>CM052311.1:23802275-23817019 GCA_028455605.1 Lasioglossum malachurum | reverse complement strand
GTGCAGATTAAGCCTGAATCAAGTAGCGCAGGAGGCAATGGTGTAAACCCTTCTAACAATGAGAACGAGATACCGGGTTCAAATGATTATCAATCTGCAAATGACGCCAATCAACCACCACAGTCTGTTCCCAAATCAGATGAACCAGAAAATTTGGACTTGAAACCAGAAGTAAGTAGTAGCAGTGATAACACAGCTAAAGAGATTGCAACTGCAGATAAAAACTCGTGGAGTAACCGTAACAAATCAGTCAACGATATCATCAAACTGGGAGTCTTGAATGTTGATCGAATTGCAGGATCAGCCAATTTAGCCGAATTATTAGTAGGTCAAGCAGAAAGTTCTATTCCGAAAAATGTAACAGATGAAGGTCAAAATAAGGACAATTCTGATTGGGAGGTAGGAGAAAGTTCAACTGATAACAATAATCAAACCACTCCGTATAATGAAACAGATACAACCTTGGGAAGTAATGAAACATCTGATGATACAAGTAGCCAAACCGGTTCAACTACTACTCAGACTGCACAGTCTTCAGAAACTAGTGAAAATACAGACACAACGGAACCAAGCTCAGCTTTACCGACCGAAGGAACTACCGATACCGTACAGAATGTAAATTCTGAGTCAGAATCAATATTTAATACCACTGCCCCGAAAAGTACTTCACTAACCGATGAATAATTGTTTATAAAAACTGATCAACAGATAGATCTACCTTTTTAGTTTTAATAGAAATTGAATTTAGACAATGTTATATTTTAGTGAAGTTAGAAGATTTTAGAATTGCTGTTTCAGTATATTTTCGTATTTAGCAATTGTAAAAATGTTATAACAATTGTATTTTCCTATTAAAATTGATATTTTATTGCATGAATTTGGTGCTATTTCATACATACTTTGGGAAAATTATGTAATCTCAATGAGATTTATTACATGCGATAACGACTAAACCGATAAATTGAATTTATGGCTGCTATATAATTGTAGCAAAATTGTTATTCATGATAGTATAGTTATAAATGAAGGACGGTGAAAATTAGCAAAATCATCAAAAAGATTATCGTTACGTGCAAGTATTCTTCTATGTATACGTTTATTGACGAACAAAACTCTGTGTATGTATGCGTTCTGAAAATATACAATAAAGTTTGTTGTAAGAATATGTATTACATATATTGCTTTTCAGACATTAAGGAACGTAATTATGCTTTTAGTTGTATCGATCACTTTATCTCTATGAACAAAAACACTTTCTCGCGTTAGAGTAAGTAGTGATCAACACACGTCCAATCTAAATAATTTAATTTCTCTAAATTCTAAATATGAAACAATATGGTTAGAACTTTTGATTGAGTGTCAAAGAAGGCATGAGAATAGATGAAACAGGAAATTCGTCTATAAATTCATTACAAATCTCTGCACATTCCGTAATAAGCAAGCCATCACGCGATGTTACGCGGTGTACGCTTGTATTTGGTGTCCCACTCAATCAATAGCGCAAGTAGAAGTGTTTTTTTACTAACTATCAAATTATTATCGAAATGACATCAAGATATAGATAAACAGCTTCTGTTATCAGCTATAACACGGTACAAAATATTTGTCATTACCCGCGCCACTTCTGTTTTGCGAGATAAAAGATGATATGCTCCCGATAAATTAATTAATTAACGTTACAATAAAATTCTCTTATCGTTATAATCATACATTACCAAATTCAGATACCATCGTTTCTATGTCTGCACGATCGTCACTGACTTCTTAAATACTTAATTGATAACCTAATTCGCGCGCAGAAAGTAATGTCGAAGATGAAGACGTATTTATTTATAACTTACAAGATCTAACAGTTCAATTTAACATAAAATATATAACATAAAATAAAATTAAATAAAATGCAAACAAAATGAAAATGAACACAGTCAGAACATTGTAATATTTTTTAACATGAAGTTACACGAGTTCAGACGTAATTAATAATTCAGTGTTGTTTTAATTTTTTAGATTAGTATACCTATATTCTCTATTTACGTTGATGGCGGTCAAATTTCTATGATCTCAATTATACTTTCGTTACGTACTCGCGCTTGTGACTGAAACGTTAGCAGATTGAAAAATTAACAACCTCGCGAATTGTTCGACGGCTCGCGTCCCGACGATTTTCTTTCCCAAGGATCTCAAACAGCTGGCGGTTCACCATTCGCAGGCGTTTCGCATACATCCGTTCCTATCGCTGCCCACGTAACGGAGTACTCGCATAACACTCGGCTGACCAGTGTTTTCTACTCGCGCGACAGTCATCCTGAATTCAGCAGCAGTCAGTACAGTGTCCGTGACACGTCCTATATCGGCCAGTGACACCTTGACCTGTTCTCGATCGGGTCACAGCGCGCATTACGACTCCCACGGAAGAGGCGGCATCCAATTGCATCGGTAAAACTGATACAGACCGACAAGTACCCCGGCTTCGTCGCTGAGGATCCATCGTCGAGGTAACATCGGTGAATCGCTCGAAATCGTCATGGAATCTGCCGGGCAGCCGTGTTAAAAAACTTACAATCTGTTGATAGTATCTGTGCGATAACTAACTCCGACTGCCGACTACATACTTATTTTCTGAATAAATAGTGAACCCGGTCAGATCGTTACTCAATTCGATCGTTGAACCATCGCACCGGCACTGTGATATTTCTACCGTGAGTTCGATCAGTGAAAACATTATTGAACGATCGAACGCTTCGGTTGTCAGTCATTGTAATTAGAAGATGTTGTCGTTCCTGTTAGCTCTGACATTGGCGAGCGCGTTTGGTGAGGTCGTGAATGTTCACGAGAATAATGTGAGTACGATCATTGAATAGAAATTATATTAAACTGCGAAATTTGTGTATTTACGATAAGCAAAAAAATGTTGGAAGAATGTAAGAATAATGTTGTTTTCGAATTATCGAAATTATTGACAGAAAAAATATGTTTAATTTCCTTTTCTTGTATACGATGCATACGAATTTTATTTTTTTATTCAATTTCGCAGCCTAGAGATGTTATATTCGAGCTGGTGTTTTGGAATAGCGTGAGACTCGTGGTAAAGATTTCAAAGGGAATTTAATATTTTTTAATTGATATTAAATTATGGATGTTTAGACAAATTTTCTGTGTGAAAATTGAAAAACCTTGTAGTTACAACCGCGGTACGATAAGAAAATTGACAGTTAATATTGATGAAACAACGAAACATAGTCTTGCGAATAATTACACTCTTCGACACTTAGTCTGTGTTTCAATAGGCCATTCTACATTGAAACGAGAAACGAATTTCTGAAAAACAGGTTTCTGTTCAAACAATGTTCAAAGTGAGCATTTCGTTCGATATTTTTCGATTTACTATCTAAAAAACTATTAGTTGTACATCGAATGCAGATTTTATGCATTTATTACATAAAAATAATTGGACGAAATGCAAAACTGGGAATAAATAAATATTTAAGAATACTGTCACTTTTCAAGTTATTTAAAGTATCATTAAAAAAATAATGTAAGTCCTGTTTCTCGTGATTAACATAGAAAATTTTTATATTATATGTATAAAGATACACAGTCCATGAATTATATTTTGAAGTATAACTAAATAGTATGCAGTAAGTATGCAGAACATTCTATGTTTTATTTCAATTGTTTTATTATTCCGTAGATACCGTTATGAACGTTTTTGGTACCGTTAGTTGCACTGACGCTTAAACTGTCGCAGAGCATACAGCAATTTTATGTATAATTTATTTTACAATTTATTGCAACTATATATTAAGAATCCCGTCTACATTACAATAAGTCCTTTCCATCATTTGCACTGTTTATTTATGATGATAAGTTGCAATTGACCTCCATCATCATTTTCACTTCTCACTGATTAGATTAAGATGAGTTTCATTCGCAGAAGTAACCGAAAACAATTAATATACACACGTTTCTATTCATAACAATCATTGATCATTTAATAGAGTTGTATTAGAGATCTGCTTCAATTTGTGTGTTTGTGGTTGCAGGAGGAAACACAGAAACTCGGATTCGAAGTCGATTACCAGAACAATCAATTTTTACTTGACGGAAAGCCGTTCCGATATGTATCCGGCAGTTTTCATTATTTCCGTGCGCCGAAACAATATTGGCGGAGTAATCTAAGAAAAATGAGGGCGGCTGGATTGAATGCTGTCTCTACGTAAGTGAAGTCTCTAATCATTAAAATGGATCGACTTGTAGACTATTCAGTTATCTATTTACTTTTTCTTCGTATATAAATTGATGTTCACTATTGTTAATCCCTTGTACTACTATTTATTGTATGCCTATGTTTTCTCCAAAGGCTCTATATCGACTACAACAGAAGAGAATTTTATTTCAGTTTAAAGGAAGTTAATAATGTACATATTTACATAGTAGAGTCTGTTTAGAATTTTTATCACGAGTTTGACACGACAGTGTAGGGCAAGGGGTTAACTGATAATAGATAAAAGTGAATAGATTATAGAAGTGAATGTATACATTTATTAAAAAATATACGAGTTTCTCTTAAATAGAGCAAAAGTGTATAGTTTTGGAAAGTACATAATTTTGCAAGTCGCATTATTCAGATTCGATCGAGGCTGTACATTCATTGCTTCGTTGTCACATAATTTTCCACAAATCTCTTATAGAAAAATAATCTTTACAAAACAGTTACGTCGAATGGAGCCTGCATCAGCCTGAAGAAAATCAGTGGGACTGGTCAGGTGACGCAGATTTAGTAGAATTTTTGAATATTGCTCAAGAAGAAGACTTGCTCGTTCTCTTAAGGCCTGGTCCTTACATTTGCGCGGAAAGAGACTTTGTAAGTTCTCCATTCTTTCATTGTGTTCGTCCTTTACGTAGCTATAAAATAAAGTAATTATAATATTCTGATTAAGAATACGTTTTCTACTTTTTATCCTACTTTGCTCAGGGTGGTCTGCCATATTGGTTGCTCACGCGTGTTCCGGATATTAGACTGAGAACAAATGATCCACGTAAGAATCTCCGTGTATTGTGTTCTTTAAACTTACTATATTCCATTACAAGTTGAACTAGAGTTTTCCAACATATTTCTGTTTTCATTTTGTAGGTTACATGAAATACGTAGAAATATACTTAACCCAGCTGTTCAGTCGAATTGAACCTTTCTTGAGAGGAAATGGAGGTCCTATCATCATGGTTCAGGTAAGCCTAATATTTTTCATTTTATTTATTTTCTTTTTAAATAATCGGATACATTTGTACTAAGGGGCCCTATAATGTTGGAAATTGTAAAGCTTAAAACACTGCATTTTCTGGGAAACTCACGATATGTTTCGCATTCGTTCTTCCAGGTGGAAAACGAATATGGAAGCTATGCCTGTGACCATGATTACCTGAATCGACTTCGAGACATCATGCATGAGAAAATTGGTTCAAAGGCTCTCCTGTACTCTACTGACGGAAATAGCGATAGTATGGTTCGTTGTGGATACACGCATGGTGTTTACGCCACTGTCGACTTTGGAACAAGTACGAATGTAACGAAAAGCTTCGAAGTAATGCGCAAGTACGAACCACAGGTAAATATCAATTGCTCAATATAAATTGAATGATGTTTTCAAGACATTATCAGCTGGCCCTCTAAAATGATATTAAGGCGACTATATCAAAACAAATATCTACGAAATTGAAAATATTATCGGTTCTACATTTGCTCTACATCTGCTGATAGCTTCACCGACGGTTAGCTTATCTAGTTAGTTTATCAGAGTGTACTGATTATCAAAACACTCGACATTCAATTGCCGTTTTGCATAGAAAACAATACCTTCATGAAGGTTAATTGAACGATAAAATGTAACGTAATTATTCATTTTTTTAATTAATCAAACAGAGTATTATGTAACAGACTGCGGATTTTATGCATTTATGACAAAAATGGGTAGATGCAATTTAAAACAATGGACAAATTTTAAAAATTTAAGAACATCAATGTATTAGTTGCAGCTTATGAACATTATTAATGAATGAAAGAAATTATTACTAGGCCCTTGTTTGTTGTAGTTGATGCAAACAATTTTTATTCAGCGTGAAGTTCCGCAGTCTAATAATAAATTTAAAAAATAGATTTATTCACTAACAGTAGGAATGTCTAACGGCAAATTGAAAGACCGATAACAGTAAATCAATTACGACGTTTTGCTAACAAATTCTCACGTGACCCTACACTACTTGATCGACTAAATGTTTGTAACTCCGAATGTATATTTCAAGAAGTGGAAAACTCAGCTTGTTTAATTTATAACTGCACTTTAAATTTTTGCATAAAAATAGGCGTTTTAATTATATACGACAATTAAATATGGCGTTTAGTAATAACAACAAATTCGTTGTGTCATCTTATTTGTATATTCATTAATCCCACAGGGTCCACTCGTAAATTCGGAATTTTATCCCGGATGGCTGACTCACTGGCAGGAACCGTTTAGTCGAGTAAAAACTAGTGCAGTCGTGAAAACCTTGGACGAAATGTTGGCAATGGGTGCTTCCGTAAACATATACATGTTTTACGGCGGTACAAACTTCGGTTATACAGCTGGTGAGTGCAAACTTGTCTTTCGCTTGACTGTGCTTATTAAAAAATAGAATAACTGGTTAAACTTCATCTCCAGAAACAAAAATTTTTACCTTCTTTTATGTAATCCTGTAGATTTTGGCAAGAAAATACTGACAATCCATGTTTTAATAGTAGGAATCCACTGATGCAAAAGTTATGCGTGTTTAATAACATTGTTTATACATATTTGTGTTATATAACAATATTAAACGTGCGTATTGCGAAAGAAACTTTTGGGAAACCTAATATAAACTATATCGTATTTACGTTGATTGTGGCAACATTTTTATTGTCAATTTTGTTTGAGAAATAATTATTGTACCCAATTAGCTGGTATTGTTGAGAATAAGAGTTAGTATGTCAAATGAAATAATTGTTTAAATACTGAAAGAAGTATTTTACCAAATAAAACTTTCACTTGGCACGCCATCAATCGTGTGACTCTTGTTTTCTGAAGGATTGTATTTGCAATTTGCACACATATCACACTCATGTCACGTGCCATCGTAAGTTCCCCTTTGAAATTGGAATGATTCTATAGATTTAATAAAATGAAAGTGATATATACTTCATGAATCGACACGTTTACATAAGTACACATGCAATACATAATATTTGTGTGCACAACGATCCAATGCAAAACCCTCTAATAATACATGAAATTATTGTAACTAACTGTACAGGTGCCAATGGTGATAAAAACGTGTATATGCCGCAAATTACTTCCTACGATTACGATGCACCATTAACCGAGGCAGGAGACCCGACACCGAAGTATTTCGAAATAAGGAAAGTTATCTCGAAGGTACGAATCAGTAATAAAATTTAAAACTGGTCCGGTGGTTTTATTAATTTAAGACAGAAATGAGTTGAAGACATTAAGAGACTGCAGAAGCATAAATGTAGTGCTCTATTTGGAAACTTTTTAAAATCATTAATGAAGGAAAGAACTTTTTATTTGGCTCCTATTTTTCGTGTTTGATGTGTGTTTCATTTTTAATTTGCATAAGAATAGTAATATGTATGTAGACAGCGGATCTTTATGCAAAATAAAAATTTTCTACCAGAATTGCTACATCCTGGAGTGAGATAGAAATTTATCTTTTCTTTTAATATGTTTAATAGTGGAAAGAGTAATAAAACAGTATATTTAAGTTCTTCTAATTTATTTGCTGTTTTAAATTACTCGTACTCATTTTTGTCTTAATATGTTACATCATGTTCCAGTATTTACCGATGCCAAACATATCTCTCCCGAATGTATCCGCTAAAGGTGATTACGGACCGATTCTCCTATCGCCAATTGTAAACCTCTTTGAACCTGCTGGCCGACAACTCTTTGCAACGATAGTTCTTGAGAAATCAGAACCACTAACATTCGAGGCTCTGGGATTGTCCCATTGGTTGGTACTGTACGAGGCAGATTTAATAAATTTCACATCCGATCCATCGATTTTGCACGCAATAGTTCGAGACAGAGGATTAGTCTACGTGGATGATTATTTAATCGGACCATTGACTCGCACCGAAAACATCTATAATATAGCTATCGAAAATCCTTATGCACGGAAGTTGAAGCTACTGGTTGAGAATCAAGGACGGCTGAACTTTGGACAAGGCCTTCATGACTTTAAGGTTTGTTAATGATGACTACACCGCGGATTTTTTATGCATTTACTATACAGAGTGTCCCAAAAATGTTCGCGTTCCTTGAAAAGATCGGTTCCTGAGATTATTTGAAGCTACATTTTCATTTGCAAAAATGTTCGTCTCGACTTTGTATATTTTTTAAAACGTTGTATTTTTGTTTGTCTTAACAGGGAATTTCAGAGGTAACGTTCAACAATGTTCCCATCAAACATTGGAAAATGACAGGTTACCGCCTAGATGATATCGACATGGTCAGGTCTCTGCCAACGATTACGCTGGAAAACGGAAGTCTTCGCAGAGGTCCAGTCATTCTTCGTGGAACGTTCACTATTACCGGAGAACCTCTGGATACTTACTTGAACACCAGTGACTGGGGCAAAGGCGTAGCATTCATAAATGGACGCAATCTTGGCCGATATTGGCCAAAAGTTGGCCCCCAAATAACATTATACGTCCCTGCGACATTTTTAAGGACTGGAGAAAATGAGTTAGTTTTAGTGGAATTGGAATACGTACCGAATAGCAGAAAAATGAAATTACAGCCTACACCGATTCTTGATTACAAGCTGTAATCAAATACTGTAGAAGATCTTTCTTTTGTCCTGGATAAGAATAGAACAAGTAATTTCGTTTCCAAAGTAGAATCGTTTAATCGATAGGTACGACGTTTGTATTAGTATCAATCTTCCACTATTTCTAAACTAATTATAATGAAACAATCATTTTATGTTTAATCATTTCTCCCCCATAAAAGAGATTATTGACAGTGTTATATAAAATAAATAAATTTTACAGAAACAAAAAAATAATTAGTCTGTTTAACACTATATCTTGTTAATACTATTTTAGTGAACCTTCATGTATGTGTATATGTTTAATTTCAAGAAAATTAAAAGTTACGTAGTATCAGATATGTTTTTTAAGATAAGTCGAAAGTTTTGTTATAAAAGCCACACTTTTCCACATTGGGGAATAATATTTATTCAGACTAAAATATATTATAAGCGATTTATTTGGTATATTGTAAAGGTATCCAAGGTGCTCTTGAATATGCTGTAGGAAATTGCAAATATGTTCTGCTCACATCATCAAACGTGATGCCGCCCATAGTTGTCGAATTACTTTCCATGTTAGCATAATTCACGATACTTCGAAGGGACGTGTTCAAATCGTGCGATTGTTCGTGCGATCGTAAACTGGTGATCACGGAGAATTGTCTTTTGCATATATTACAACGATGAATTCGATCACCTGAAAGAGCGTTCACTGTTTTATGCAGAATTAGAGGAAAACCTCTAGGGCTTATTTGATTTTTTAACTTTAAAGCTTATTGCTTCAAATAAAGTTGAATGATAGCACTGTATGATAGATGCATTCAGGTTTAAGAGAAAATTCGAAATAATATCGAAAAGTATACAGGGTGTCCCAAAAATGTTCTACTTCCTTGGAAAGGGTGATTTCTAAGGACATTTTCAAGGAACTTTTCCTTTACAGTTGGATATGCGTTAAGCTTCGAAAAATTCTCTGTTTTCAGTAATCTGAGTCTTCAGATTTACTAAATTTCACTGTCCACTAATTGTATATATATATCTGTGAAATGCTCTTATAGCCTTTCCAGGATATTTAATACCAAAATCAAACGCACAGAGTATTAAAAAACGATAGCTACCATTGTGTAATTGCATGTGATGATGAAGAGCCGCAGGTTTGCAAAATCCCCGATTGCAAACCGAGCATCGCATCGGCCAATTTCCGGTATGAGAATACCCATGAGCCCTCAGGTCGCCAGGCGTTGGGAAAGAACGGCCGCATTCATTGCATTTATGTGGTTTTTCCTGTGCAACGACATAATAACAATAGTAAATGATCAATATATATTATTTCTTTTTACCCTTTTATTAAATATATTACATCACTTTCTTTATAATAGTACGTTTAATAAAGTATGTGTTAGTATTCGAGAAGCAGCAATTTTCATACAAGTACAGTGACGAAACATTTGCTCTTACAATTATTTCTCATATTCTTCGTGTACAATAATTTAATAAATATATTCCAGATACACCATTTATTTAGTATTTGACTTTATGAATAAGTATTTTCAGTTCAGAAAAAGAAAAACTGTTAACAATAAAAAATCGAAGAGTATAAAAACCTTGTAATGGGTCATTCGATGATAATACAGATTTGATGAAGCAGTGAAACGTTTCCCACAAATGGGACATTCGTGTGGACGTTCTCCGGTGTGAATTCTCACATGTGTGTTCAAAGAACTACTCGTACTGAACATTTTCCCACATACAGTACAACCATGCGGCTTTTCACCTGTTAATTGCATTTATTGCTATATTCGAGATATTTCTACATACTTTTAAATGAAAATTTAAGTGAGTAGGTATAAAACTCCTCCGAAACATTCTAAAACAAATTTGAAATAATCTTTTAGATTTTTAAATACATAGCTACATTTAAAGCGTTATTAAAACAATCTTTGTCCATTTCTCTCAACACGAGTTTGAATGTACTACGAGTAGAATTCTATATTGGAAGAGCGTTCTATAAAATTCTATGTCGGTAGAGAATTTAGAACCCTTTAAAAAAATAACAATAATACGTAAATAATAACTACTCAAGCTAGAGAGTCAATTACACAACTTAGGACATTTTTCAAAACCTACTTTTACATTTATAATATAAACGTGGTGAGACAGTGAAATTTCATCTATAAATCCAGAAATAGATAAATTATTAATAGTTACGGATTAAATAATTATTATCACAAATTTGAGTGGGGCCGCATCGTTCCGAATAGTTCACTTAAAAGTTAAATAAAAGAAGGTTGCACAAAGTTATATTGCAAGAACTTTTTAAGTAGAATTATTTCTGAGATATCTTTGTATGAAATTCTCCACCGAAATAGCAGTATATGAATAAAAGCCATAAAATTATCCACGTATTCGCTTGATTCTCCGTTTATTTCCGGCGCTAATAGGAAGCATAAATTAATTAACAGAAAATAGACTAAACAAGACTGACCTGTGTGAGTTCGTAAATGTCTTTTCAGCAAGGAAGGCCTGTCGAAATTCTTACCACACGTCTGGCATGGTAAACACCTTTGAAACTTCGAAGGATTTATCAAATTTAACTTCCTTTCAGAACCACGGCAGCTTAGGTCTAAAGGCATATCCTGAACAACGCTCCATACTAAACATCGAATCCAAAAAGCATAAATTAAAATTGTTCAGTTCAACATCAATATTGTATGGTGAACAGTTCACTGACCAAAGTAATTAACCACTTGATACTTAATTTCTTACATTTAATCTCAATTTTCTTAATGATTAAGCTCAATACCACTGAATAACAAAAGTTCAAATAATTCTAAGAAATGGATATTTACTGTCTACTATTTATTTTACAGAGTTGGACAATTTACGTATAGAAATAAGAAAATCGTTTGCAATCAGTGGACCGTGGATCTTTATGCAAAATAGAAATTGTTCGCATTAATTGCAAGGTGCATCAGCCGGATAGAAATTTATTTCTTAATTTTTGAATAATACTCTTTGATTGTTCTTACTGTTTTATCTTTGATTTACTCATTTTTGTCATAAACGCATAAAATCCGCGATCTAGCAATCAGCTTCAAACCTTACCGGACATTACAAATTTCTCTATGTTTTCCTAAGAAAAAGCTGTACGAAAGCGTAACACAAACTTCAACAACGATGAAATGTCACTTGGCACTTCGCGAACAGATCAGGGTACGGAGAAGGGCAACTCTGGTTTGTTAGATATGCACTACCCCAAACGGATTAAAAGAACGATTGCAGGTGAGAAGGAAAGGTGCCACGTTCTCGATCGCGCATGACGAGGGCGGTAGTTTCTCAGAGGGCGGAGTTTCATCCCTCTGATACAGTCGTATCATTGTCGTTGAAATGTAGCTTCCTCAAACAATACTTCGATCACACGCTTACTTACGTACTTACGAGTACACTTACGTACGTATGTTTATTAGCCTGATATATTCTATATATTATATACCACGAACTCGTGTTTTTTAAAATTAAATAAATTACATATTCTTTTTTCTTAAATTACTGAATCAAAACTCAATTCTAATTAATAATCTATAATTATTTTTTAAACAGTTGTAATCGTATGTCGAAGCATGAATGTATGAGGATTAGTAAGTTAATAATGCAACACGTTTGTGTGATAAAACATGGCAGATTTTGAAAGTGTGCAGGAAGAACAATGCAATATACAGCTATAATTATATCCTGCTGTTTCATATTGTGTTCATCACTATGCTATAGTGCCAAGCAGTACCAAGCATATTAGAATGGTACCACATTTCCATATAAAGTAAGAGTCATGCAGAAAACCATATTTCCTGTAATATCCTTTCGTCTATCCAAACAGGTAATATTACGTAAAGAAGAGAATTAAAAGGAATAAAGCAAGCAAGAAAAGACATTTTAATTCATCAAACGGTTAGCAGATCGTTAATAAATATAGAGTAACTAAAACAATTTCCTTTGATTATGTTCCTTAAGGTTCAAATAATATATTTAGACTTATTGTTAGTCGCATTCAAATTACTTATTGCGATTATGTAGTATACTAACTAATTGAATTATTAATTGCAATAATTTTGCAATTAAACTATTTTATGAGTATTCAAAATTCTGGATGATCAGCAATATGATCCTGTCGATATGATTAATTACTATGAGAACCGTTATGTGATATAACATTATCTGAACGATTCCAACGTCTAATTATTCTGGTGTAACGATAGGAGTTTATCGATCAACAGTAACGCTTCGTCATGGTATTGACGATTTTTCATAGCATTCGACCGGAGGTGAGATAATTTGTCGAACGGCATCAGAACGTCGGACGTCCCACAGCGTCGTCCCCTCGTTTGTCACCTGAGAGGATATTAACGCTATTGAAGTCTCCTCGAAATTATCACAAATCGCTTCTTCATCGACTGTGCATGACAATTCTCGTTTCATATATTTGAACATTATCATATGTGTGTGGGATCGATGCCAAGGATGATGCACACAATCATTCGAAAACTAATTTGTAAAATGTTGGAATTCATACTATATTAAATTAGTATATAGTAAATAATCCTATTCGTTTGGAAATACCTATGTAAATATTTATACATAACTTTAAAGATCACATATTTTACTTTAATAAGCAAATTTTAAAGATAGCATTCGAAAATAATATTTTCATTGAAGAATATTGATAACACATTTTTGGATTTTGTGTCTTTAAATATCTTATTTTAATTTCTTTAATCTCTATTTTTTAAATATTGTCTATAAATATTGTATATTGAAATAAGTCTACCTACCGCGCCTTTTTGGGTCCTCCCCATGTGTAGGGGTGACTGGGCCGTGTCTGTTGCTTACTTACTACCTGACCCTTCGGTACTGGGGCTTTACGATGCGGTCTCTTGAATAAATCATAAAACCTTCTTTAATTGTGTCTACTGAAGAAATGGCAACGGCTCGATAATAAATTAATAATGACACACTGAAAAAGAAATTACTGAAAAACTCCCAGATGGTCGACCGTCCGATAAAGTGATTTCGAGGGTCTTTACCTTGACAGACAAAATTCGCCCATGTAGACAACTAACTACTACTACTTCTACAGACGAGTACAGTGACAAAGTTATTAATGATATGACTTCGCATCCGAAGATGCGAGGCCATTGTAGTTGCCCTCTTGAACGACAGTTTGTCGGGGCCACTTCGGCGTATAGCCTCTTCTTTTTCTTCGGCGGTCCACCAAACATCTGCAACCATAAACGTGCTCGTAGTGAAAACGATCGACGACTTCCGAGACGAATCAGAAGTCTCGAGAGAAGCCGATCGTTCCGCTGGTGCAACAGCTCCTATGCGTACGGTAGAGCCCACGAAACAGAGACCACACTGTTTTAGCATGAAACAGAACCTTTACTAGCCTGTGGCATAAATCAGAAGTAGTTTCAACCGATGCTTCGTGCGATATAACCACGTATGGGAAATTGCTAAATGCGGTAATAATTCTAATAAACTTAATATTAATAAATATCTTTATTAGAAGAACGCGTGCGGAATTGACATAAAAAGTGTAATAAAAACAACAATTGTAATTAAAATCACAATAAACATAATAAAAATTAAAATTTCAATTACAATTAAAATCACAATAAAAATAGAATCACACACACACACACTTTAAATCAGAATAACTTTTTTAAGAATGGACCAAATGACTTTAATTTCTCTGTAAGGCTAGAAGAATTAGTTTAGTAAACGACGTATAAAAAAATGTTGGAAAAATGATGAGAAATGCGAAAAAAATAGTGAAAATTGATTTTTACTACTTCTTTAGCTGGGCCACCGACGAGATACTATTAAAGACTGCCAGCCTTACGGGA
>CM052311.1:23788445-23802175 GCA_028455605.1 Lasioglossum malachurum | reverse complement strand
TGGGATACGTGTATCTTATTTTATATCTCTGTAATCTCATTTTCCTTGTATATATTGATATAAAGACACGAGATCAGTCGCTGAAATGCCGATCAGTATCGTTTCTCTAAAATTAAGCGAATCGCATCATTCATCGATCGCAGTCGCTATCTGACGCATCGAAAAATAGTACAAAACGATTCTATAATATTTCTACTATTTTTCATAGTAACACTTAAATTAATAAACAAGTTATTGTTTAACAAGTTATTAATGACCACGGAATTTGTTTCACTAACGAGCGTGACGCTTTGAAGAGAAAATTCGATGGAGTCGCTGAGAGGAATTTTTTTACTGGTGAGATTATAAACTTACTTAAATCAAATCAATGTATTACCAACCCATTTGTGTCTATTTCGGGAATTCTTGATTGACTTAATATTAAAAATTTTTTACGGTAGAATTCCAACATTTCAAGATCGTATAATAACTAAAAATTTGTCAATCATAGGCGACAACGTATGATCTGTCAAATAATTAAAACGTTAACATTTCTAAAGACACATATATCTAATAATGAACAGAGTATTTATGGAAAATGTAGATAAGATTAGGTAGGATCGTCTATCATTCTGATTTCTATCTACAACAGAACTAGACATCTTAATGAAACAATACAAATGTGCACGCAAACATCTGCTGTTGTCAATACTTTTGCGTGTTAATACAAATAAATTAAAAACAAATGTTTATGTTAAGAGTAACCCAGTCTTAATACAGGATCGAAAAGAAACATTCTATTTACGAATGTTATTTTGTTAACAAACAACGAGTGGCGGCTAAAATATTCTGGAGGTCGCCTAGGATAGTGTCCTTGACAACATGTCAAGGTCACGGTAAATGAAGGTGGCCCTTTTACACAGTAATTTTGTACCGAATAAAAACGAGAAAATGGAAAGACTAAGAAAAAATTATCTATTTATGTTTTAACCACATGTAAATATTTACAGTTTATGTTTGAATCGTACGTGTATTCTGAAGAAGCAGCAGTTGTGCCGAAGTTGAACGAGGCGATATTGAGAGGTACTGTGCACAAAAATGATAATGTATAAAATGAAATATCGCGTTATTATTGTTATAATATTTATTTATATATACACAGTGAATCACACGAAAGTATTTGAACGAACTTTAAAACAGTAAGTATAACTTTTTTATAATCGGACCAAACGACCTGACTTTTTTGAGCAATTAGAAGAATTGATTTACCAAATGACATGCAAAAAAGATTTTGACAAATTACAAGTGCTGAGAATTATATGAGAAAGTAAAAGAGGCACCATTTACAACTTTTTTATTAGAGCCCGTAATGAAAATTTAAAACATGCGTTTTATAGATGTATGTTTGTTATACACATACTGAAAATTTCATTGAAATCGGTTAACGCAGAAAAAAACGACACGCATCGAAAGATGTTAGAATCTGTGGATTCCAAAAGTCGCGAAAAACTGATTTTCACCATATTTAACCACTTGTAACTCTTGGGTATGTTAATTTAGCATAGATCTACAAAATATATATTTTAAATTTTCATTAAGGGTCCAAATAAAAAAGTTTTAAAAAATTATATTTTTATTTTCGCATGCAACCTTGTAAATTGTAATTTTTGGAAATCTTTTTTGCAGATCATTTAGTAAACCAATGCTTCTAATTGCTTACAAAACATCAGGTCGTTTGGTACAATTATAAAAAAGTTATACTGTTTTAAAGTGCGCTCAAATTTCGTGGTTCACTGTTCACTGTATAGTATACATATAGCTTGCTGGTACAACTACTTTACTTATCTTATTTAAACTAATAAAATAGATGCATCCTGTGAACATGAAACGTTTTGTGAATCTATTGCACACTATCCAACGGAATTAGTGGCCATGGCGTTGGAAAAAAATCCTCACCTTACATATCATGGCTATGGTGAAGAGGTTTGTAAATATTCTAAATTCTTGCATATAACACGTGTTTATATTACGTACATACCTACAGCTTTTGAAAATGTAGAAAAGAATTTCTGACGATTGCGTAGCAATTATATTATATAAATAGAAGTTTACGTTGTTATTTAACAGATTGATACATCAATACACGATGCAGACGGACCCGAAGAAGAAGCATTGTGTGTGACTACGGTTAGTTGTTCAGTTATGACTTATACTACTATTAAATATACAGACAATTGCAAGAGGAACCACATACAATTTGTTTCCTTTCTTCAATGGTTTTAATAATCTGTAAATAATATATCGATATTCTTAAATTCTTTTTTCTTTCTACTGTTTTAAATAGCACCCCCTCATTTTTGTCATAAATTCATAAAATCTGCAATTTAATGATAACCGATCTTTGTTGAAGTCATTTATATTTTCAGGAACAAATTGTATTTCCAAAGTTGGGTCTCACTAAAAGCAACGAATGGAAGTATATTGTGAACCACAAGAATTTGAAACAAAGTGTACGCATCGAAATATGTTTGTAAGTATAAATACATATACAGGGTGTTCATTTGAAAACTTCCCAGCCGAATATCTCGAAAAGTATGAAAGATATTAAAAAAGTGTAAAACATGTGTCCAAGGATTTTGAGGGGGAAAAGGGGGGCAGTATCAGTTTTTTTTATTTGGGTGGCGTTTTCGCAAGGTCATTTGAAGGTCAACTTTGTTTTTTCAAATGGAAACCTATATTTTTTATTATGGGATCTTATTGTACGTAAAAAGGCCAGCAATTTTCGTAGAATGCTTTTTTTCCGCAGGTTTCCATTTGAAAAAACAAAGTTGACCTTCAAATAACCTTGAAAACGCCACCCACATAAAAAACTGATACTGCCTCCCTCTTTCCCCCTCGAAATCTTTGGACACGTGTTTTAGACTTTTTTAATATCTTTCATACTTTCCGAGATATTCGGCTGGAAAGTTTTCAAATGAACAGCCTGTATACATATGTATTTTGTAATTGCTCCATATTATTGTGTGTGTGTGTATTGTGAGAATTAATTAAACTATACGGAACTTTGAAAAAATTCGAAAAAAGTTCTGCTATTATTAATAACTTTTCAGAGAAGAAGACAAGCCATGCAAAGTAATCGAAGGTTTCGCCGAGGGTTATGCCACGACTTGCAAGCAAAAATATATCTATCGTCAACTTTTTGCAATGGGACCGAATGGCACAATAAGCCGTGAATCTTTCCGATTTCCGGCTAGCTGTTGCTGTCACGTTGAATTTCGAGGTGACAAATTTGTGAAAAAACTTGCTTCCTACATTTAATTCAAGTTTTGGAATATATGTTATATAACTTATGTAGTCGAATAAAAATTGGTGTTAATAGATCGTAGTATTGATTATATCCTTTTCACTGAATTCAACAATTTTTCTCTCTACATGCTTTATACTTCTCAATATATGAGAGAGTTTAATACACATATTTATTTTCCATAAAACATGTATGTACAATACATTGAAAATTATAGAATAATTTGTAAATACTATATGTACGTATTTTTAACATTATAGAGTGGTTTTATAAGAATAACAAGAATGTATTTATTGAGATTTTTAGAAATTTCTTATTATATGTGCAAAGAAAATAAATTTATTCAATAATTCTTCCTACATGCGTTTTTGTAATCTCAATGATCAATGATGATTGAATGAAAAAATTTGGTTCCCGTCACTTTGACAGATCTCGTAGTTCTCGTAGTTCATTTCCTACTTCCTGTAAACTTGCTGGATTATTTTCGAAGTTGCAAACACGTTCGGATACTTTCATGAGCGACTGTATGCTACTTTCAACTTCAACTTAGCGGAAGCCTTCGGGGACGGTTACAGTTTTCACAAAAACCTTTATTTTTATCGATAGCAAACACCATTCTAAAGCAGCGCCTTTCACATGCCTCTTTATTTTTCTTCGTTTCGACAGTAACTGACAGAACTGCATCACTGTACGACGATTTCTCTCGTTTTAAAGTATTGTTCCTTGGCAATCTATGCTGAATTTACATTTTCACTGTCAAGAACGACACTGTGTCAAGGCGTCGCAACTTCGGAGCCAACTATGTTACGTACGGATTTCAATAGACTCCGGATTTTATACATTCATAACAAAAATGAGCAAAAAAGTGCAATTTGAAATAGTCAAAATATTAAAAGACTTTAAGGGTATTAATATATTATTTTCAACACATTAAAATTATGAATGAAGAATATAAATTTATATTTAGCTTCTGCGTCTTGCAATTGATGCACCAACTTTTTATTTTGCACAAACATCCGGTGTCTAGTAATCAATTTTTTTGGAGTGTTTGAGTGAATCTAGGGAAACTTAATACAACTTAAGTTCACCTAGGCATAATTGCGTGGCCAAGCACAGACAGACGGCCAGTCTCATTGTGCGATTATATTGTCTGCGTTGCAACAAGAACAGAGAAAATATGAAATCCGAGCAGAAATCGAGCAGCTTGATAGGACCTAAGCAAAACTGGCTACTCGTTATTCTGATGGATGTACTTGCATTTCACTGGGTTGCTTTCATTAGCGTGCTCAGACTTAAACAGTTCGATAAAAAGGAAGTGTCTTCCTTCTTCTCTTTTCTTCTTCCCGAGTGCTCATATTTTAGTACTATGCACGTATCTCTTTACTTTCATGCCCGTTTACACCATGCATTTTGATTATATCTACACATATAAATCCATCTCCATTTAACTTTGATTTCTTATAATTGTCTTGAACAATTTTTATTTCGCATAGAAATCCGTAGCCTAATTATCGGTATCCTGAATATAAATATTCTCGTTTTTTATCGTAATAAGCTAGAAGAAACATTTATTTAATCCGTTAAAAAATGAATTAAATGAAAACGAAATCTTGATTCCTTTATACGAGTTGATTCCTTTATACATTTTTTAGTTTTCTATTCCTGCAATTTTTGTTTGAATCACTTACGTAAAAAAAGTATGAGAAAATATTCTTTAAACCTTCGTATTGAGATACAATTTTACTAGTTTAATGATATTCCGTAAAAAATTGTTCAATATTCCAAAATAAAATTGTTGGAACGAAATTACAAAAAATACATTTACTGTCCAGGTGATGTCTAAAGTGTCGCCGAATGCGGATTTGTAGTTTGCAAAACATCAATGCTTTGTAAAAAAAGTAATAAGAATTAGTATAGCTACTGCTACACTTTCATATAAAAATTTATTGTTTCACATAAACTCTTCAATGATGCAACTGACGTTAATCGTTTTTGTAAGCAGTTAGTAGGCAAGCATTGCAGATAAATTACCACGTGCAAACAATTCATCAGAAATGAATATCGTATTTAATTTTAACTTTGAAACTCACAGAAAAAATTAACACTTAAGATTATTATCTCAATTCTTAGAGTAACCACAGTGAGAAACGTATGTTTGCAAATTTAATGCTACATAAAATACTTTCTACGAGTAATAAATAAAAACTCATGTAGACATTCATTTCAGAATTGATTACCTAAACTCATCAAGTTATACAAGCGGCTCTAATAATTTAATCATTCACTACACTGTAAATAAAATGATGAAATTTCTATTGAACACAGTTTTCCGAACTAGACAAAAGTTGAATATGTTTTTCTAGGTAGTGGATCCGAATTTTGGAAATGAAAAATCTGGAGCCGAGCAACGTTCTCCCGTTCCTCGAAAAAGGTGGGAGTCGGTATAAAGAGAGGAAATACTCGATGGTGATGGCCAGTGAGTTCAGTGAGAGTGCCGTGATCCTTTTACCGATCTACCGTGAAAGTCAACGATGAAGGTACGCGTCCCAAGATCATTGTGCGCAGAATTCCTTTTACACGATGTGTGAAGTGTTCATTTTTGCCGACGATAATGTATCCCTCGTTCCAAATTTTCAATTCATTTCGCGTCACGATTTGATGCTTTTCTCCCAATTCTTTGTGCGACAGAGTCGAAAGAATTCTAAAGTGATGTTCAGTATGAATCATCTTACATGCTTCTTTTGTGGCTGGCTGGCTGTGGTCTGCTCGGGAATCATTACATCTATCACCCACGTGAAAGTAAAACACGTTTCGTTCATCATCACTCGCACCTTCTACACACTACAATGGAGAAATTCGCGCTTTAATCTGCATCTTCTCACGAGTGGGAATGTAAAAGTGCAAACGAGGATCATTGTCGCTGACAAGCGGTCATTCGCCTAGTGTTAATTAGGCTTTAACATGATGTGATTGTATTCCACCAAGTTTGAGCTTCCTGGTCCCCTTAGTGCAGCTACTCTTCCGCTTCTCGACTTTTATGCAATTTTCTACTCTAACTAACACAGTTTAACTGTAACCTGGTCCTTTTACATTTAGTCGGGCCTTTTCTAGACTTTTATTATTTTTAAAAAATATTTGCAGGGAGTGAAATATTTCTTATTCACAGAAACTTTCTTACATTATACAGTACACTCCATATCTGAGCATGTCGGACATCAAAAATTTCACTACCTCCGTTTATTAAAGTTACAAAACACGGAATAAATTAATTCTAAATTAATTCACTCAAAACATCTTTCTCGCTAAAGCTGCAAACTTAATGTAATTCCACGGAATAATTCGTCGTTGCTCATTGAGAAGTTAATTAATTCTTAGTTTTACCTTTCATTCACAAGACGCAGGTCTCAGAAATGAAAATAACTCGCGACTTTAAGCTTCCGTGACTTCGCAGAGGAAATGAACAGCGATTTCCGTGAAAGTTGGCATTAATTTGAATAAATCCAAATGGGCGTGGAAGTCAAAGGTTTTAAAAGGAACGAAAGGAAAGTTGAACTTTGTTTGAGATTCAAAGAAAGTTGCGTCACCGGTGATGGAAATTTGGACCGGTCCGATAAATCGAAGTGATTTTCGTTGATTTTGGGTCGTTGGGCGAGTCACGTTTCTCTTGGAAGGATCGGACAGTTTAGCTTCGGATGATATTTTTACTAGTTTTTTAGAAATCGTGCAGGTCTGAATGCTATAGTCGAAGTGTACGGTTGAAACTGGGTCAAACATTGACCGTTTCAAGTGCAAGACCAAGGACACGCCGATCACTTTCATCAGTCGTAGCAAATTCTCGGAACGTTTAATCGAACGAACACGGAAACAATAAAGCATAATGGCCCGACCTCACTTCCGGTTTTATCTGGACCCACTATCTCCTGGACGATTTCAGTTTTACATACGCTTATAGTCTGCTGCACTTTCAATTTCATTTTAGCGTGGATAAAACGTTCATTATCCACCGCGCATAATAGTAAGACGTAATGATTCAAATGTGAATAGAAATTTCTCGGAGATAATTTAAACAATTTCGTCACTCAATCTCTCAGCAACAATTAGGACAAATCTATCATGTAGCATTTTCACTTTTGTCAGTAATTGAAATCCAAGATGAAGAGAGTCGTGGCTAAAAGTGTTTTATAATCTCTTTTGCAGTTAAACAGGTTCTACGCGTGGAAATTTAGATCAATCGAGGTTTCTAAGTCATTCTACACAAGATGAGATGTTTATTCGTATTTTTCACTCGAAGAGAGCAAATAGCTACTATATAAAATAACTTATTTAGATGATAGAGATAACAGAGAAATCCCTACTTTCATTTGTTGCAAAGGACACACTGTAATTTCTCGCCTTGTAGAATTATAAATAAAGTTCTCATCTCATTTCATTTTTCACAGTCAAAAATATCCCTCGATGCCACTAATTGTATTTATTAGGTGTAGAAATTATTTCGTGGCCCTAACAATCCAAATCTTTGATCCTTCAAATTAAATATTTATTCATTATTTACAAAACAGAGTAAGTGCAGAAAATGTGATGGACATTATTCTGGGCAGAAGAATGTACTTTAATTGTTTAGGTTAGGAATTAATTTGTGCGCCTAATTGTACATAATTATAATCTTCGTCTTAGAAAATTCTCTTTAAGAGAAATATCTTTGTGTAGAAACCATAGCGGAAAATGTGAAGATTCTGTGTCTTTTGCGATGTGTGCGTGGAAATTTCGAGAACTGAAGAGTCCACTTTATAATATAAAAAAAGAAATTGTCATTAACTTTCAGTATGCAGATGTGTTCCATCGTTTTGTCGCCGTCAATTTCTTCTTTTCTTTTTCTTTCGATATTACTCGTGAAACCGGCAATTTTCTGACAAGATCGTTGTTTGTTGCGGTCACATACATGGACATCTTCTAAAGCGGAACCTTACGCCGCGCGTCCTCGTGTGACTTTCACCAAGAACCGCTCCACTTGCTGCATTCACGTTACTATGCTCCACGCCCGACTGGTTTATAAATTCACGGATATGTTACAGCACGTTTTGTCGTCACTAATTCGTCGTCCCATAAACTTTTAGGGTCTGTGCAATATCCCTGCCTGCCATTCAATAATTTCTTTCGGTAAAATTATTCGAGGAGGACATAATCGGAATATGAAGAAGTGTTATTCAATGTGACATACTAGCACATCATTTAAATCAAATTGCAGCACCAATCAAATTGAAATGGAAAGACATTTTTCTACTATTTCATTTGTTTTTCAATTTAAAATTTGAAAAGGAACTTTCTTGCTGTATAATAATAATTTAGTTAGTCTTCTTTTTATATTAGGTTGATGCATAATACGCACTGCATATGAAATACTATTATAGTCTACAGATTTATTATATATAATTTTAAGCTGTACAGTTGATTTTCAACAAAATTATTTTCGAACTTACATGTTTTCTATTCCTGTGGAATTTCTATAGGAAGAACTATAACGCTTAGGAACTTCTTTGAAAAGTATTCTCACAGTACTCTCACAATGCGTCCCTTAGAATGCTACACAATTCATCAAAAAGTTGTTTGATACAATACAACTAATAGATACTTTAGATAGTAGTTCTACCTAGCTCACCCTGTATACCAAAACATCCCTGTACTCGTCAGAAGATAGCCAATTGTTAAAATCAAGACGGCAATTCCAGCGTCCACGACACCGATCCGAAGACTGATCGCATGCGATATCCGTTTCAGTTTCCGCAAGTGGTCGCGCTCGTCTGTTGCTTGATCCTCGTCGATCCCTCGGCGGGCACAGAATCGAGCGAGCAGGATTTGAAGGCGCGGGCGTCGGCACAGCTGGAACGATTGGCTCCGTATCGCAGGTCGTCGCCGGACCCAGGAACACCTATCGATCAATCGCAGTCCCTCGAGACCTCGTCCAACGATCCTGTGAGTACGAACCTGGACGAGCGGCAGATGGCCTTGGAGATTTATCAGATCCTGCCGGAGGACTTGCAAGAGGACATCGTGAGACGAGGAAGCATTGCTGTGCTGGAACTGCTCGAGAACCCGAAGTACATGGCACTGATGCAGGAGAGGATAAAGAGGTCCGGTGAACGGAACACTGGGTACGAGACGAAACGCGATGAGTATTCGTACTCGGAATACGACAGACCACCGGAAGGACATCCGCCGGAAGGATACGGGGAATACCCGCCGGAGCCTTATGGCGGCGGTGGAGACACCTATGGACAACCTGCAAATTCCGGATCCGATTCCGGAGGGATTATACAAGGATCTTCAAGTCTGATCGGTGGCATAGCCAAGGGCATAATCGGCGGTCTGGTCAGTGCATCGGGCAGTGCATCGACAGGTTCCTCTTCAGTATCGGCTTCGAGCTCTGCCCAGACTTCATCGAGCTCCGCAGCTTCTTCGGCCCCACAGAAAAAACCAGAATATCAACCCTACGGACAGTACGGATACTATGGACCCCCCGCTCACCCGGTAACTATGTAATTATTCGCAAGAATTTGAAGCTACGTACATGCATACATTACGCGATCACGGCGAGCTCGATCAGAGCACACGATCGACGCTAAACTTTCTATAGTAAGCAACCGAGAGGGTCCGTTGGCGAGATGAAATGCGGACGTATCGTACCGGGGGAATTTCTGGTTGCATAGCGGAGCTATAAACTTGCGTGTAGTCGTCCATTATTTCGGAATATACATATTCATGTTTCTTCACCCGCGGAAGTGAGAATACGTAAACGATTGATTCCGCCATTGAACGCCCGGTACCGCTGTGAAATGACTCCGTATGCTTCTGTCTTTCGAAATTTTTAGATGATCTTCACGAATGAAAGTCGTCTCGTTTGTTTAAAAAAAAATAATCATTTCAGACAGAAATTCCCACGATCAATGTAGGAGCGCGACAGTATTAGCATGACCGATATTTCATGAACTCAAATCAAACTATGCATGAATATACCTACTCTCTTTTCCTTTTTAGCATAGAATAATAGAATTGTAGTAGACGTAGAAATGTTATAGAAAAAGTTCGTTCAATATATTTACCGCACTAAAGAAAATCACAATCTGGGTCGTCGAAGCTGCAATTATGGAGGGAAATCTTAGCTGGTTCTCATCATCGCCCCTTATTCGATCGGCTTTCAAACGTCCGTGACTCGGTTTTTCACCGTCGTCGAATAATTGTTTCCATGGAGACGTGAAACGTCACAGTCGAATAGTGCCTTTACCCGTGTCGTAAGATCCAGTTTGAGTAACGTAATTTAACGACTCGAACGTTTTTGTATAATGTAGACATCACCGGAGTTGACACAGTCTTTCGATTACGAGAGAATTAGCAGATAATCTTAGTTCGAATGTAATGAGGATGGGGTCGGCGATGCAAGGACACGTGAATATCGAATATTGATAAGACTGAAATTGAAAATATAAGACTGTAAAAATTCACGGGCGACAATATTGCCGTTGACACGAATCGAAATATCAGCTATGTGAAAGACGAAGAAAGATTGCACGTTAATTATTACTAAGATATAAGCATTCGTTCTGTTAGATTAGAGGCTGTCTTTATAATATATCAATGCTGTACCAAGCAATCTATAATATTCAATAAAGTAACGATTCTATTGCATTTCGATGAGCTTGAATACGCGTTTGTCTTAGTTTAATGAAATTTTTCTATGATAGTACGTCAAAAAGGAGTTCAGCGTTTGGGACTTCAAAAAGGCGATCATTAGCACATTAATGCAAGCGGTAAAAGCCATAAGTGGTGGTGTGATTGCTTTGAAAGGTCAGCTTATCAAGGGAGGTGGTTACCTCGTTTCGTCGAAGGGCAAAATGATCGCGAAGGCGGGAGACGCGATCACGTCTTTGGGTACTAATATCGCGAAGAACGCTGCGAACCCGCCAGCGCCAGCTCATCCCGAGTATTACGAACATCATCCGGAAGGTGGTAAGTTCTGGAGAAAACTCTTTAATCTGGACCAGCGGTGGCGAAATTATAATCCGTAAACAATATTCATCAAGCAATATTTACCCTCTTCAGAGACGAATTTCCTAAAGTAGAAGATAAAAAATCTTTTCTTGCTCAAACAGTTACCATTAAAACTTGCAAGTACCACCTAACAAGTCGGTAATTTAAACTTTCAACTGCGTATGACGAGTATACTCGTTGTGCAATAAAGTTAATTATTTGCCACTTGCATTCAATTTTTTGTAAGAACGTAATTTTTAGACGTTTTCATATATTTCAAGTGAGGAACCAAATAAAGAAGTCGAACAGAGTAGTATAAAAAACAATCGAGCTACATAGCTGAGAGGTTAATTCTGACTAGTAATATTATTTGGGAACCTATCACGTAAACTATAAACATCGTGTAATATCAACTAAAATATAAGAATATTTTGCTTGCTTAACAATATATCGCTATATCTACATTCTAAATACATTTGACCTAATTTCACAATGAAACGGTAGGTCACGAGGAAAGCTATGACGGACCTCCGCCAGGTATCGAGGAGTATAGTGATCCAAATGCCGGTTACCACGCAAATTTGAATTACGACTCCCCATCGGACGGTAAGACTTTCTATCATTACGGTGCCTGGTTAACCCTATATACTGCCACCGACAATTCTAAACTTTGTAATCAGCATCTAATTGGTTAGAATTAAATACGCGACAGTCATTATGTCGTTACCGTGAAATGCATGCGAAAATTAAATACAGACGTCGATTATAGCGTGTAACGCGTCCGACGATGTGTGCATGTGTGTGTCTGCGAAGAAGAAAAAAAAATTCGGTGAGAGGCGTCGGAAATCCGAGGAGTCTGTTGTACGTTTTGAAATAAAGAAAGTAAAAGCGGTCTTCGCTTTCAAACGAGATTCTAATCTCCGGAACTTTCCTCTCGGGGACGGAGTGAGTGACTGGGGTCGGGTAGAGGCTGCTCGGAATTCTGTAATGGCATCTTGAACTCTGTGGCAGTCGTTATTCGGTATATCAAGGTTCATCGTGCCTGTGTAAATCTCACCCTAAGGGGGGCAGTAAACGTTGCAAAATCTAATAATTTTTACGAATTTTTTTCGAAGTAGTCATACGTCTTAGAATATAATTTTTTTTTGTAATTGATTTAGCTATTCTTTCATTGCAGACAACAATTTTTTATATATTTTTATTGATTCTATTTCGCCCGTACTAAATATATGCTTAACAATCGTATCTTGCTGGCGTAGACGATTAGAAATCTCAGGGCGAACTAAAACGAAAAATTTAGATGATTCCTAATCAGTATGTTTATCATAATAGTCGCTACCATAATAAATAATTTATCTTAAAAGTTGGCAATAAATTGCGAATGTTTAAATTGCATATACCAAAATCTTTTATTTTTTTACGATAATTTTTAGTAAAAAAGATAAATTCAGGATAAATGCAGCTTTTGAAATTATCTACGCCAGGTGAAAAAAGTAAGCCTCGAGAGTATTCCACGGGGATTTTAAAAAATCTTTTAAAAAATCAATTTTGTTTTATCCTATCACAGATATGTAGCCCCTTAATTTACTTTCGCCGCTTGCAGATCTTCACGATAAATTGGAAACTTTTACGTGAAATGCTTTCACCGAATCCATTTTTCGATCAGTTCGATGATCTCATATTTCGTGCAAAAAATACGTTCATCCTTTTACTAACCGAGGATTGCAAAACAATTTTTTACATATTCATGAGTTACTTGTGTTCGGTAGTTATCTTTCACATCATTATTTAGTTATTATTTAGTTACGTACAGTGTATCTACATACGCATGTGTAATAATTATGTGCTTGTGTGAATGACTTGTATAAAGTGTAAAAAATGTAAAAAATTAGAAACATCTCATTTTTTGGAATTGAGAATTGAGAAAGTAGAATACTACGAAAATAAAAGAACTAACCTTTCGTTTCACGAATTACATAAAGAACAGCAGATTAATAATCAATTACTACGTGTCTCCTGTGTATAGTTTTAAACATGTTTAATTACATGTAATATTTAATATTAGACACATGCATGTAATATCTACAACTAACAATTAAAAATGGGTACGGCTATACTATATGTATAACTGTATAATATAAAATGTATATAATGTTCATTGTTCTGTTAATCCATTGCCAATATAGATAAAATAATAATTCTAATAAATTAAAAACTCTCTGTCGACCAGTGTAATAAAATCATTAAGTTTCTGACTCGACTGACAGACGTCACGTTTACAGTCGGTGACCACGCGGGCCTCCTGATTGCAAAACCATCACACCCGGAAGATCATGATGACCACGCCACAGACGTGGACCCTCGCAAACCAAGTTCGACTCATCCAAACGATAACTACCACGGTCCGCCTCCGGAATTGGATGAG
>CM052311.1:23478191-23788345 GCA_028455605.1 Lasioglossum malachurum | reverse complement strand
GCGTTGGAAAAGGAAAGTAGGAGCAATAGTTCGTCATAGTGGGGGTATCGTTTAGTACCACGGTACCACGACTCTGGCATCACTGCTGGTGACGACTGACGACGGGCAACTGCGGATTCGTGAACCATGTGGGTACCGAAAATTGTTTAAATAGTTTCGTTAAGTTTTGTTACTATCATGTTTCGTGATAGAGTTTATTACGTTTATAAATGTAAAATAAGTTAATACAATATGAATATTGATAATATTAGTAATAATAATAACAATGATAACAGTAGACCAGCAACACCATCAGAAGAAGATTGCTGTCATAATGGATGTAATCCTTGTATCTTCGATATACATGCAAAATTATTGGAAGAACAGAAAAAGAAAGAAAAAAGAAATGTGAAAGTACAAATTAGTAACAATATATTGTGTGAGTTCTCATATAAGAATTTTGTAATAACCGACATAAAAGAAGTTGCAGACTCTTATATTTTACTTTCTCTGAAATTTCAAGGTAAACTTCTCACATAACACTTTTGCCTATTAAAATATATTTTATACATATACCCAGTCAGCCAGGCCTGCCCGAGCAGCTTCTGCCAAGGCTGGGCCAGGCAGATTGCTGGTCTTTCTGCCGACATATGTGCGCGTAGATACCCATCCAAAATCTAGCAATTTGCTTACTGGATATATATAATAATTTCTATATTATTCACAGAAAATGATAAAAAGAACGATGCATGTTTATTAATTGAACCAGGACAACACGTCATGTTACATTTACAAGATGCAACTAAACCATTCACTCCTCTTTATTACACAAACGACAGTATTCAATTTCTAATTAGGCTTTATCGCAATGGAAAATTTAGTACATATTTAAGACAAGCAAGGATAGGCAATGAAATTCGTGTAAGAGGGCCATACGGAAATTTCAGCTATACATGCAACAGGTTTGAAAACTGATTATTATTGATTATTATATTTTAGTCTCTTTTTTTACAAATTACTAGAAGATGAATAATAATATAATTACTAGACTGCGGATCTTTATGCATTTATAGCAAACTTGAGTAGATCAAATATAAAATTGTTGGAAAAGTTTTAAAAGTAAAGAGATCAATATATGATTTCTCCTCTATTAAAATCATTAAGGGAATAAATAACATTCAATTTAGTTTCTATTTCTTGCAATCAATACAGAGAATTTTTATTTTGCATAAAGATCCACAGTCTAATGATTACCAACAAAATAATGATTACTTATTTTAGTTTTCAGAATATAGTTATGTTTTGTATGGGATCTGGAATAACTGCCATGTATCCCATAGCTAAATCAATTATAGATAATGAACTTGAAGAGACAAGAATCCATTTTATAGGATGTTTTCGAAAGATATCACAGATTCCTTTGAAAAAAGAATTGCAAGTTCTCTCGGATTATTGGAATTTCAAATCTATACTATATATATCACAATTGTTAAGTATGTTGAACTATTAATTACATTATATCTTCTAAATATTTATTAAATTCAATTATTAGGAGGTTGAATAAGTTCTCACTGTTTTTTTAACTTAATTCTTTATTTAAAAAAAATTAGTAACAAACGTCATTGAAAGTATTGTCCATAGCTAGCCACTACTTTTTCCCATCTTTCTGGTAGCATACGAATTCCACATGCGAAAAACGACATGTCTTTACAGGCTATCCTAGAGTCACCCCATTTTTTGACATCTTCGTAAGAATGGAAATGGAAGTATTGCTCAGCCAGGCCATGTGTCATTGATCGGAACAAATGATAGTCGGAAGGGGCAATGTCTGGTGAATACGGCGGGCGGGGTAGGACTTCCCTTCCAAGTATGTTTTCACCGGTTTTGTAACATTTGGCCGAGCGTTGTCATGCTGCAAAATCACTTTATCGTGTCTCTGCTCGTATTGCAGCCGTTTTTCCTGCAATGCTCGGCTCAAATGCATCAATTGTAGTCGATAGCCCGTAATGGTTTCGTCGGGTTTGAGAAGTTCATAATACACTACACCCAGCTGATCCCACCAAATGCAGAGTAGGAGTTTGGAATCATGGATATTCGGCTTTGCCGACGATGTTGATGGATGGCCGGGCTTATCCCATGATTTTTTACGTTTAGGGTTATCGTAATGTATCCATTTTTCATCGCCAGTTACGATGCGATGCAAAAAACTTTTTCTTTTCTGCCATTGAAGCAGTTGCTCACACGTGCAAAGACGCCGTTCAACGTCTCGGACATCTCGGTTTCAACTCGTACGGCACCCAATGCCCTTGCTTTTTAATAATTCCTAACGTTTTGGAACAGTTGTAGCATCAACTTCTAATGTTTCTGCCAGTTCAGCAAGCGTCTGACACGAGTTTTCGGCGAGTAATGCCTTTAATTTTTCGTCTTTCAACTTCTGGGGTGCACCAGAGCGTTCTTTATCTTCAAGATCATAATTCTCATTTTTGAAACGCCTAAACCAATCTCTTCAAGTCGTTTCTTCTGTCTGCAGATTCTTTTTGAATAAAGTAGTGCAGTAAAATTCCCCGCAAATACTCTATTTTTTGTAAGAAATTCGCCATGTTTAACGCTATGAAAAAGATAGTTGTTTAGACTTTGGACTTCGGCAAAATGGGAATGGGCATACAGTAAATTTCAAACTTGATTATAGTACTTCTTTATAGACGCATTACCATCTTATTGTTAAATAAACTACATGCGCGCAGTTCTAATAACGCCATCTTTTGGAAAACAGCAAGAACTTATTCAACCTCCAAAAATATTAATACAATAATATATTATTAGTAAAATTTTAATATTGTATAACATTTTTAATACATATCTTTGGTTTCGATCTAATATTGACTAAGACTATTCTTTCATTTAAATGATAAAAACTGTAAATACTTATGTTTCAGATGAAGTTCACAATCTTCATGGTGTTGACATAAAATCTGGCCGCTTACATGAGGAGTCAGTTTACCAAATTCTTAAAAAGGATGTGAATAGCACAACGTTAGTCCTAATATGTGGCTCTCAAGAATTCAACAACTCTGTTGAACAATGGACAAGAAATACGAATTGTAATCACATACACGTGTTTGAATAATAAACTGTTAAGCACAAATATCACATGATTGACTTTAACTAATAAATTCGATGGATAACGTTTATTTAATGCAACATGATATACTTTCCTCACAGTGTGGACAATTACCATGAATATGGTCAAATGTAATGTGATTACCAGCAACAGCTTGCAGCCACTGAAACAAATATTGTATGTATGTCAAAAGGCAAGTGTATTTTTTGTGTAATTCCTTAATCTTAAAAAACAAACATACTTTCAATAAACAAGATGTGTGAAAGTGTCGTCTACATTTCTCATTATTGCATATTTTATCAGGTAGCAATTTGTCGTCTGATATCATACAGTAACAAATGCAACATTCTTTATCAGTGACAATAGCATTTTCGTCTTCTATACACTCATTTACTTCTTCTTTCGGAAATTCTGCTATATTTAATAACATCATTAAGTTGTCTATGATATGGTTTTTAGGATTCCAATTCTGAAAAGTATAGAAATACATAATATTTTTACATTATAAAGTGAGATTTATCTGATATACTTCAATAAGTTTATTATTAAAGTATGTAATATACGTATAATTAAATATATATTTACATACATGAACATTCTTAGATATCAAATCATTCTGTAGCTCAACTTCTGTCTCACTACCCATGAATTTAATTTCAGGTAGATCCATAGGATTCAAAGGATTTATTCTTACAAACATTGATAATGATGGTGTTAGAAAAACTCGACGGTAAAGGTGGCAAGGTTTTGGTTGCAATGGATCGAGTACCCAACATTGCCTATATAGTAAAAAATAAGATTTCCATATTTATTAAAAGATTGAAGACAAGTATTTGAGAAGATCAAATACATCAATCTTACTATAAGATTGACTTACTTATCAATTTGTTGTAGATTTAGCCAAGCTGTTTTAAGCATTTCCACTTGCACTTTGAATTTACTTCGTGCTGTATTCAATGTTGATACATTTTTTTCAAAAGGTCCAAAGCCAGGAATTTCAGGCAAATCAGAATAAATAACAGTCCATGGACGAAGTCTGCTCTTTGTCCTTTGCAATTTTAAACAAACATTGTTCATTGATAATTTGAACGTGTTTAAAGTAGTGTCAGATAATAATTGGACATCCTTTAAAAACATAAAGTTATTTAATGTGTATATATTTATACAAATTGTTGTGGATCAAAAGTATTAGTATTAAAAATTGCATACGTACAGATGGAATCTCAAGAACAAGTTTTAACTCTTTCAATATGTCTAGTGCATTGTTATCTGTTGCATCATACATGTTATCTTCAATATAAGCAGCATCAATAAAATTACTCTGTTTATATTATAGTATATTAATTATATATACTTAAATGTGTGTAAAATTAATAAGTGTAAGTAACAAATAATTATTAACCACTAAAACCAAATGAAAAGGACTAAAGTATGTCTAATCACAGACAGCAGATTTTATGCATTCATGACAAAAATGAGAAGGTGCAATTTGAAACAGGGGAAATATTAGAAGAATTTAAAAATACTGTTATATTATTTTCAACCTATTAAACATATTAAGCAGGAAAATAAATTTCTATTTCACTGCAGTTTGTTGCAATCAATCAGGCAGAACATTTCTATTTTGCATAAAGGTCCGCTGTCTTCTAATCAAAAAAGTTTGAATACCCTGAATAATTCAAAGACAGTGGCAACATTGCAGAGAATTATTCTTTTTACTTGCATATAATATATCTCACAAAAAACTTGAACTCTTCTATAACACTTGAAATGAGTTAATATAAGAAATTGATATAAAAAATTTAATGTATTTTTTTCCACTTACTATAAGAGATTGTAATTGCCTCAAAAACAATGACACTTTTGTCGCCTTGGACATTAGATCGTTTACTTGATTACTGAAGCCAGTAGAATTGCGAATGAATGTAATTTCTTTACCAAAATTGATTTTTGCATCGTGCAAGGATGGATAACTAGGTGCGGTCAGCTTTAATTTGATTCGAATGCTACGACCGGAATTAGACCGGCAAGATACTGTCAAAAATCCCTGCCAAACGACTGGCGTTTCAGAAATTAATATCATTTCAGGATGCCATTGAACAATAGAATCATAATCATTGTTAGCCATTATGCTCAATAAATTAAACGGACACAGCAAAAAACAAATGACAACAATTGTTGATCAATTTTCGGGTTCATACTGGTATCACTACCGCTGCAGTTACGATTTACCCACTTCTACTACTTCTACTGTGTCTGTATCAGTCTGTATGTGTTGGTTTGCATTTCATTATGAGATTCCACTGATATTAGTATCAGTGATGAGATTCTCATAACGTAGCACTGAAACTGAAAGGGCTCGCAAAGGAACCGTCCGATTGGTCAGTTGAGTCACATGCGCTCTCACTATTCGCTGAGATTTTACCACACTACTTCAAATATATCACATCGGGTGACGGTAATTTCTGTCCTTGCTTTGGCGGATTTATTTATTTGATTTCTCGACAGATAGCTTTCCGGTATTTACTACGTATTACATTTATTTACAAAACATAACTCCCATGCATACTGCTCATTGACGTACCTACATACAATACAATTGTACATACATCCAATATGTATATATTGTATATCTAAACAATACTTTTCTGAGATAAAATTGTTAATGATTTTAGTTTCGGTCTATATTAATAAATTTGTGTTTCTAATTATTTGCATATAATTATTAAAAATTTGTGCACATAATTTTGATTAATATATTTCATTTGTGTGTGTAAGTAACCTATATATACTGAATATATATTTAGATAAATAAGAATAATTTATCACATTTGTCACTGATTTTGAATTGAGTCATTCAAAGTCAAGTGACCTTCGATGAGAATCGGTATTCGTGCAGTGTCGTGCACAAATATGTAAAATGTTTGCACACACGAATGGAGTTGATGTATTTAAACGCCGTTATCATATGTCACTTTCAATAGTAAACATTCCATTGAAATTAACGTTGCATTTCCTATTGTTCTCCTGCAGACAGTAAAAAAAAAAGTGATGATGTCGCATCGTACCACGTGTGAAGTAAGTGATACCTGGTGATACTTAAATGTTACAACTAAATATGTACATACTGTTTTTCAAACGTGATGTTTTCTTTGTTATAGGTTATGAGTCATAGTTCGTTCTGTTAGCTTAGCTGTTAGCTGTTAGAGTTATTAATCTGTTGCGAATGTGAAGTCGTGGACGTGGACATGATAAGGAAACAATAGTAAAGAGAACATATGAAACATATATCGCAGACATAGCATCAATCTAAAAAATATATATATATACATATATATATTTATACGCGTTGTGTGTGGGTGTGTGTGAAATGATACACTTTTATTATACACACAATAAAATATTAATTTGTCATAATGGAACAGAATTTCTGTAAAGAGTATTTACGAATGATATTGAGGTAAATTTATTGCAAGAAATACATATAATGATTAGTAAACGATATTGTATATAGAAGAATATAATACAAAGAAATCATATGAATTATAATAATTCTTCAAAGGAAAGTGCATAGTATTATGTTTAATTTTATTCAAAGTATTATTGAAAAACACTAACTATATTTCCTATATCATACGAAGTATATATGTATGCAGATACAAATTGATATAGTGATTTATAAGCATAAAAAAAGCAAACTGAAAAAGTACAAAGTAAAAAGAGGCTTGTAAAGCTAATATTGACACAGTACATTCTAAAATCTCAAAGTATAAAAGAAGAATATTCTGTAGAATAAATATGAGTGGAATGTTAAAAGACCAACCATGGGGTCTCAAAGTATTAGAATCCACAATTCTGAAATGCTGTCCCCATCGCAGAGTAAATCGAATGTCATGGCATCAAGGTGGTATCTTAGCCCTGACATATTTGGCATATACTTGCTATCATATGACACGAAAGCCTATATCAGTGGTGAAAAATGTATTGAGTCTTAATTGTAGCAGTTTGTCACCACCTCCAAATTTTTTAATTAATAGTACCAATAGAGATACGTGGTGTGATTGGGCTCCATTTGGTAAGTGCAAACTTATTGCTAAAAATAATAATTCTGTAAAAAACATTTCTATACTGTTTTATATAATTATATAATTTTCAGATACCGAAAATGCTCCAGCACTACTTGGAATGTTGGATTCTGCATTTCTCTTTGCATATGCAGCAGCAATGTTCCTCAGGTGACATTAAAGTGAGCTTATTTATGATACAAACAATAAAGATACTATTTTGATCATAACTTTATATTTTTCTTTATAGTGGTTTCATAGCAGAAAGAGTTAATCTGCGTTATTTTCTTACATTTGGTATGCTAGCGTCAGGTATATCATGTTACCTTTTTGGTATTGCTAGGCCATATAATATTCATAGCTTATGGTACTTCGTACTTGTTCAGGTACATATGCATATTATTAAACTACAAAAATCTGTTGGAAACAAAATTAAGTGGACACCCTTTAAAAACTAATAACTTTTTTCAAATTGGACCAAACAACTTGAGGTTTTTGAGATGTGAGAGGGATTAGTTTGTTCAACTTTGTGCATATATGTAACTTATTTAAATCTATAAAAGGCATATTTCAAGTTTTCGGTCCAGGCACAGATAAAAAAGTTAAAAATTGTGACCTTCACTTTTTTCTTCGAAATGCCGAGAAATAGCAATTTAAACAAAATTTCAAACACACAAGTTTGGTCCAATATGAAAAAAGTTATTGGTTTTTAAAGCGTGTCCACTTAATTTTGTCTCCAACTATAAATCATTGTACAGATTATGGTGCATGAATTTTATTATATATTATTATTGATTTTCTATAGGCAATTGCTGGTGTCTGCCAGACATCAGGTTGGCCAGGTGTAGTTACAGTTGTTGGAAATTGGTTTGGTAAAGGAAAACGAGGATTAATTTTTGGAATATGGAACTCCCATACATCGTTAGGAAACATTTTGGGTACTATAATAGCTGCTGAATTTGTGGAATCTGACTGGGGCTTAAGTTTCATAATACCTGGAATCACAATGGGCGTGGCGGGATTTGTAATATTTCTATTTCTTGTACCCAATCCTGTAGACATAGGATGTATTCCACCTGTTCCTCCTGGATATAGAAAATTTGATGTTATCCACAGTTCGGATGAAAGCAGTGATATAGAAGATAGTGGAAATTGTAATAACGATGTTGAAGATGTAAGTTTAAAATCACTTTTTGCTACTTAATGGAGTTCTTGTATGGTTATCAGCATGCAGTGCCTTGATAGAAATACTTCATAACCATTTTTTTGATACTATGTACTCTGCACTTGAATGGTACAATGAGCCAGAAAAGTAATTGCACATTCAATCATATAATCGAAATATTCTTAGTAGTCCACTGTGTACAAAGTAATATGTTCGTGCAGAATGTTGAAAGTAATATGTTCTGCATGTAAAATTATTAAACAAACTAAGTGTGCAGACACTTTTTTGACACACTGTAGATAATTGTTTGAAGGTATTTCATGTATGTATACGATATAATTATAAAACATGTATTACATCTTTTTCAGTTACATTAAGCGCTTTTTACTTTTGGACTCTATTATAACTTTTTTTTTAAATTTCATGTATTTCGTATGCTACACAAACAATATACATATATTAAAATATTTTCATAAATCCATAATTATTATATTTTTACTTCTTTTGCACATGTTATAAGCTTACTAAAGATAACTCATTTGCTGTACTTAGCGTCTCATCTATCGCTGTGCCTACCGCGAACAGATTGGTGTTAATGTAAGTGCATGCTTTGTTTTTTACATAATTAATATTGCACTTTATATAACTGGCTTAACATAAAATATAATTTATTTCTTTATATATGTATATATAAGTACTCGTACTACCTTCTTAATACATACATACGTATTAAAATAAATATAAGATTTGAATGCACTTATGTTTCATCACTTACTATTGTCGGTACTTACGAAGAAAATTTGTTTAAAGGAGACAAGTACAAGATCTGAAACTAGCCCAATATTATCAAGGCATAGACGCCTACACGATCATCATAGAGGAGATGCAATTGGGTTTATAGGGGCCCTTACTATTCCTGGAGTTATAGAATATTCTCTTTGCTTATTCTTTGCAAAGCTTGTAAGCTACACATTCCTGTACTGGTTACCATTGTATATTTCAGCATCAAGTTAGTAATCATTGCATTATAATTCTATAAGCTGAATCGCAACGGATTAGAATTCTTAAAATACAAAATAGCAAATAAAAATCTTTTCTCAAAATAGGTCTCTAATAAAATATATGTAAATATATATATAAATCTTTTTATATTTTAATATTCTGTTTCTCTTATCTCTTACACATTGTGCATTTTGGACACATAATAAATATTTTGTCTTTTTTCAGCTACCTATAATGCAGCATTAAGTGCAGATATGTCTGTCTTATTTGATGTTGGCGGTATTGCGGGTGCAATAGCCGCTGGTGTTTTGTCTGATTATACCGGTATGAGTGCTGTAACATGTGCAGTTATGTTTGCAGTTGCAATTCCTGTAGTATGTACTATTATTTTATGTAAACAAAAGTCTAAATATTATTATTCTCTAAACATAAATATTCTATATATAACGTGAATTAATTTATATGATCTTGATACAGTTATTTATATATGACTTCATTGGAAGTACGGGTGTGGGTATCAACGTAGTGCTACTACTAATAGCTGGACTACTAGTTACCGGACCTTATGCTTTGATAACAACTGCTGTATCAGCTGAACTAGGGACTCATCCTAGTCTAGGAGATAATTCTAAAGCTTTAGCTACAGTCACTGCCATCATTGACGGAACAGGCAGTATTGGTGCTGCTGTTGGTCCATTACTAGCAGGATTAATATCACGTTGGAGTACTTGGCACAATGTATTTTATATGCTCATGTCTGCAGATTTATTGGCATTATTGGTAAATATGCTTAATCATTGACAAATATTAATAAACGACAATTAATAATAAATCTTTTATTGTTTCAGCTTTTATCACGATTGGTTTACAAAGATCTACAAATATATTTCTATAGGAGAGCTGTTTGAATTCATTTTGTGTCGAAGAAAGAATAAAATGAATATATAAATTATGTTAATCTGCATTTGAAATATTAGTTTTTTTTTTACAAATATTATAAAATGTATAAATCATTGTAGTTTATACATATGTCTAAAGCTTATGTGTTAGAAATATTTTACTTGAATACATTAAAATAAATGCTATATTTTATATACGACGGAGTATTACAATTTAACCAAATGCAGGACAAGAATATTACAGTCTTGCTTTTTATTTATACATTAAAAATATAATGATTGGTTATTGGTAACTAAGCGACAGTGAGCAAGTCAAAAAATTAAGGAATACCAGTAGGAATTATGTAACTAATTGAATCTGCAAATTCACCCCACGCTGTCCTTTGCATCTGAAATGTAATGACCCATGCTAGAAGAGCTGCTGTCCATATAGCTGCTCCTATTGCAGAGAATATCACATCTGAAATTTTAGTTTAATAAAATATCTGTTATCGAGTATGCATTTATACATGTATACATAATACTAAGAACATACAGAAAAAGAAAAAATTGATTGGATTGGCAAGAAATTAATTTTGGTATTTTAAGGTGAAATAAAACCCAATTTTTTTATTCAAGCAATGAACTTTAATCAGTAAAATATTTTCCATTTTGTTCAATGATCTTTTGCCATATTTCTGGTAGCTTCATAATTCTGTGCTCATAAAACTTCAAAATTTTCCCAAAATTGAGTTTTATTTTACCTTAAAATATTGAAATTACTTTCTTGCCAACCCAATAGTATATAATTTGTAACTGTCAAATAACATTAATAACTTTATCTATAATACTTTTAATCCTTCAACTGCAGGACACTTTTGCACGGAACCATCAATATATAAGGCTCAATATTTGCATGCCAGTTGCTGTGACTAACTGATGCACATTGTGCTCATTGACCAAAATGCACATTTCGTTCACATAAGTGTGTAATATGTTTATAAAAAAATTGGTAAAACAGGAAATATGTTATAGTAAGAAAAATTTAGAGCGTGTATATATGAATAAACATGTGAGGGTTAATATGATATATAATAAAAAAGCATTAAAATAGGTATATTTGAAACTTACATCTTTTTATTTGCTTTTGTTCCTCATAATATGGAGCAGTAAAAGCTTCCGTGGCAAACCAAATAGCGTTTATAGCCCAAAGAAATGGCAATAAGGCAAACCCAGCTATGACACAAACTCAATGTACTCATGTACATTTTACATAAACAATTGCAATATTTCTAACGAAGCATTACTCACCACGAAAATACCATTTGCAAAGATATAGTTTCTTATCATTCGAAATCTTTGACAAATCCATTGTGACAATTAAGACTTTTAATGTATAACCTATATCCTTGTTTTAAATATTCAAAAATGCATATGCATAATAGTTACTCTATATAAGGAAAAGGTGCATTCAGGTAAAATTAAAATAATTACTTAAGGCATTAACAGAAATTGAACAATAATATAACAAATGCATTTGTGATGTGTCAAACCAAAACCTAAGTTTCTTTCGGATTAAAAGCGTTACTCACGTTTTTCGGTAGATGGCGTACCAGTATACTAAAAGGGATATGGTAAGAAAGAACGTGCTTTAGTGGTTCTCATGAGAAATCGATTGAACGCATAATTCATTTATGATATAAATTGGTCGATGAAATCCTATTGTTTATTTTACATTTGAAGAAGATGCACAAAGGACTTCCGTTTCATGTAGCAATCAAATACTGCATTACAGTTAAAGAATTTCATGGTAACAGATGTAAAGAAAATTCTGAATGATCACCACTTTGCTGTCTGCAATGGTGGGGTGCGAGTCACGTGACTGGTTACTTGCCGCCCCGCTTGTCGCGCGAGTATTCGTGACCAGCCATTTTGATTAGTAACATGGCGTCAGCGGAGATTAATATGGCGTCCTCGGACATAATAACCGAAGTGGAGATTCAACCAGATATCCAAGAGGTTGAAATAGAAACAATACCGGTGGAAATACCCTGTGAGACTGTGGAAACAACTATCGAGGGAGAGGATGGGCAACCGATGATTGCCCTTCAACCACTTCCAGAGCCAGGACGCGAAGAAATCATACTACAGACGCAAGAGGAAATCGTCGGCAGTGATCCGCTAAGCGTATACGATCAAATCCCGGTTCCAGAGAACGATATTTATGTCGAGTCGAGTCCCGGTCCATCAAGGAAAGGTCCCAAGAAGGCTAGAAAGAGCGGCACGGCGAGATTTCGAACGACCGACCATACGATTTTTGGGGAAATGGGCTCGGAAACGAAGGCTAGAAAGTGGGAGCAGAAGCAAGTGCAAATCAAGACGCTCGAAGGTGAATTTTCGGTGACGATGTGGGCCTCAGGTACCGATGACGGTAAGTCTTTATCGTTTATTTTCTAACCTTCTCTGCGAATTGAAAAAATGAAACATACCGTGATAACACATTGCGAGGTTTTGCAATTGGTATCCTATCTCTATGCACACTGTTAGTACGCACTTCCGGTGGACTCGAATCAATACCGTGCTTTTCTTACGGGACTGTCACAGAAATCAACGAATTATTTTTGAATTCTTTATTATCTACGATTTCATTGACAGTTTGCGTTGTTTGTTTTGATCGAGGGAACGCCATTATGCTGCCAGGGGGCAGCCATATTTTGAAAATGGCTTCTTTTACGTGGATCTATCTTCCCGAGTGATAATGGCGGAGATGCACTTACAGCAGAACAAGCAGAGCTCCGTGCTCTCGTTATCTTTATTTTACTCAATGCATAACGTCAATTAATTATTTACTCTTAGTCGTTGTATCTGTATTAGCTCTTGTATATTTATATTAAATAAAATCCCTAATTTCATGTTTTAATTGTACAATTATTTAGAAATATTAGATTTATTCGTGCAGATATATGAAAGTCGTCTTGACTTCTTACGTCATGCTATGTAAAACCTATAATTTTTATAGAAACAATTATGGATGTCGAATTTATTTGAAACATCAAAATAATATTAATGTTCTCTAAAATAACGCATTTCCGAGTTTTGGATGATGACATGCAAAAAATGTTATAAAATAATTTTATTATGTAAATTTAGAAGTATGAATGTAAACCATGGTCATCTTTGTCGCACATAGTTTTATTATATAAATAAATGATTGAATATATTCAATGAATACATCTGGAAATAACTGTGATATAACAATAAAATAATTCGTTTAAAATATATATATATATATATATATTTACTTTTTTTTAATTATTTAATGTTATTTAAATATTTGGTAGTATTCGAATTTTGTGTACGCGTATATTTTTAGTCTATTGTGTTTAATTTTTTTTCAAACTAATTTTCTGTATATCACTTGTTAAAAATTCGTTAGTTGTATATTTTATTTGAAAAAATAAATGAAAAGGGTATAATACGTGTAAAATAATTCTCTAATAAAACAGTGTTGTATTAACCATTATTTACTTTTTTGGTTTTACATTTTATACACTTGTATGTAGTTTGCTAAAATCGTTGTCACTTTTAAATGTTTTTTTACTACATGATAAAGAGCTTTTACTATTAAGTACACATAAAAAATATAAAATCTTCCTAACCAAAAATAAATATAGTAGCTTTTGTTTGGGACTGCTTGTTTGTTATTGTTAAAGGGAGTGTCCTATTAGCTCCTCACCTGGTGGATGTTCCAGATGAAGGCTCAAATCCAGAGCCTGATCCAGACTACACAGAATACATGACCGGTAAATCCAATGCCAAATTCAACCACTCTGGAAGCTCTATTTCTGATGGAATGCCAGGTCTTGACCTGTCGGATCCAAAACAGTTGGCTGAATTTGCTAGACCTGGTCACAAATTGAAAGTACGCAAGCCACCTGTTTTAGATGGTGTTGAACGTACTATAGCCTGTCCGCACAAAGGATGCACAAAAATGTTTAGAGACAACAGTGCAATGCGTAAACATCTACACACCCATGGACCAAGAGTACATGTATGTGCGGAGTGTGGAAAAGCTTTTGTCGAAAGTTCTAAGTTGAAGAGGCACCAGTTGGTTCACACGGGGGAAAAACCTTTTCAATGTACATTTGAAGGATGCGGGAAAAGGTTTAGTCTCGATTTCAATCTTCGTACTCATGTTAGAATTCATACCGGAGACAGACCTTATGTTTGCCCATTTGACGGATGCAGTAAAAAATTTGCACAATCAACGAATTTAAAGTCACACATATTAACACATGCGAAAGCTAAGTAAGTCTATATATTTTAATTCTACAAATATCAATTTATTTATTTAGATTCTAATACGTAATAAACATGAAATATCTTGTAAAATTTAATATTATTTTATAGATCCCGTAATGCTATTGGAAGACAAGTACAACAAATTCAACTTCAACAACCTCAATTTGTTCAAGTTGAAGTTGCAGACGTGGATAATCAACAGTTCATTGTTTATGCTGATTAGCCCCCCTAAACAATGATCTCATATCCTACTAAACTTACTATGAAATATCGTAATCATTAATTAGTAACCTAAACAGTGTAAATATTTTCATGATACAAGTGATGTGGGCAGGACATTACTAAAAGCTGTTAGTTATCTTAAGAGATGAAATTAATTAATCACTTTATACCTCTGTGCTTGGACGCAAAAGTAAACGGATAACACGAGCACTATACTACCACAAAAAATAAAGTAAAACTACGCTAAAGAAGGTAGTGTGTCTTCTGAAACATATAAATGGTAGAATGTTGCGCACTGCTCAATCTCATGTCCGAGTAACTAAATGATACCTAGTGCGCTTTCATAACAAAACTGTATATATTTATACTTAAAAGTAAAATATTGTATACAGTATATTTTGGAGAAATTCTGATGAGAATAAATTACAAGATATGTCTTTTTCCGTCGGACTTAATTGTACCATCTAATATACTTTTTACACTATATAATATGGTAATTGTTAATAGTCATTGGAAAAAAGAAAGGAAAGGAAACATAAATGCGTCTATTGTATATTATAGTTTAATGTCCGCAAAATATGATACCTTTATTCCTGTGAAATTATTAAAAGGTTTTTAAGTGTTGTCTATTGAAATAGACAGTGGTAAACATTGTAAGATCAGATGAATGCGTGTTTAATATTGTCGGCATTGAAAAGGAAAGAAACGAAATATCGATTCATTCGTAAGACGTACGTTGACATGATATATTTTATCCGTGATATTCACGAGTACATTGTGATGTATACATGTGCATCGACGCAATGAAGTTAACGAAGTTGTTAAGAAATTCGTGTCATTTTGAAGTAAGAAGCAATAGTTCATAGATAGATAGATAATATCGATTGTATTAAATGGTGATTGCGTGTATCCCATTACATCGTTATTCATTAATATTCGCATATCACAATTTTATACATGCAGCTACAACGTTAAAGCATACCTACAATTTGATCTATATTCAATAATTCTCACATTATTTATAAAAAGAATTTGGATAATTTATTGAATTCGTGTAAAGTATATTCTTTCATAAATGTTTCTTTACAGTTGTGCATTTTATTTTTTTACAGCTGTGTATGTTCACCAAAACAAATACTTTAGAAATATATCTTGAATAATTCATTTTCCAAAAAATTTCTAGAGGGGTGAACATGATCTATTGTATGAGAGAGATTACAATCTTGAATTTCTTTCCTATCACATAATGTTTGGTTCCCATTTGTTCTGTATTAATATATTCCAAATAATTTTTATAAATATCATCAGGTTTTTTTATGAATTGTAAACATTTTAAATTAACAATTTCAGTTTGTAATAAAGTATGAAACATTTATACGAATTTTGCTAGTGTGTAGCATGCAATGTAACTTGGCCTATATAATTAGCAAATATTTGCTTATGGAAAGAAGTTTGAGAAATCTCCGTAGAATTTTTAATGCCTGATGGAAACATAGAAGCTTGATCTGGTATTAGTCTGCCAATAAATATTTTTTATCAACACTACTATTATGAGCATTTGATATAATTTATTGCACTCTGTAGAAATAGCCTGTTCATACCATTCGAAAATGATGTCAAATATAATGAGAGATTCATAAAAGTAATCGTCGTACACTCTAACATTACAAGTGTGTGTATGCGCGAGTGTGTCACAGTACCCACTCTCGTTTTTTCTGTTTGGATTTAAAAGGAATAAGTAAACATAATTTTCCAGTTGTTTTTATTTTTGTTATTACACATGCAAAATTTCTTTTATACTGTGATAACTTTATACAGTCATGATGTCCATATATAATGCACAGAAAATGAATTAGAAAGTATAAGAATTTTAAGTTTATTTATATCTACTTATAGTTATATAGTATTTTATACAGTCATATATATAGTAATTTATTAAGTTTGATTGAAAGTAAAGGAAAATTGTTTCTATTGATGTTAATATGAAACATCTGGAAAGAAGTGATATTCGTTACATTTAATTCTAAAACAATCGTATAGTAAACGCGTTAATCATAATATTTAAAACTCAAATATGTGTGCATTAAGTTTTATTTCTTATTAGAAAAGTACACGTCTCATGTTTTTTTTACTTGTTTTATACAACTTATTACTGTCAAAGTGAAGAAACTAATATTATTCGTTTTTTTTTTCTTTTAGACAACTAGTAAATGAAAATTTAAAAATGTACTCCGACGTACGTTTTGTTTGACAAGATAGTCAAAAGGATAATAACTCGATTTGGATCCTTCTATCAGGAATTATTACAGATGGAAATTATAGTTAATACCTCCCAGACCGTCCATCTCTGCCCTTATCGTCTCTACCTTTTCGACGATCTTTGGATCTAGATCTCCTATCGCGAGATCGTGATCTCCTCTTGCGATCGCGACCACGAGACCGTGATCGCGATCTCGATCGACCCTTGCCACCCTTTTTGCGGCTATACAGATAGCGTCGTAATTCTCGAGAAATAGGTTTCAAGTGCATAAAGTTACAGAATCCAGAACGCGTACATTCTCTGAAACAATATTCAATATCGAATATTAAAAAAATCTGTAAAATATCTTATAGCTTTTATAATTACTGTGCTGCAAGCATATTGCAATAAATGTTTAAAGACATACATACCCCATTTCATACTGACGACAACAAGCTTCTCTAAAGTCAGTAACCGGTGAAAGTTCAGCATAAACTGGTCTTCCACCAAACCATCTATTATTTAAATCATTTACAGCTCGTTCTGCATCTTCTTCCCTCCGAAACTTAATATAAACATTTCCAACCAAATGATCTCCCAGGTTGTCACAGACATTCATTTCTTCTATTTCACCATACTTATCTTCGCATTCAACAAAAACATCTTCAAAGAAGTTGTCGTAGTGCTCCTGCATCTCTTCATCCGATACATTGGCAACCACTATAAAAATAAATTTATACAACTTACATAAACTGCGTAAAATGTTTGAATTAATTTTATCAATATAAATACATGACAATTTAATGCATTCTATCCATGAGTGTAGTTGTAATATATTTTACTTGACAAACTGATAATGATATTTTATTATACTTACAATGGGACCCATCTGCACTTTTTGCTGAATTTTGAGGATTTACATAAAGATTCTGTAATAAACATGTCTGCAACAAACAGGTTATTTATATTATTACTCAAAGATTGAAGACAACATGGAAATAAACAGGTATGAACGTAAAATAGAAAGCATCGTCACATGAACATTACACTTCATTAGAAATAATAAGGAAGTCAAACAGAATAAGAAGGTTAAGAAAAATATCTTTACCTGACTGAAAGTTGGCTTGTTATGAATACGTGAGCATCGATCACCATGTCGGCAGGCACCGATTTTGAAATAAAATGAACAGTTTACTCTGCAATGGTACAAAAATGTAATAACGTTGAGCTATTCGACGAAACATTCAAACAAGCATCGAATGAAAATTTCACTTACTTGTCTTTTTCTGTGCCAAAAATTGATGCCAAGTATTCCGCCATTATTGGTGGTGTCTTGGTATCTTAAAATCAGAATGTTGTGTTTTTTAAAGCATGCAGAAAGCCGCTTCCACAACATATACAACGTTTTGCGTGCGACTCAGTTTTCAAAATGGCGTACGCGGTGTTATAAAACGCTCATCAAGTTTGAGAGCGATCATTTTAGATTGATCATCTAGCCTCTAGAGGGCATACAAATTTGTCCTATAATTATTTCAATCCGAATGAATGAAAATCCTTTAACATATACAATGTTCCATTTATATCAGTAGATTGATTTATCTAATCAATTCCAATGTTCTTACTTTGTTGTATTATTAAATAATTCGTACAATCGCACGGAGATATTCTGCGTCGTGCTAGTTGTACATGTCTTACCAACCTTATCGATAAATTTTCCGGTTTACGCTTGGCAACTCGTGACGTGACTCGAACAGGATTGAAAAGGATGCAGATGCAAGGATGGTGGATGGCGCGAGCGCGTTTAGTACCACGGTACCACGACTGGCATCACTGGATGGTACTGTATTATTTCAAAAGGAAAACTTTTGTAGGATGAGTCAGACGTCATAATTTCCTACATATATATAAAATTATTTTAGCTATATTACACTATATTATCACAAGCATACAGAATGTCCTCGTCAAGTTGTAATGATAAAAACCAATATATTTACCAATTACCATTCTTCGAACGGTCAGAACTTTGTAAAATACTTAATCAAAATGACAAGTGGGAAGAGTTAGCTGGTAAGATGTAAAACGAATTTTAATCCTTTGCACTCCGAATTATTTTTCAATTTTGTTGCCAACAACTCTCTACTATTTTAAGTGTTTTACTTGAAATTTACTTTTCAAAGTTCACTAATTATATTTAATATAGCTCTCAATCTTTGTTGTAATTTATATTTGTGGAACTTCTATTTGTTTCTAACTAAAAAATAAGACAAATAAATAAAGGTATAGAACCTAATACATATAAAAACCCATTTTATTTACATTTTTCTTTCTCTGATGTCAAGTCACGCTCGACAAAGGAATGCAAAGGGTTAAATTACATACAGTTTTACCAATTTGTACAAATATTAGAGACTATTTTTTCAGGTGTTTGGATGGAATACGATGTATTGACAATACAGAGTTTGCGGAAGGAAAAAAATCCAACAGATGAATTGTTAACAATGTGGGGCCACCATAATCATAAAATATTAGAATTATTTGTTTTATTATCCAGAATGCAACATTATCAAGCAATGATTCCATTGAAACCATTTATCAATGAGAAGTTCCATAAATTAATTTATAACGGAGAAGGTAACCTTCATAGAATACTTGGGAAGCGACTCAACAAAAATACTAAAGATCTGAAGATAGGTACTCAAAATTTTAATCAAGTTGCGCCACCACAACCAAATGTACCAAAAATTGTTGTAGAAGCAATTACTAAAGAAGCTTCTCATAAAATCCTAAATCAACCAATGCACGCTGAACAGATTGGAATTACACCAAGTAATTCAAATAACTTACTTGTCGCTTCTGTAGCAGCTCCGTATCATTCACCAGGTTCTTTGCAGCACAGCCCTACAAGTGCAAAAAAAAATAACGATGCAGTACTTCCATGCACTGAAGCAACTCTGCCACACGCATCATACGATGAATTGTCTATAATCACAAATGATTGGAATAAGCATAACATATTAGGGAAAGGAGGTTTTGGAACTGTGTATAGAGGTAATGTTCTAATATAGTTGCTAGAGGTATGTGAGAACCCAAAGATGTCGGGTACTCGATGATTGGAACAAGTTGGGAAGTCATCGGAGCTAGACAAGTCAGATTCTCAAGAATTTCAGGATTCTTGAGAATCCTGAATAGGTTCTCACACACCTTCAATAGTTACGTAATTTCTATAAGAGGTATTAATTTTTACAAAATTTTAATTCATTATATTGGTCTCTTATCGTATAGGTATCTGGAAGAATACAGATGTAGCTATTAAAAAAATAGAAAAAAGGGGAGCTGATTCAGATGAAAGTTATGTAATTCAACTTCAGCAATCTCTCAGGGAAATCAAAATTTTAAATTGTTATCCGCATGAAAATATTTTACCTCTATATGCGTATAGTTTAGGTGGTAAAGCACCTTGTCTTGTATATCAGCTCATGAAGAATGGATCGGTAGAGGACAGATTGCTGGTAAAACAAAATAGTCAACCATTGACTTGGATACAACGCCATGAAATTGCTAAAGGAACTGCACGTGGCTTGCAGTACTTACATACAATTGGAAAGAGGCCTTTGATACATGGCGATATAAAGAGTGCTAATATTTTACTTGATAAGAATTTTGAACCAAGAATTGGCGACTTCGGTCTAGCAAGAGAGGGGCCTGAAAAGGATTCAATGAAAGTAAATCTATATTTTATTTTAAACAAGTTATTACCACTCTAAAGCTTGATCTATTCAAGATAGTCGGAATTACGATTTTAGCTTACTAAAAATTCACCATTTTTAGTCATTTATATATAATTTAAATCATATTGGATAGAGAGTATCGAACTAAGGGAAAGTACGGAGCATGCCTGAACAAGTATTGTATTTATTTATAACTGAATGTTATATATCTTTTCTACATTTATTTTAGGTGAGTAAAATTCATGGGACAAGGCCATATCTTCCAGAAGAATTTCTACATGGACGAAAATTGTCTACAAAGGTAGATACTTACAGTTTTGGCATAGTTTTATTTGAATTGGCTACTGGTTTGCCAGCGTACGATGACTCCAGATCAGAACATAAATTTTTAAAAGATTTTATTGACTGTTGGCATGATAAAGAACTTTACTTATTGATAGATAAAAAAGCAGGTGAGAAAGATAAACAAGTATACAATAATTTAATACTTTTGGGGAAATGGTGTGCTAATCGTATGGCACAAAATAGGCCCGAAATGGATATTGTTTTTAAAAAATTGAATGATTTGTAATTTAATAATATGATGTTCGAACATCTATTGTAAATTACATAAGCATATTCTATCTTGCAATAAGTGCATTTTTTAAAATTTTTTCATTGTATATAGTTCATGTCTAAAAGGTATACATAGCTGCTATGTCATAGCGTACAAGATATTTTTGAAATATATATTTTACAGTCAAATTGCTACGTATATTTGCATGCAATAAATTATTGTTAATTCCTATGGAATTTTTTTCTTTATCCTTATTGAATTGCATGATTCATAGTAGTCAATAGTACATTCTAAAACAAGTGTCTGCTAAAACAACTTTGCTCGAAGATTTCGTTTTATTTTGTTATCTTTATATTTGACTCACTGTTTTTCAGAGTGTAGGGTATACATACGTATATACATGTTATATTGTATAATAAACATATTTTTGAAATAAATTTTATAAGCATTACATAAATGTACATAATATCCTTCACACAATATACCTACTTATACAAAAATATAAAAATGATAGTTCAAAAGTGCATCGTTTAATTAAAGGATAAAGAGAAATTTAATAAGTACAAAATGCTTTTGGTATGAGGGAAAAGTACATAATTCAAATTAGTACTTCAGATACATTAGCTTTTTTTTTTAAATTTTCACAATTCTATTACAAATCTGAAATAAACATTGATAAACATGTACAATTACATTCTAATTATTTATTATAAAAATGAATCTATTAATATAGTTTGTAAAATTTGTACAATTGTAATCCTAAAACTACATTTTACATATTTGTATAGCACAGTAAATGAGATATGACATGAACAATAGTTGCAATCGTGAAAATATCAAAATTAAGAATCGATTCAAGAAAATAATAATATGTACTATATAATTATATTATATTTGCTAAGAAAAAGAATCATAATAAATAAAAAATGTCAAACAATATTGAATTGTATAAACTTTTCCAAATTTCATTATCAATGTGTCTTAAGTTAAATTATTCTAATATTAGTCACAATATTTCAAATCGAAAAGGTATACAAAAATTTGCAAATTATTTTGGCTAGTTGTTTCTCTACTGTAATATCAATCTGCAAACAATGTTTAGAAGTACTACGGTGTACAAAATAAAAATATACAGTTTTTCCCCTATAACGTCGCGCAACTAAGGTGACAACGAGACGTTCGAAAACAGTAGCAAGAATTTCTTCTGCGCCTTTATTGGCTGATAGTTGCGACTGCCTTGTGAACAAGGACAGAGAGAGTTATATAGTATTGAGCAAGTGGGAGAGGATATATATATGTATCCATTTTCCATGTGGGTTTATTTGTTCTTCATTTTTGCTTCCTCTCTTTCGCGAAGGCTTGTGCATTATCAGTCCTATAGAGTGATAGGGTTAAAAAACTATACATATATACGAGTACTTTGAAAATGGAATACTCAATTGATATTTTGTACTCGTTAAAAAATTAAAACTAACATGGTATAATACCTTCGTTAACAATTAAACGGAATACAAAATGTAGTAACGCGTACGGAAGATTGTTTGATGTAAGTAGTACGAAAATGCACTTCCGGCGTTGTCGTGCACTTAATCGAATAAGAAGCGAAAAAAACACGGTGATATTTTTGGAATTTTTACATCCATTTTATTGTCATTTGAAACGCAATTTCAAGTATTCTTCGATTGACAAGCCGTGTATATTTCTGTGTACTGCTGTTTCGATTATTAATTTCAATTGCAGACTTTAAATTGTAGACTATTTTAAAGCATACAATTGATCATTTCAATTTCCCATAAATTCTTATACGACTTATTCCATCAAAAACGTTTATCCGACAAAGTTTTATTCGGACAATTATAAATATTCTAACTCCGCGAGAGAAATATATAATCAGCTGTAACTGATCGATCACAAATGCCACAATTAAACAAGAAATATCGAGTGTGTTTATAAATGTTAAATAAAAAAAGCAAAGAACGGTTTTTAAAAATTGATTAGAATTAAATAGGGTTGAAGTAAACGGTAAGAATGTCCTGGAAGAATAATATCGATCCATAAAGGGAAATATTTTTAGCACGAAACCCTGAATGTGTACAGTAACGTAGAATACCTGACACCTTCGTATTCTGAGTCTGTTAAAAGTAAGCAGGAGAACAGGCACCCCTTCTTCCCGCGAGAACAAAAAACGCGTACAAATATTATCGCTTATTTTCACCCGTCAGATGTTCGAGGAGTATAAAGGACGTTTCTCGCGGTAACTTTGTGATCACGTGACGCTTTTCGAATACAGTTCCGCGGTGTTAACTAAACAGATCGGTCCTCGAAGTGATCTTCTTGATAGCCGGTAGTATACGTATCGTCGTGTATTGGCCGTAGTTGAGAGGTATCCTTAAATCGGTGCTGTCTCTTCTCTCCACCGGAAGTGGTTCCTGCTGCTGATTAATAGACCACATCATGGCGGGCACCGATAACATGGCCATTACAAGTCCTGCGATGACTAGCGACCAAATTAGTACTGTTTGGCCAATCGGGAGCACGTGAAGCACCATTTTCAAGAGGAATATTATATCACTTGGCGGCGTTGGTATGTACTATAAACAAATTTATACACGTGAATAAACTATTTTAGATCATCTGTGCACCTAAGTTTTATGACGGAACTATAGTAGTACATAGCGGGCGTTTGTATTCTGCGAAAGATTATTTTATTTGTATTCACGGTGAATTTGTTTTAAAGAGATTATTTTTGAACTAGCTAAAATTAGTCAAGGTTAAACTTTACGCGGTAGCTTGTCTCCGCGATCTTTGTTTATAAACATTTATAAATGGAAATTTATATGACAAAAATGGTAAAACTGCAGAAATTGCGAAAATTTTTATTGTATACTCGTAGCCTAAATGGTACGAAGTATTCTAAGTTACAAATCTACATAATCTTGAATAACTTTTATGCGTGCTACCCGCAAATAGGGGCCCTTTTGCGGCTTCCCTTTTTTACGCGTATGTTACGCTCGTACATATATACTAATACCCTCGACACTGAAATTTGTTTACATGTAACATGCAAGTAATAGGATATTATGATGGAGTGAACAGCTATTGCAACTTAATCTTCCTTCGAAAAAAAAGCGACTACATATTACGTATTATTTTTAATACTGTTGTCAATAAAATTGATTTTCTATCTTTACTAAAAGTGCATTTTATCGTTACAGAAATAAAACGCAATGTTTACAAGTTTATCAAACTTGATGTTTGTTGAAAGAACCGACAAGAAAGTTGAACTTTTAATAAAGCCATGTTGCAAAATATCGAGCTCAAAGTAGGTCTCAAATTTTTCGCGCTCTTTCAAATTTTTAATATAATTTTAGGACGACACTTAGTTTCATTGACTCCTAGTATCTCGAGAGAAAGTAGGATAAATGTCTTACGAAGATGGAAAACGATTTATCCTTTCGTAATTAGCTGTGTTTCTCTTGCGAGGAAATACTTGAAGTACTACTTTGGCTGCAGGCGTGTGCCTTGGTGGAGGTATGAAAAGAAAAGTTCTGGTCGGTGTCGTTCCCTTAAATAGAAACTTGTATCGAGCAAGTTCAATAACTTGATCGCTAGGCCATCGATATGACAAAAACGAAATGATATTATCGATTTACTGCCAATCTGCACGCGAATTCAGTAGAAATCAAATACAAAAATGTTACAAAATTTGGTTAATAAACGCGTTCATCTGTATTTTATAAATCAGGGCACACCACAGATGTACATATACAGATTTGCGAATTGCTTTTATTTTATTGCTTTTGTGGCCGGTGCATGAAGGTTCTGCACCCTGTCCTTGAGATTATTAACGATCTCGCTCTGCACGATATAAAGTTTGCCTTGCAGACGGCTATGATTACCTAGGGTGGAAAATACAGTATGTAATTTATGGGAGTGTTGGCCTTGGAGACACCCTCCTCAGCCTACCTTGATACTAATTTCCAATAAGAACCGCATCGTTTTGTGCGCTTTTTAAAATAATGTAAGGTCGTGAGCTCGCGCATTCCTGTTCAACAGTCTACAGATACAACCTTTCATATTTCATAATTTTTTTAACGACACTCATTTACGGCTAAGTTTGGAGCAGACTCAATGAGATTGTTACTTCTTATCAGTGGATAATATCTTCTCACACTCGCGATGAAAATTCTCGTGGTGCAATGTGTTAATGAGATCATGTGTACACATGGTTTAATAATACTCACCAAGTCGCTCCAGAATAGTGGCACTGTCAGGCCGTTGAAGACCTTGATCTTCGGATTGTAGGAGGTAGGGTACATGATGAGGTTGATCTGTATTCTCGAGTTAACGTGCATCGGAATGCCAATAGACTGAAAAGGAAAATGGTACAATGTGAATCATATTGGTTCTCGAATCGAAGATCTAGAGAAACCTGTATCGAATTCTCTGGGTCTATTAATTTTTCGAGACGTGATGCATTTTCAATAATTCGTAAGGTCGACAACCTTGTTGGCCTATCTATAGCAACCACTCGGCTACACTAGTTCCACGAGATATTATCGTCGTTCGATTAGGTAACTAATAAACGACGACCGGTTTGCGAATGCGTTCTTCTCCCGTTCCGTGGCTTTTCTTGAGAAACGTTTGGTAATATCGCGAAATCTCGTTATGAAGAATGTGCTTTTGATACACAAACAGTCCCACGCCATTTAGTGCTCACATTAATCTCAGAAAATAGTCATTTATCAATTCCAATTTAGTTCTTATCAATTTACTCGTTTCACACCATTTGCAATTTTTAATCCTAATTCCATTCGATTTTAAATCAAGCACGTCACTGGCAAGATGTATTTGATGGTTCTCGGTATCACTTACCGGTTGTAGAATGATTCTCGTCCTGTGCTTTTCAGGGTCTGGATTAAGGCCTTCTACGTCTTCGAGTAAGCTCGGATCAGCGTCAAGAAAGTGTGGCAGAGACATTGCTGCTGGAATCTCTGAACAAATAATTAGATTATACATTATTTCATTTTATTTGAACAGATTTATTTATTCGATTCGATTCAATGTCATTGACCCTGTGACTAGTTTTCTGATAGGTACATATCGGACTTGGTCAATATCAAAATAAACTATTTAAAAAATAATCGTTAAGATAATATATTATCCTATTTGCCTATATATTGGCTATATAATTTTGAAACGTGAGAAAGAGCGAAGGTACTCGCGATTCAAAAATTCTGATGCTGCGAATCGTTTCTCGAAAATGTCAGGTTCTTAATGTCCCCGTGATCTACATTCCTAAAGTTCAAACTTCGACATTTTACGTTGCAGGTTGGCAGCTGTTGTGCATTTCCTCGGTGAAGCTGCCAGGAACTAGGTGGTCACTTCAAGGATATTGACGAGCGGTGAGTCTTTTTCCTCTTTTCTATTATACATATAATCGTAGGCTAGTAGAATGTAAATTATTCGAACGGGATAAAGTACGAACCGCAAGCTTGCTATATGAGGAGAGAAACGAAGGGTTGACCCAGCTAAAATTATTAAATGGGATAGATATTGGAAGACAGTTGATCTTTTGCAGAAATATACGTACTGTAATAACACGGCGTCATATCGGAGAGTCCTTTCTTTAAACATTTAGACGGATTCTTGCAGAAGCATTTGTTGTCAGGATTCATGTCCGGTGGGTCTAAGAAATCATCGGCTACACTGTACAAATATCCTTCTAGACCATTCTCCAGCCACAATTGTTCCTTGAATACGATTGGAATAGCTCTGCAGAATGCTTTCCTGAAGACTCTGAACACCGCTTGCTTATCCAAATGCGTTGGGAACAATTCTCCCTCAGTGCATCCTTTGACGCGATTGCAAATTGTGTTCCTGTCGGATGAAAATAAAAAGATCAATGATATACATTGTCTGCAATGATATATTGCGAAGCACTTTTCATAAAATTCTTAACGTCTTTCAGAGGTATTCTCTAGTAACTTTACACACTCGGAGTTGCCTAATTTGATTGAGTCACAATCCAAAACTTTACCAAGGTCAAGTGTGAAAACCGCAAGGTGAAAAAAATTAGTTTAGTTGAAATTTTCGATTGACTTGTCTCAGTTTTGTTGATCGTGAACAAATTTTTTTACTATAATGCAATGATTCTTACTGCGGTAGAGTCTCGTTTCCTTCTGGTTCTGTGTATCCCCACTGCGACATTCCTGGACTGTAGTTATAAGATTCGATACTCAGATACCGCCCTTCCTCTTCAGTCATGTTTTCATTTCTGCCGATGTTCATGAATACGACGTTGTTGCCCTCGTCGTACATCTGTGCAAAAAGATATTCATCTTCAATTGAATTCCGTCACATTTCTAGAGTGCAAACGCAGTGAATCGAATTGTAGATAAGGTTTTTAATGCGAGCATCGATCAAAGTTTTACGATGTTGGTAATAATGACATAGGAGAATCTGTTACAGACTTTATAATTACTGTCGGTCGCTAAATTATGAATATTCATGCAAGTATTTATTTTTATGATCATGTTTACAAGAATTGGAGTTAGAAAGAAATTATATTACCATAGAATCATTATACAGGGTGAGTCTCATAACGTGACGATCTCAAACTCTTAAGTTATTTGTTGTACGAAAAAATGTTTCCAACAAAAGTTGCAAGGTTTCCTGGGGACATACAGTAACCTTCAGTTTTTTAAACGGAATTCGTATAAATTAAGAAATTTTGCGTAAAAACGTATGATACAAAGTAGGATATAAAATGAATAATTACTGAGACATTTTCAAATTAATAATCTTCTATTAAGGTTTTTCAGTAGTCAAAAGTTTTATTTTACCACATTTTTATTATTTACGTTTACGAGGCGTAATTTGCATTATTCGGAAGCATAAAGCTGCGCGTGTATTTTCATAAAGCTGCGACAGCTACATGCTGTCAGATTTGGGCAAAAATTTTATTTAAATAAAAATTTGTGCCCAACTCTGCATGCTGTTACAATTTGGCGACTTTAGGATTTCTTTATCTTGAAATATTTTTCAAATAAAATAGCTCTTGTGAGTATTTTTATTGTTATTATACATATGTATACAAGTTGACTTGCGATACTGACTGCTTGTATTAATGATCTATCTCGCTACTGCACACTGGTTTTATTGCATCTTTTATAGCTTGTAGTATGGCTAAACAATTTACGACACGAACAACTTAAAAATTTATTCATACTTTTTCCATTAAAGTATGCAGTTTCACTTCTCCTTGGATGAGCGACGTTAGACTTTTGAATGGCACTGCGGATTGTTTTATAGAACGCAAGTGTGCATTGACTGACAAGCCTATGTGATATTTCGAAATAATGATCACTTTCATTGACATTATAACTTCCGAGAATTTACTGGTAGTAAAAATACGAAATACAATGATAAATTACTTAAAAATAAATTTTATAAATATAATTTTTCTTGTAGAATTCGAGTAAACGCATTGATTCATGTAATAATTTTCTAATGTAATTCATGTAATAATAAAATATGCACAGAAAACGTAAAAATGTATAAAAATATTTAATGAAAAACAGCAGTTACACGTAACCTTGTGTTTTTGGATCAGTACTGCATATTTTCCTCGTGTTTCTCTTTCCATTTTCGTAGAAGAAATGAATAGGCATATTCCACGTGTTATCGTTCCCAGGGAATGTCACGAAACAATTTACAACCAGCAGAATCGTACTTGAAATCGTGATCATTGAGAATAAGTACTACATGAATGAGTCAGTTGCGCTCGTTCAGTTGGCAATGAATAGTAGAATATTTTATAGTACGTACGCTGAATAGTGAGTGAATACAAAGATCGAGCGAAATGTTGCATAATTTTTTTTTTCACGAACGAAAACGTTACTTTGCGTAAAAATAACTCGAAAGTCTAGAGAGCAAATTGTTTCCTATGGAGAACGGCTTTGAAAATGAATGCGACTCACGCATCCGTGCTAACTGTAAGTAGAAACGGCAAGTAATGATCAGACGTGGTAATTCAATGCTGTTGAATCACAGACGACGGAACATGCAAACGCGATTTTCGCGAAGACCCATCTTTCTACTAAAGTATTTTTCAGACTGGTTAACATATTAATTATTATTCTCCTCATGTTTTATAAATTTTCAATCAAGATTTCTTTAATTTAAGATTAAAGCGAGACTTATTTCGCCACTTTTGGCAAGTTGAACATTTATTTCTAAGAAAATGAAACGTGCTAGCCAATCAGTGGTCGTGAATTTCCATCTTCCGTCATTTCCGCTAGGACGAAAAATGAGATAAGTGGAAAGAATATTCTCGTGTTATATTGCCAATTAGGATTAAATTTTCCGTCAGGGACTAATGCCGCAATTATTTGAACCAGATTACGAAAAAGACACGCAATCGTTCACCTTTGAGTATGACATAGAACTTTCATTAACAGTTCCTTTCGACTCGTTATTTATCGTAATAGCGAGAAAAAAGCGCAAGAAATCGAGCAACAGGTTCAGGAATCCCGTCGCCAGAAATCACGGCGATACGAACAACCCGCGATTGAGACTAATTTCTAGGATCTATAAAACTGCTATGAGCTAAATCCCGCGGCAACGATCAATTTCGCTCGAATTAATATCGGCACGCGCGGCGCATGTACGATTGATGGCGTGCAAGTGTCTCTGTCATAATCGCTTTTTGTGCGTTTAGAAGTCGTTGACACTAACCTCGTGAACCCTGAAACCGTATGCAAGACAGTGAAAGGATCAACGGCTGGGAATAATTGCGAAAACCGCCGACAGTTCGGGACGGTTAGCGACTTGAGTCTGCAACGTATGATGCCGTATGATACCTCTAAAACGCTATTCTTTGTCGTGTTCATTATCTCTTTCCAGAATAATGTAATACTACAAGGCTCTAATATTATTCTACTTTCAAGTATCTGCTAGTGGAATTAATCGAATAACAAACATTTTGTATATTTCGTTCAGTAGAACAGCGCAATGTGAAGATGAATATGACGAATCGACATCCCAAAAGAATTACATACCTGGAAAAATGCTGTAATTTAACTCTGTAATACATTTTGCATATTTTGCATGCACAAATATGCTTTTTGAATATTTGAAGTGCAAATAAATCCGTAGTATAATTATTAGACTGCGGATTTTATGCAATTATAATAAAAATGGATAGGTACAATTTAAAACAGAATAAAGATTAAGAGAATTTAGAAACATGAATTCACTATCTTCAACGTATTAAAATTATTAATGGATGAAAGAATTTTTTATGTGTGGTCCGTCCTTAAAATTAATGCATGAAATTTTGATTTTGTATAAAGCTCCGCAGTCTAATTAATTATCAACAATTTTTGCGATAGAGGCAATCTCGAGGAGCTACAAGGTTTTCCCGCCGACGGGAATTTACATTCGATCCAGTTACTTCTGAATATTCATCATTCATGTCACTTATTTGTTGCAAGTAAAACTTTTAATTTGCTGCATGCTGTATAAAATATGTTAATGGATTTACGTGCAGATTATTTGAACCATAACTGTTCAGTGAGAGCAGTATAAGCGACGCTCGTATTTACACGCGTATACTTTTCAAAGTTCGTGTCAATTATTATTGTTGAGCTGCTGTTAGTCGCCTTGCCATCGGAGATCGGTAATGTTACCGGTACAGAGATGCGTAAGAACTTTTCGCAGCCATTGGAACTAGTTTTACCAGTTCCATATACAGGGTGTCCCGTTTAAGTGAGAACAGCAGGGTATCTCGGAAGGCGTTATCAAATAAGTGTTCGTACAAAAGTTGTTTGGTATGACGGGCTACATTACGTAGTATTAATTGTTTTCTTGTGGGTGGAGTGGTGTAGGAGAATTTTTTAATGGAATGTCCTAGTTTTTATACCATAGATCGACAGAGTATCAAATTCTGAGTATAAAAGTGTTGACCTTCATATGTCCTAAACCTAATAGTTAACGAAATTTTATCCAAAGAAAAAAGAAAATTGTTTCGACAATATCTCGTTAACTATCAGATTTAGGACATGTGGAGGTCAACACTTTTATACTCAGAATTTGATACTCTATCGATCTATATAATATATTTAATGTATAAAATTATACATTAATAAAAAAATAATATAAATTAATACAAAAATTAATAAAAAAAATAAAAAACCATATAATGTACACATAAAAAATAGGACATGAAAAAAAATAGATTGATCTTCAGATCTACACCACCACGCCACCCACAAGGAAACAATTAATACTACGTAATGTAGACAGTCACACCAAACAACTTTTGTACGAACACTTTTTTGATAACGAAAACGCCTTCGTTTTCGCTGAATATATTGTTCAAGGGCTTCTAGGTAATTTGTACTTCAGGTACCGAAACCGAATGAAGGAAACCTTGTTGATAAAATGTTGTGATTCCCAATGTCGTTTGAAGTAACTTCCTCGTTTGTGAAAATTTTTGGGACATCCTGTCCATCTAGATGCATTTTCCAGTTATCTATACAAATGTTTTTAAATCACACTGATGAAAGGGTGAAGGGGAAGCCTCCATCCCCTCACTCGTTTCAATTCCATGTCGCGCATGGTATCGGTATTGCGTTTCTCTTTGCAACTTTGATCGATCGATCTGTATTGGTACGGTTCGCGCACGAACACCGGCACAAAGGCAGCGAAGTTTAGCAACAGGAAACGTGAAATGATTCGGTCGATCCATGCATCGACAAGGTTAGTTGGTTGTGTCAATAACCGGTATATTTTTCTTTTCCCTTTTTTTTTGCCTTCCTTGCTCTCGTACGTCTAGTCTGTACGCAATACGTGTCGCGACACTAACGCGCATTCGCGTCGCGATAACAAGCTGACACTTATGCGAGATCTTTCCCTTATTAGATTCCCTCTTTGCAGCCTCGGGAATCGCATCCCCTAATGCGATTGATAGTCGCGAAATCGATTATTTGTGTCATTAATACGCCGCGCCGTTGGCCATCCGCAGGAGATTATTTATAATTTTGTAACGTAATTATTTCGTGCGCGAATCGTACTGGCAGTCATTGTAGTTGTCAATGATGGTATTGAGTGATGAATATGTTGAAAATTTTATGCAGTTGACGCATGCAAACATTTCCTCGAAGGCTCACTATGTTTTCATTTCGTTTCTAACGCGTGGAACAAAGTGACCGGCGTAAAAAGTTGTTTTTCGATTCGGGACGAGGAGGAATTTGCATGCACATTGCTGGTCTATTAGGTAACACATTTAGCTGCACCGATAGCCAACTATATTACGATTAAGTAAGAGTGATAAAAGAAAAATATAATCTATACCATGAAATCTATAAGCTACGCTGTGTTATAGTAGAGTTGTGCAACACATTCACCTTAAAACGCTTTTTATTTTAGGGTTTTTCTCGGGATAAAGAATGAGTATTCAATATAATCGTTCGACGTTGAAAAGTTGCAAGGAAAATTGATTACGTTTTAATTATATCGACAAAAAATGTACGTATAAATAAAAAACAGTACAATGAGTCACAGTTTAAACCGTGCAGCATACATAAAAATACGTGACACATGCTAGAAAACATTTAGAGATAATATGGAGAGGAAATCTTTTATAAAATGTATTTTGATATACGATATGGTGAACGATTTTAGGTACGATTCACTGTACAATATTCCCGCAACAAGCAACGCTGAAAGCAAGCACCCTAACATTCACAAAAAAACAGTTTATACACATTCGAAACGATGGAGGAACGTTTACGGCTGACAAGTGCTCGCAACTAAATAAACTAAGTGGTTTTTTCTTTGCTTAATGAGTTATGTGGTTAATGAAGCTATTTTTGTACGGCGCGGCGGCGTCGCGAGGGGAAGACCATTACTATAATCGCCAGAAGATAGGGAAAGACAATCGATTGCTAACAAGTGAAATCTCTTTCGAAAGACACGTATTAACGGTGATATTTCTTAAGATTTTCATATTTTCTAGTTCCAAACCTACCTTAAAAGTAACTGGTACATGTTCCCTTATAAAAACGACAAGATTGATTTTATTTAGACCTTGTGCGGCTCCTATTATAATAAGCGCTCTACTAAAGTTATTTATACAATCTATATTCTTGTATAAAATCATTTTTATTATTTCAATAATTGTAACATAATAAATCTGGAACTTAATTAAATCGCGTGATAAATGGGAAAAATGGAAGTTCTTCTGAAATATAATTAATTGGTACCGTGTAGAATGTTAAGTGAGGATTGAATACTGTGGAGTTCTTAGTCTAGACTGTAGACTAAACAAAACGTCGCAGACAAAATCAGGTTTCGATAAAAAAAACTCACCCTGTCGAGCAGACCGAACCTCTGGAAATTAATGAAATTCGGCAGGACGCTGTTCGCCAAATGGACCAATCTGTCTTCGTACCCCCAAAGATAGTCGTGAACCGTGATATTCAGGATCGGTTTGCTGTCCACCATGTTGACTAGCCTCGTCCATGGGAAATTCACGAGGAATCCAGCATCGTGCAGCGTCGAAGACAGTCCCTGTAAACGTAATTATTTATCGGTCTCAACCTGCTGCGGTGTTCAACGATTCGTTAAATTATAAATAGTCCGCCGATGTTTATGCATTTATGACTACGAAACACAATCGAGTTGTTTACTATTTTAACACCAGAATAGATTCTCGGCGATTTATCTTTGAAAATTGGAAATCGCGCAATTATCCGCTATTCGTTTATAAGTGATTTGTTGATGCTATGATCAGCCGTCGCGATAGTAGTGTAAATGTCTCGAATGAAATGTTAACTCGGTCAGGCAGTTAAGGAAATTTATTACGTGTTTTCATGTCTTTTTGTCGACAATACGAGGCATCAAGATTTCTATCAATCGATATTCGCGGTCGCCTCCTTGAAAAAAAAGGATGAATATCTATAAAATTAAAAATAAGAGAATCTGTGAAATAGGCAGCTAAATTTAAAAAATTTGTATGCATCTGGCTGAGAATGTTAATGCTACAAAATTTTTTAAATATTCTAAAATCTCAAAAATCTTGAAAATGATTCAAGAATTATTTTTATTTTAAATGGATGCACTTTGGCTTTCGAAACTCGCTGGAGAATTTTCAATTTATCGCTACTCAATTTGAAAGAAAAACATTGTAAATCTGCATAAAAGTCCACTAACTATTCATGATACATGTCCAACTTGCTACTGTGGCTTGCAGATTAATGATGCGCCGATAGTATAACACTAATCATGCCAATTAATAACAGCCATACATCTTTGCACAGTTATTAGCTGTATCTTTTTCATGCGGTAGCGGAACTATTAGAAATAATTACTCTAGAGAAAGAACCTTGATGACCGAACTGTCGATAATTCAAAGATGACATTGTAAATACGTGCTAGTGTAAAAATAACCGAAATCACGTCAATGTATGATCATCGCGGAGCCTCATGTATATGTAATTATTACTAAAGACGTATTTCTCTGATTCATTCGTTATGATATCGTTTCTATTGATCGCTGAGAAATTACAGCTGCGTCATCTACAACTCATGCTTGAGTTTTCTCTAATGGACCGCAAATTAGATAAGAACCTAAAACAAAAACGCTGAATACCATTTGACAAGTGAAGAAAAGTCACGAACCGAAGTGTTTTTTTTCTAAGGAGCAGTATGCAAAGCTACTGTAATCGTCGCGCAATTTGTTACGACATTCTAACAAGCTCGAGACACAAGGTACCATCGAAATGTTCTCATATTATTTCTATCTATAATACATTTTTAGGCAAATTCCTATTTTCGTTTCTAATTCCACGAAAATTCATGAAAATAAAGAAAATATTTTGTTCATTGACATTATATATACATTGAAAATATTATTAATTTCTATTAACTAATATACACGTCTTCTTGTGTTTTAGAAATTTACATATGCTACGATGCATAAAGATCAGTTTACTCATTAGCTCCAGTTTGATAGGTGTTCGTAAACGTTATAGTAATAGATTACCGCTGTCAGCATGCAGCGCAGTTGTTAATGTGATAATACATGCAAGATTTCCATACAAGCTGCCATCTATTTTTTAAAATAGACAAATGCGATTCTTTTTTGTAAGTATTATAAGACTTCTAGTAAAGAATTTTCGGGCTATTTGTTACGGACAATTTTTTGTGAAGAATTTTTCAGAAATCGTGTCTATCTTCAAAGCGACTCGGCGAGTACGCGATTCCACATATGATTAATAATGATTGTGTTACGGGTGTCGGGAAACTGGAATTACTCCGTTAATTGATTGATCGATCGATTGTGTGTATACGAAGTAATAATGATTAAATCACGAACGTGTTTTCACTCACCAGCATCGGTATGTTCGGCACGCTCACCATGTCTACAGTTGGATCTCCGCTAGACATTTCTCGTTTGAATACTATTGTTCTTTTCGGCATATACGAGATCGTTTTGTTCGCGTGCCATGTGACATTTTGGTTCTCTAGTATTTCCCTGAAATTAGACGCATCGGTGCATTTCCACATTTAATATTAGAAAGCGTTTATCGCAGAGAAACGTTCGAAATTATTGGTTTGAATTGTGAATTTTGAAAACAGTGAAAACAACACTTACGTATCTTACAAATGAAATGCTAATACATTGTACAGAGGAACGTTCTAAAAATTAGGCTGTTAATTTTCCTTTAACGTTATATTACTCACTGGTAGACGTAAGGTCCAATTTCCTCGACTTTCAGCTTTTCTTCGCCATTGAGGAATGCTTCCACGTTGGTAATATTAAATATATATATTTTGATGAAAACATCGACAGGTGGTTTCCTCCATAATTCGTAAACTAGCGAATTCGGCCTCATGTCCAGTTTCTAAAAGAATAATGTTTGCACACGATTCTTACTAATAGCCATTTTGCTATCATCAATCAAAAGACCGAGTTCACTGAAGACTCGTGACTTTGAATTCTCCCTTCGATTTATATCAATTGTCTCATTATTTTCAATTTGCATGTATAAAATCCAGGTTTATTTATGCAACCCTTCTATAGGGTATAAATTCGATTTGAATAAAAAATTCGATGTGATCAAAGGTGATTTTTAACTGATCATTTGCGTAGGATTAGCAATGAATTTCTGTATGAATACAAAGCAGACATTTACCTGAGACGATAATAGAGACATGTTGTTGATAATATTTGCTATAAACTTTAGACAATATTTTGCTTCAATGTGTACAATGTCACACAGAACACCTGACTATCTGAGACGTACAACAAACTTCGTACAACAAGGAGTCATTGACAGAAAGAAATAATTATAATGTACAATCGAGTTTCAAGTTTTTTACGGAAGACGTCCGTGTCGATGGAAAAATATTCTAATTACGTGTTGTCAGGGTTAATTTAATACTTTGTTTCATTTAGACGTTGCAACGGAAAAACTTATGTTGCAGTGAACAATAGAAACGGGCTGGGAAACGAAATAAATTTTGTGACTTACGTAATTGAAAACCCATTGCGCAGGATTACCTACGTAGGTGACACAGGCAAGGAGCAAGCAAACGGCACCCGAGATGAATAGGATTATGCTTCCTGCAACAAAAATACGAAAAAAACCAGTTAAAAAACACGAAATGCGACAATGATAACACTTATACGTTCCACGTCAGTTAGCATTTCCGATATATCCTTCACTTTGCTTACCGAGAAATCATTTTCCCGCTTGGTTAATTATTCATGTTGCGTCAAATTCAATGATACGACATTCGCAACAGATTCACTCTTTATGTAACGAAATATTAGCCTTAGGAGATCGCGTATCGGTAGTTTGCGCACGTGTATTCCGAACACGTGAGGTTATTCGTACTGTTCCGGTAACCCGTTATTGTACGAAAATGTTAGTTCCATTTCCTTGAAAGGGGCGGTTCCTGTTCCGGCACGGCTTTGTTAAGGTGTTATTAATGAAAAACACACGGACCAATCAGAGTGCGGTCTCGGCGCGCGTTGGCGGGGAGAGTACGGCTCCGCGGCAGGTTCGACTGAGCGTAGCGTTGGTGTCACGCTGCGGTAAAGCAGTGAATAAGAGGAGTAAAAATTAATTTAATTAGAATTCACTTATTCACGTTTCACAAAAAACAGGACACGCGTGAAACCGCTGTAAGCCTGTAATTTATGGCAAAATATCGTCTGTCCTTCCTTTAGAAAGTTTCTTAAGGGAGGTATATAGAACAATAGAGACTCATAAAAGCCACGCGTACCTGACATTTCTACCCCTTGTTGGGTAAAAGGACAGACCTTTTTTCGAAGAGCTATCGACTCTACTTACGTACCAATCTGCAGGATAACAGAAACACGTGATTTCCATAAATTCTAATCTTATCTCTCGTGTCCTATTTTTTGTGGGACTACCACGCCGTTTGACCGGTTTGCCAAGCGTAACGCGCTCCCAAAATTCTTCCGAAAAATCTTGCTTAAATCAATGTCGTTCCAACCGCGGTAGGGAGAGCATCTCTAAAGACGTGTCAATATTCAAAGCTTACGGTTGTTAATATGTGTGTCTTTAGAAGTGTCATTTTAACGTGCTCCAACACAACTGATATTGAAATTGTTGTTAGTACATAGCTACGTGTTGGCAAATGTGAAATAAATATACGAGTAATTTATCGATAAGAAAGTGAAAGTCCACCACCAGATATGCAGTTCCTTGACCCGACCTGATCTGATATCCAAGCAGCAAGTGCATTTACGGCTGAATAGGTGAGTTCTAATTACATACATCAATTTCTGCTCCTTCCTTTGTTCACTGTTTTACCGCGGCGCGACACCAACGCTACGCTCAGTGACAACTGCCGCCGAGGCGGAATCTCCTCACCATCGCGCGCCGAAGCCGCGATCTGATTGGTGCGTGTTTTTGTAAAATGCTCCATGAAATTTTATGCTTCTGTTGAGCCCTGTTGATTGAAATTATTTAGACTGTTCGTTTCGAATACATTCTCGTCGTTTGTTGCTCATAGCTCTCAATCGGTTTGATCATAATTGGTGCTATAATTTTATGGATGGAGCAGCATAGTTCTAGCCGAGATTGAGATAAAATTGTTATTCCGTACGTATCGTTGCGGCCTACGTCAGAGAGCGTCATTTCGCATCCCATATCGTAAAACACGAAACAAGTTACAAACGTTTCTTAGATTGTTTAGTCTACGAAGATTGCCGAAAGCGATACGATTGCCAGCCGTGAAAGATATGAAAAATAATGCATTAGATAATCTATAATGCCGAAGGAAGCATTGACGACGCGGCAATGATAATGTCCTAGTCAATTTATCACAAAATTCACGATTTCTTGGTAAAAACATTAATCCTGATGAATACGCAATTAGTTATCGTCCAGCTGCAATGCGTTGATTACTTACACGCGCTTTCGAGATTCGCTTAACAAACATTTTATTGCGTGATTCTTCTTAAAAAGCAGTCATTTCTAACGCAATGGTATCGCTGTAGCGAGAAATTATATAACTTTTTTTATATAATCATTCGTATCACATCAGTCTCGAATTAATTATTACAACTGGTATAAAAATTTAAACTATATTGTATTTATAATTGCAACTTTATCCGTAATAGCTATTTCATATTATTTCAATAGTCGTTTTTAAGTAATCCAAATTGACTAATATTGAAGTTACGTTTCTGTTGCCTCCAAAGAACGATAATCTAGATGCTCTATTGCAATATAATTGGTTATTCAAAACAGGTTTGTTACTTCCCGTCTTCTCTTAATATGGTGCGATGATAAGTGGTGTCACGAAAAAAAGCTTTTAACATTTCATAAATTTATGCACAATCGATTAGAGTTGTTTTTATGCAGTCTTTGATTCATTCGGTATTTAAAACAAAACAATTCCGGCCGTGAAATTTTAGTAGGTCAGAAATAAGATTTTACGCCAATTGTCTCAAATTTTCCAAAATTTCTTTGTTATAAGAGAGTCCCATTTTAATCAATAAATGCGATTATGTAACTCCAAACCTTTGTTTCGAGGGCGATGTAATCCAGTGCCGCTATTTTGTTTCTAAGTACACGCATAAAGGACACGTGAAGTTCATACATTCGGTATCTAGATCATTCAAAAGTGTCGCTTTGAAAATACTCATGAATGCGCAAGCTGATATTAAGCGATGTATTAAAAAATGTATTGATGTGCAGAGTAATTGTCGAGTAATCGAGAATAATCGAGTGATCCAAGTTCTTTTTACATAAAATGTTACAAGATACAAGTTGTGTTGCAATTATATCATTATCCTACTCTACATCCTAAAAGCAAAAATGCCACGTGCCATAGAATACTACGCATACTACATAGTATACACCCATACTAATAATAGGCATTGTGTGGCAATATTAAAAATAAAATATTTCGCAAGGGAATAGTTTTTCCATATAAATAGGTTAATACATTTTTATTCAGAATACTGAGATACACATAAGTAATAAAAAGAGATAGTGCATAAGAAATTATACGATTCTATTAAAAAAAATCGTGTACGTGGAATCTACGCGCGACAGAAGTGAAACTTCTTGCTTATTAGGTATAGATAGAGATAAATTATTTCCACGCAATGAAAACGCAAGACTAAAAAAAATAAAGTATCTACCCCCCCCCCTGCCGCCTTTCCTTTCGACTGCTAGTGCATGCGTTGGAGTGGCGTCGCCGTTGACGCATTCTACTCCTCTACAGGTTGCCCCACCACGTACCTAGCTATTCCCCTCATGCGATCGGAATTTTCGTAACGCTCGAAAATTGTAGCCCCTTCAGCAAAGAAGTGAAAACTTCAAAAAATCAAGGCGACCTTCACGTATCCCCCATGCGTATTTACACTTACACACAATAGCGATATAGGATTACATCCCCCTCGATACGAAACGAATAGTTCTGGGGAGATAATCGCATTTATTGATTAAAAGGGTACAACTTTCACGTCAGAGTTGGGCATTAATCGATTCAAATTATAATAAAAATTGATTGATTAATGTGTACGATTAAAAAAGGTAACCATTGAAAAAAACATAAAAGCACGTAGAGTTTGTAGTATAGACCAAATGACAATCCAGCTAAACTCAGTTCATATTTTTTTCAGTATTCATATAGTTTTGATTCCGTATTTCATTTCGAGATTTCAGCAGTTAATCGTTAATCAATTATCCGATTGACGATTACAATTGAAAGGAATGTAATCGTTAATCGCAATTAACGACTAAAGTAGAAATTTAACCGTCATTCCCAATTAACGATTAATAAGTATTTAATCGTTAACCGCAATTAACGACTAAACTAGGAGATTAATTGTTAACTGCAATTAACGATTGAAGTAGAAATTTATTCGCGTCAGTCGTCAATTACATTTTTGCCCAACTCTGCTTTATGTCTAGTGTTATTGGACAACAGTAAAATAAAAAGTTTGAAATTGTGAGATAGGGAGAAATAGATATATTTTTTTCTTTTATTTATTTTACGTCGCTATCTTAACTGCCAGGGTTATTTCGCGATGGGGAAAAAAAATGGACATATATACCTAGGAATTTGTGAAACTGGTTTTATGTTTTGATGTTTTTAGTGAACCAGAAGGTCTGCTTCTAGACCCTGTCCAGGTATAAAATCCGTTGAAATAATAGTATAGTAGGACCTCGAGTAACTGGCTTATAGCCAGTTAGATAGCCAACTAGCCCGATAGATAATCAAGACCCCGAGGGACATAATTAAAATGTACATTATTTTCCAAAATAAATTTTTAATTTTTGAAAATTTATTCCCGTTCATATATAATATAATCATATTTAAACGCATATTTGTTTATAATCGGGATCCGGTTAATCGAGCTCCTACTGTATGGTATGTATATACGTTAGGGCTGTGCGGAGACCCAAAAATATTTCACACGCGGGTACCCGAAGTCGAAATCGGGTCGAGTAGTGATTGGATCGGGTCGGTAACCTGAATCCCGACTCGAACTCGAGGAAAATACCGTCCTCCATTTAAACACTAATTTCTATTATAATTGAAATTTGGAACACGCACTTTGTTCGAGCATTGTAATATTAAAAATAAAACCGATCCTGTCAAAGGCTGTGACATTTTGCGAGCCGTTTACCATGCACTCGTGGCGGTCGTCGATCGGCGAAGGTTGGCGAGAAGAAAAAATGTGGCCAACCATATCGACGGAAACGTGGATCGACTTCTCGGCCTTGTCGAATACCGGATATCTGCATTGCGGATGTATATTTGGTACAGTTGGGTTCTGGGTGGGTTGAAAAGCAGTCTAGATTTCAAGGTGTAGTTATTGACGGGCGTCAATCATGCCCTACGATACGTGCACGCATGTAATGTGATTCACCGAAACCCGGCTCGCCTTGACTCAAATAACGTGCGATTCGTAAAATAGCAATTAAAGAAGACCTGTTTGCTAACGAATTCGATTTTAATGGACCATTGGCCGTGCTGAATAGGGAAAAACCGACCCGAGGGTTATAGGACTCGCGGTTGTTTGTTGCTCGTTCTGCATCGATTTTTATTTGTAGTCACCGTGTCGTTGTTGCAATTTAATGGCCACGGCGTCAGCGCTCGTTGACTAAGGACAATCTTAATGACGCCGAAGTGCATTCTTTTTCCGCCATTTCTTTCTTTTCTCTTCTTTTCTTGGCCTCCATCGTCGGCTGTGCTGACACGTTGCTCGCGATCGTTTTCAATGGACTCGATTTGACTTAAATTATTGGTTACGTATATAATGTGTCCATAATTAATCTTGATTAATTTTAACAAGTTGATGGTCGTTTACGGGTTTACGATTGTATTGTGCGATCAACATAAACACAAATTTCCCTGCAAAAATATATTTTATGAGGGATAAAATCTGTTTGTATAAGTGATTTAGTGGATCATACTTGACTGCAGAATGAAACGAATTCATTAATTATTAGACCGCGAATTTTTGTACAAATGTCGATCTTTCAGGAATAGGTAGTCCTAAATTTCAAAAATGTTGGTTCAACTGATTCACCGATTAATCAATTTCCATGTTGTAATCATTTTTCCAATAGTAGTATTATACATGTGCCCGGTGTCGCATAACTCGCCTTATCGAACCGAGGTCTTTATGCGTTTATTATAAATGCGAGCGTGCGTATGACAAACAACCACAAACCTTAACCCTTGCCTACTGTTCACGTAATTGTTGCACAGTGTTCATTGGCTATCATTGAGCTAAACCTTGGCTATCTAAGTTTCTACTGAATGTTTATCTTGTGTTATGTGTTCTTTAAAATAGTATGTTTTTCAAAAGAATTATCAATCTAGAGTTATCAGTCTAGCCAGAGCGCAAAAATTTCAAAAATAGGTTATAGCGTCATTGGATACCGTTGCTTATCAAAACAAATATTGACAAACAGTGTCGGAGATTTCAATGCAATCCGCGAACTATAATTGCAAATTCAATATCATCGATGTTAATCCATATCATTTTATGTCTAACTAAATAATATGGATTAGCATCGATAATATTGAATTTGTAATTATTAGGGGTCGAGTCGGGCAATGTTCGGGTCGGGTCGGATCGGGATCCCGAAAGTTTACAAAGTTTGGGTACCCGAAGTTGATGTTAGGTCAACTCTGCGGTTAAATCAGCGTTTATATAAACGGTGTTTACAAATATCAAATTAAAATATTATTATTACAACCGCGATGATTGGACATCTTCACCCTTAGCACTCCAGTCTAGTGATTGATATAGTACACCAACAACTCCAGCACTATATTAGTAAGCAAAACAATCGTGTCGCCGTAGCAACGACAATGGATTTAAAGTTCATATTTCCAATATCGCATTATCGGCGAAAACGGAGTGCAAACGGCTCATATGCACAGAGTTATTTATCGCTGCTTTAATCACAGACTTGCCCCAACTTTAGCTTCCACCCGAAATCGCGGGTACCCGCATTTTATAATCCTGACACTGTTTGTCAATATTCGTTTCGATAGACAATGGTATCCAACGACGCTTACCCTATTGTTGAAATTTTTGCGCTCTGGCTAGACTGATAACTCTTTTGAAAAACATACTATTTTAAAGAACACGTAACACAATATGAACATTCAGTACAACATAGAAATCTCACAAAATCGGAGCAATTTATTATTGTAATCTAGATAACAAATTTTTATTTTGCATGTGGAAATCCGCTGCTCTACCTATTACACGCGCACTTGTGCACAACAAACAAGATGCCCGTCTCTAAAAACTATAAAAAGTTGATTGAGGTGAAAATATGAACTTGGCTAGTCGGTTTCTATGATATAACACCTTTATTTATAGAAACAGACACGCAGGTAAACGCCTTTTTTTTAAATTTTAATTAGTTTTACGCTTGTTTTCTGATTTATTATTCAGCTTACCAAGAAACCTATCATAATTCTAAACATCAGGCATCACATACTGTACTTGTAATAGCTTCTGAACGTTTTACATGTCAAAGGCAGCTTAAGCTGCCGGAAGACATCCAGAGATAGTAATAAATCGTAATCCTTAGAACATCGAGCACATTTTTTGAAATAGATTGTAGGAATATTTACATTGACTCCTGTCATTAGTTTGTTTTGTTCTAATTAAAATAAAGATAGTATCGATTATGAATATTTTCTCCGCAGCGTTAGGAAAGGTAGTGAATTCTTTGTTTGTTTGACAAGAATTTTAATAATAGTATGATACTTTCAATAAACGGTCACCGTTTTCTAGTATAAGTGCACATGTCAGACGTTGCATCGTGGATTGATACAGAGAGGGTGTTTGTGCATTAATAAACTCGTCAGATCAGAACAATATAGCCGTCACTTTAATTAGTAAATACAGAAGCGGAAGGAGGTGAGTCGCTGCTTACCAGATAAGTATCTCAATTACGCGTATTCCCTGCAGATCTCAATAACGAAGCCATTGGCTAGACAGCTTTTTTCCCTGTTTTGCTGACTACGTCCGAGAATTTCTTTAAAATACGACGCGAGAATGCTCGTGGCGGTAACCAGAAATCTCGTTTCTTGCGTCTCGCCTAGATCTCGCGTCTTCCTTTTTTATTCTCCGGAGGAGTGCCTATTATCGATGTGGATGAATATTATTCTAATGCCTTGCCGACCTATGGTCTCATTACAATACGTCGGTGCCCGCTTTACCTTTCAAGCATAGTCAAGTCGCAACACGTGTTCCTCGAACAGACGAAAGGACGATATGCTAATGCCATTGTCTCCGATATTGTTATGCAATTTTCCATTATTAAAGGCACGTGTGTCTGTGTGTGTGTGTGTGTGTGTGTGTGTGTGTGTGTGTGTGTGTGTGATCTGTAGAACATTGCGTGATACTGCGGACACAGTGGATATAAATTTTTATTGGCTTCGTTTCGTGGTCACGGACGAAAAGGATGCGATGTACGAACGAGACGTTAACGAGGTGAAACCGTAATTGGCAGTGGGGACAGATGTCATTTACTGTTTTAATGTCGTCACACAAAACAAACGATGACCGCATAGCCTATCTATAATTCATTCAAACTCGGAAGCTGTTTAGGCCGACTGGGGATGCTGAAAAATGCATCGCAGACAATTATATTGTGCAGGCACTTTATACTTTGTGCGTCACACTGCTAAAGCTTTTCTTGTTGAAAACGATATTGAAGAAGCTTCATTGCACGAGCCGTGATAACAATAATAATCGAATTAATTAAAAGAGGAAAAACAGTAAGAACAGCGATAAGTTTTAATATTTTTTACTATTTTTTATTATAATATACTTTAATATAATTAAGAGTTTAGTAAAACATTCTAATAATAAAATGAGATCGAAAATATTCATTAGAATCTCCGCTAAAAGGTCGGACATAGTTTAACTACACTTTGTGTTTTAAGATTTGTTAAACATTCTTTGCGAATGCGAGACCACAATGCTTCTTTATTAATTCATTTTTCGAAGATAATTTTTTCATCGTGAAAATGATGCTCGAGTGACATTTCAGAAAATAAAAATACTCTGGTAACTTTCCAAATATTCAGTCGAAGAAGAAATTTAAGGAGAAATTTAATCGAGAGTCTCTGATTTCACAATATTGATTTCGGTGTAGAATATTGCGGCAAGTGTTTCGAAGAGGAATGTTAAACTTTTAAGAGAATCGTCAGGAATTCGTTGTTTGACTATACTGTTTGAACAGATCGTTTGAATCACAGAAGTAATGCCTATTCTTTTTTTAACACAGAGCCTGGCTCCGACGTTTCCGATGGAGATCGTACTCCACTGGAAATATTATAGTTCCAGGTAGAAACGATGTACGTAGGAAACGTGTGTGTCGGGGATGAACAAAAAATTATTTACACACTGTAGGATGTTGAATAGAAGATTCTTCGCGGAAGCGAGGTAATCTAATGCGTGGAATGTAAAGCGACCGATGGCTGTTATGATTTATTGTAAAACGTAACTGTCAAATTTAAACGTCAAATTTATTGGATGAACGCGGGTACAGGGAACTATAATTTTCAGAGTGTACCTCATAAAACAAATTGTTTGAAAAGTATCGTGACATTTTTATGTGGTAAAGTGATTAATCGTTGAATTACTTAACCGCCACTTATACATACATACTTAATAAATCACAGGCGAAACCAATGTATCACCGCGAGATACACAAAGTTCAATTCGATGATGCTTGTAGTTGGTTTTATCATGTTTATTTATCGTTGTATCGTGTATCGAGTTAGTAAACGTTCAATCAAAACTTGTCCAGGAATAACAAGTATAACTTGTTAGTCAGTTAAAAATGTTAAGTATAAAAGTAAACTTGTCATGTTAACAGGTAATCGTTAACTTATTAATCGTGGTCAGTACTGTGTGCAGTGACCTTGCGCTTCCTTATCTTCATTGCAATGTCTTCTATTCGATATTCAATTTCACAATGTTTACACATCCAATCGAAAATCCAAAAGAATAATTTTGTTCATGTAAGCTCGTGTAGGAGGACAAACTAACAAGATAATAAAACACGACTGAAAAAGCGATGAAAGAGTAATAAAGTGTTACACCGCGTGAAGTCATTGTACTTTCATCCAGAAATGCTGCGAGTGATCGAAAGTGTGGCACGATAATGAGTATAGTTAATAGTGGCCAGTAAGTCATGAATCGCACAGCCGAGCATAAATTCTCTTATCTCGAACAAGGATGATGTCTTTATTGAGCCGCGCAGCTGAAAAAAAAAAAAAGAAATGCATCGCAATACCGCAATCACACCGAACACGATAAGGCAGGCGTACGTATTTACAAATGGATCGCAATTACTGGTAAATAATCGGTTGCGACGAGACAGGACGACTACTGAGGTCAAGATCAAGAAGCCGCATATCCGACTTCCTTTCGTTCGGTGAAACACGTTTTCCGAAAGTGGTGACGTAACATTATTGAGCAATTAATGGTGAACGTGTAGGTACGTGTGTGCGGATTCACGCGTATGACCGCCGGTATTCGATGGCCGAGACCTTTAAACGGTTACGGCAGCTTTCTACGGCGGTTTGTTGACAGCCGAAAGTATGTTAAGGTGTAATGTAATCGGACGGCAACCCTATAGCTGCGTCGGGGTCATTCCCGGAACCGAATTCTCCTTGCGAATCTGTAGCAGGCGTCTGTTGCAAAAGTTACCGCACTGAAAGATTTTACTATCTTATTTCTCGTATCAATCCCCTTTCATATTATTTTTTTCAACTACAAATAACCGATACCCTGCGTTAGAGGTGGGTGAGTACCCAGAAACTGGTCGGGAACCCGAAAATTTATATTATTTGGAGACCCGAATGTCATACATTTTCCGGTTCTCGACCCAACTGAAATTTCTGGGAACTCGCCCATCCCACCTTTTATATTATTTTTTTCAACTGCAATAACTGGTACCCTGCGTGCGTCACAAGGAGTCCCCTGGCTGGAGTGCGACAAGAATTCGACCGTAAACTGTCCGATTGAGTCTTTTCCACGCTATTTCGGTTACAGCCGAATTATTGAGTAGCCTAACCTCTGGATACCAGCGAGGACCCCCTTTCCCCTGTAACGTCTTGTGGGACGTCTTGTGACGCACGCAGGGCACCTTGTTTACGGCTACTATCTACTATCTAGATCCATATCTACATTTACAAAACCCTTTCCACATTGATAAGCCTGCCTCCATTATTTTCTTGACAGCTACATTTGGAAACTTGTCCTTAATTTATGTTCATTCAATATTGGTAATCTTTCTTAATTCCTAGTACAAAAACAGCTAACGATTAATTTTATGAATCTTATCTCTATCCCACTAGCTAATGACCAGACTGCGGATGTGTGTTTATGCAATTTTCAATTTTTGTAAACAAATTTTAAGAAAGTGGTAGCAAATAAAATTCTATTTTCATTGGTAATAACTAGACTGCGGATCTCTATGCATTTATGGGAAAACTGAGAAGATGAAATTCAAAATTGAAGATGTCGATATATGCATATATCATGATTTCTCCTCTCTTGAAATCATTAAGGAAAGAATTAACATCCAACTTGGTTTCTATTTCTTGTAATTGATGTAGGCGATTTTTATTTTGTAATAATGTAAATAAAAATCCTAGTAAATTCTGTTAAATCTAATACTGCAGCATCTTTTGAAAATTTTTATAAACCATAAATGTATAAATGTCCGAAATCTCCTAATGGCTATGTATATTACAAATCGAAGCGTGTCTCGTTATTATGCGGGAAGAGGCTAATAAATTGATTGGAGTTGATGGTTTGTAGACATCTTTCGGATACCGCTTTCAATTTAACGACAAATTTGGAATCCCTAAATTCTAATACGAAGACAGTTTACGAAACAGTTACTTGAACCATCGAGTCTCCTTTCCTTTACGTATTTAATTACACAACCACTTATTTCTCCTGGTGTTTAAATGGGTAATAAATCTTGAATAAACAATCACGAGACAATCTGCATATTTAAGAATTTATTCTCGTTTTCTGTGAATGATATTTTTTAAACTGGAAGCAACTCAATAAATAATTAATTTATAAATAACTAATTTATAAAAAACGCTCGCATATATAACCTGCTTACCTTCCGGTTCTTTTTTTCACAACAGTATTTAAATTTACAGTAATTCTTCAATAAATAACTAATTCCTAAAAAGTCTCCATGTATGTATGTATAACAACATGTTTCCGCTTTTTTTGGATAGTATTATTTATAATAGCAATAGTATATTTTTAACGTCATGAAATAATTTGTACACATCATACAGCTAGAGCAATTATTTCTCGTCACCTTTTCTAAACAATCCCTAATTGTTTTCGTAATAACTACAATAGCAATACTCAAGTGTACCAAATTATTAAATTTTAAGTCCTTGATTTCTCTTTCGCTTGTATATTCATTTATAATTTACAATACGAATTGTACATGGAAAGATATCGAAAGATTTCAGATCACTAAAAATTCTATAAAGATGTGTCGATGGAATTACGGGTTATCTCGAATTGATTCATTTTAAAATAGAAGTAACGAACATACGATGCCGGAGAGAATTTTCATGTAGCAGAATAAATTTCGATAAAATGGAGGACACTGGTAATTACGAACGACGAGTCAATCCGTTCTTCGGGATCAAATGACTAAATCAGTTGTAGGCAATGTTCTCGGAAAAAGTGACGAAACAGGTGCGCTTGATGGACAATGATCGTCAGCAACAGCAACATATCTGAGTCGATATATGTAGTAATAGACGTAGTACGCGTTTCTCTTCCACGCTTCTATTTTTCTTCACGTCTGCATTCGATATGAATTTTTTCTTTAGGGCGCGATTTACATGTATAGTTTTGTAATTCAAATTCTCAAGTACGCCGGCAGGAAAACGGTCAGCTGTAATTATTTAGTATAAAAAGTTTCTCGTAACTGTAGACGATTCGACATCCCAAACAACTTGTCAGACCGATTGACATTACATTTCTGCATGTTAATGCGTCCGTGTCGGCTTAACTCATCAGGAGGTCACACCTTGATTTCTTGGAGGGACATCTTCCGAGTCACAAAATTAATTATGCTTCTTTGGAAATTACGTAGGAGCGACGCGGGCAATACCGAGATCGTAGAATTATGTAGATACTTTCCATTGACTTTTCAAGCAGGTGATGCTAATGTGTCAACCGTGTCGCCATTATTGCTTTATCTTCTGGACTAACGTTTCGCCGACGTGAATTTATATGGGAACCAATAAGCTCGATAAAAAATATGATCCCATTTAAATATCGTGCAAGAAAAAGGCAACCCGTAGCTTCAAGTCGTTTTTGCATGGGGAACCACCCCGTTCCGGTTACTCGAAGCTGTTGGGAGAAGCCAAGACAACTCGCCAAGCAACCCTTTCCCTTTTCTCCTTTTGCGTTTGGCCAAAATCTCCGGGAACGTAAGGTAACACCTTCTTTATCTGTACATTTCAGGAAATTCAATCTCAATGATGTGGACCTAACCCAGACCTTTCTTGCTTGCAACAATACAGTGTTTCAATACACCAGGATTCAACTGAATTTGTTCAAAATATGGGTAAGATCAAGGAAATTGATTAGATCGACTTTCTAAAATTTATTATAAATAGAGACTCTGCAGATTTTTGTACACAGTTAGGAGCAAAACAGATCACACACACTTTAAATCAGAATAACTTTTTTATGAATGGACCAAACTACTTCAATTTCTCTGTAAGGCTAGAAGAATTAGTTTAGTAAATGACGTCTAAAATATTTGTTGCAAAAATGCATTTAGTCGGCATTGTGAAAAACAATAGTAAAAATTTATTTTTACTACTTTAGATCGGCTATTTTAATGAAAAATAGTGCACTGACATGGATTCTTCTTTCCACCACAGAACTGCATCGCGAATCAAAGTTTATCGGAACTGTGTGCTATATCGTTGCGCCTGACGATTACAGATATTATCTAGGAATTCTGTGGAATTAAGTTATCGCGCGTAAAACGTACAAATCGCAAGCATTCGCGACAATGGGTGGTCGCAATACCGATCGTTCACACGAGCAGGTGATTACTCACTCTTGAACTGCTGCAGCGGGATCGTGAGTTTCATGGTTGTGGCCTGATTTATTTGACTTGCTGACGATTATCTCTTTTCGTCTCCTTGAACGTAAGGTCCTGCAACAGAAGTACACATTCACTTCAGCCGGGTTGCTTTTAATTTATGGCTACTTAAAAACAGTATGGGGCGAGGAAACAGCCGCTGTATTATCTCCTGTGGAAGTATCGTTAATTTTAGCTTCATTAGCTCGGAAACCAACACTTGGTATACGTTTCTATACAAATTTGGTTCTTTTTTCCTGAAAGAGTCGAACATTTCCGACGTTCTCCTTTACTTTGGAGGAGTTTCAGCAAACAAAGTAGTATAAGAATAGCTGGAACATGGTTTTTTCGTTTTAAGAATGACCAATTTAATCTACAGTGCAAATATTTTTGACAGTCTTCTCGGCTTTATCTCCTCCATTAACCTCGAACAGACAGCCATATTGGAAGTGTTCGTTTTGTTTCCCAATTCCACACTAGAGCTTTTAAGTTAAAACAAGAGAAACTTTCAACAAGATGGCATACAATTGGGTATAAAACATGAGCGACAAGACTTACGTGTCAACCCAATAACTACGAATAATATTTTGTTGAATTATACTATTGAATATTGGGTATTAGGTATAAATATGCCGTGCTAGTAGGTACCACGAAATAATAAATTATGAACGTTGAAAATAATGACAATTATTACAACCACAGACAATTAAAACAAGGTAGACGAGATAATTCCAGCTAAAAATGATTATGTAAGATGATTTGAATAATGAGTAACGATGGTTTGATATATATATTTCAATCGCAAAATCAATACAAATTATGTAATGACGTGTCTCTGTCAGAGTTCATGGCACGTAGAAAGAGTCAGTAGTGGGCAGACAGAGGTTAGTCAGTCTTATTCGAAAGCAGATGTTTGTCTTGCAGAATTTTGTCTGAAATCCTATTTTGTTTCGACTTTCTAGACATAGTATCCCCCCATTTTCTCATTTCCATTGCAAATGTCACACCAAGCTGTAAAAATTTATAGAACACCACCGGTTCTTCGCAGAAATCGATGTCACTGATTTCACGCGATAACGCATTGACAATATATTATGTCCAAAGATCGATTAAGACAACCAATTCACACAACCAAAAATATAAGGATGACCGGTTTACAGTTTCTTTTCTAACCTTTAAATCTTATTATATAGTAAATATGTGAATAAATAATGAAATTACACTTATTAATCGGTACGTAATACACATATAAAGATAGATGCGTTCAAAATGTGAGCAGGTGTCACAGTTAATTGATTTGAACTACGGTATTTTCCGTTCCGTTCTATTTCGAACCCAACCAGTTGGCTTGGCTGACAAGGAATCCAACAATTTTTAGTGGCTCCTGGTCAGTGAACTCACGGTAAACTTTGCGATTCTATTGACTGCAATCGATCCTTTTGTCGAGTCATTAGAACACCTCTAACAGTTTCTGTTTGCAGGTTACACCTGTACGGTGTTTGAATACATGTGTCACATAGGAGACAAAACGGTTCGTGTTTGCTTGCGCCGCGTGAATAGCACCGCGACGATCGAAAAAAGATGTGCAAACACGCGGTGTCGGACGCAATCCGAGAATTTTTAACTGCAAAATTCTTTTGTGGTCTTTCACGAACTCTGACGTCGTCCATCAGGCGCCCAATTGTTTCCGAGTATACGGATTCCCGTTAAGGTGCCAATTTTCAGAAGCAGGGTTTCAGAAACTGGCAAGCTTCGGTGCAGGTGAACAGGTTTCAGTATATGATTATATCAATTTGGGAATACCCCAGGGAAGCATAAGAGGGGAATGACCTCCTTGCTTAAGATAGCGAAATAATCAAAAAACCAGTCTAGTTCCAAATTGGTGGCATTAAAAAAGTCGTCGGCTGAGAGAACTCCCATTTTAGTCACAAAGGCACCTCAACGAGGCTAATTAACTACTGTCCTACAGGCAGAAGACTAAGCACAACAACAAATGCAAATGCTTCACATTTTTAAAATTTACAATTCGCTTGATAAAACTGACGAGATCAAAGTATCTTGGTATTAGTTAGCAATTATTTAGACTTTTTACAAGTGATTCGCAGCAAAGAACTTGTTAATGAATTTTTTGTCACTCCGGTAGTAAAACATAACAGTGAACCAATTACGTTAATGCGCGTGACATGACAGAGAACGATTAGGTTTTTAGTTGCTTACCTAACGAAAAAGCAAACTGAGTCATCGAACTACCAATTAATTTTTTAAATCCGAATTCGGAGAAGTATCTCGAATATTTTAACAATTCATAGGACGAATAAAAATTTTTATTGTATGCTTACGAAAACTTTCGTATTAACCTTTCGTTGTTTTATGAATAAATGATGAAACTGACTATTATTTTGATATAATTTTGAATAATATTATTTTGGTTTGGCAGGAACACCAACAGAATCCTTGAAAATTAGCATTTCCGTGACGTAATTACAAAATTTCTTTTGTTCCCTTAGATTGCCAAGATGTCGCATTGTACGTCGCACGATATTGCGATTTTAATTTGCATTTGGCTGGCGTCTAGCTCGTGAGCATTGAAAGGTGGGCGCTAGTGTGCCGAAGTTATTGGCGGTTAGTCGGCGGTATTGGCATAGCAATCGAAGCGATTGCTTTTGACCCCGGTTCGGGTACATGTTTCCGTGATCCTCGGACCAATCATCGAAATTTGTCGCTCCATTTTTTCTATTTTCGTTGTTGCAGTGGCGCGGCATGAGTCAGAGCACGAAGATGCATTTACGTCTCGCGCTAATGTAGATCTTCGTCGCAGACGTGTAACGAGGAAATTTACAATGTTAATGGCGGCCCCGGTGTTGCAGCACTAGCTCAACGAAACAGTGCTCGGAAGTAACTTCTGAACCTTTATCGCGCGCATGAATTATTTATCTGCATCGTACCGATGATCCGCACGGCTCGGTTGGACCAATTAAAGGACATGCGAATATGGGCGTGCTTGTTCGCAAATGCCACGCTCTCGATGGAAGCTCGCAGCACGGTGGAAAATTTAGTAGATACTCATTCACCGAGTCTATCCTTCGCTGAGGAAACGAGACATGAGAAACGAGTTTCGGTGGTCATAGAATTCAACGAAGTCACATTTTTCGCGGGCAAAAGTGTGATAGAAATCATTCGGCTGAAGAAACTGCGACGTTGACTTCTGACGACAATGATAAAGTTGGTCGGGAAGTATTCCGAGTATTAAACAAATCTCGCAGAGAAATTTCGATTTGCTGATAAAAGGTAAATCGAGGTCACTTTCTAATGGTTTGTATTTTGAATATCCACGGTAGCCGAATATTTTTCTGATCAACTTTATATTTAATCATCGTTAAAAATAAGTACGTAGTGTTTTCATCGATGCTGGAAACACGCACATAAGAAAGACGTCATAGAGTATAATTTTCTTTCTTTTGGACATTCTTCGATAGCAGTTATTACATGTTTTAAATGCGAAAACCAGTTCGTTGTGATTCCCCTTCATTCAAAGCGAATTTTATAGCCCTTTGAACAGATTTAAATACAAAATAGCGATTCACTAGAGAAGAGTGACTAGAATGATTAAACTTTCAACTAGTGAGTGGCTCGGTCTTTATAAACCACTTCAGTTAAATTCGAAAAATCGAGACACGCGTTAATTGTCTGATAAAATGAAGTAGTCGAGATTATAGAGTATCGAAGAGTCACGCACCGTTTTGCCCGGAGACTTCAACGCATGGGTAAGCAGACTTGACGCCGAGAAGTGCTCACGCGATCCAACTTGACCGAAAATCGATAATAGCGAATTACCTATCGTGTACAGTTCCAATTGAACACGTTTGTGAAAGATTTAGGATTCACTGATTTTCTTTTACCCCATAAATATCGAACCCGCCGATTCGGAAAAATCAAACGAAAACTATTGAATACTTGCGAAGCTAATCGAAATTAAAATATCAATTACATATTGAAATAGGCATGAATTTATTTGTCGAATTACTCGTCGACAATATGTATACATCCGCGAGGTTTGAACATTCTAAGCTTATTGTGAACAATTTACCATCTATGTCGAGAAACGCGACGCTTGAAATTGTTGAATTCTTGACTAACGAAACGTGTACTCAAACTCGCTCGAATTGCAATTCAACGAAACATTTTTCATGCAAACGGTGAATAAAGTTACGCGTGTCAAACGAGCTATTTTGTTTATTACTAACACTGATATCGGACCATAAAGAAAAAGAAAGTGCCGACAGGAGTGTTCATTAGCCGGCGTGACTGCCGAAGAAAATTTCTGGCAGACATTTAATAGCATTGGTGCGAGAATGTTCAAATTTTTCACAGGTCTTTCTGCTACCGCTGCAAACTCGTGCTAGCGTTGAGGTCACCAAAGGAAAAATCATCTTTACCAAATTTTGTGTTACCGTCTATCGAGCAAGTATAATCTGCAGGTGGAAATACGTTCGATCGTTTACTAATTAAATTTCTGAAGTGTGACGATAATTACTGGTAAAATTAAATGAAGATTACTTTGGAAAACAGGAATATAAGTTTCATGTGACGGAACCCTATCTTTTAAAAACGAAATTCTTTCCAATAGATATTACACTAAATCTAATAAACGTAATACTAATGAAAGAATGTACGCGAGTAAGTTTTATAAATAATTATTGTATTTTTCCAAAATTTCAGAAAGGCTAACAAGTAAGTTTCCTAACACGCGCTTGCTACACTCCAAAAACAATAATCTGGACGGTAGAAACTCGACCACTTGCTGAAACAATTCGGTGTCACTCGATTCACAAACGGAATACTAGCAGTTCCAAATATTTCCTTCCTTTTCCCCAAACGAATTGCTTTAAATTAATGACTTAAAAATTAATTGTTCTTGAATATCTCTTAAAAACAGGTTAAAAGGATGCCGACGAGAGCTAGGTGCTAAAATGGTATGAGGCTTACCGTGAGATTATGGCAGTTTATTGTAATTTCGTTCGCTGAAGTGGAAACACTTGATGGATCCTTCGATAGTAGTCCTCCAGCGGTTAACAACACTTTTCACACTGTCATCGTGTTCTCGCGGTCGAGTGTCTCTTGACTCTATGTATCGCGGATGTGAATGATACCGTCGAGACCAGCGGTTCTTCAGAAATTGCGAATTTCCGAGCGCACACGACTGTATATATCGTTCGCTAACTACACACTCTCTCCCCCTTAATCTTGTTATTAGTGAGCCCGAGTCGTGTGTTCACTCTGCTTTATACCAGCTCCTGAGCACAACCCCCCATACGTAAGCCAACGGAGAGACAACGTCCAACACATTTCTTCTCTCTTTGACTACAGACTTCCGATAGTGCATGACGCGATGTGACATTGCGACGAGCATCGGCTCGACGAACTGAAAAAATTGAAATTTGTCGGATTCGTATCGAAATCGGCTTTTCACGAATTTCGTCCTATGATTGTAATGAATCTAATCTATTCTTAAATTAATCCTTTTAACTCCTTAAACGACTCAAGTTAAACGGTTTGATTTTTACAAAAATATTTTATTGCAAAGACTGTCCGAATATTCATTCCGGTTACTATGCATTTGTGGTCCTCTTGTTACAGAACAATCAATACCACATGTCGTTTAGCTACATTTATTAAACTACTTTATTGGTACAACAATAAGTACAATCTGTTGTTCCTGTGACAGAACCGTTTTTCCCAGAACAATGCGTTGTTTTGTGCTCTTCAAATTATATTTTAAAAATCAAACAGGGCTGTTGTAATTTTTGTCAATTGTACAATAATAAGTATGTCGGTTGCGTATTTCGTGCAGTTATGATAAAAATGAGTAAATACAATTTGAAGCAGTAGATAGGTTGAAATAATCAAAGAATGTTTGTTAAAGTCAAGTAGGATCTAATGAACAATCGAAAATACAACTTACCTTCATTATTCGGTAAATGGAGATGTAAAGTATTTTCCTTCAATTTTTTCGTTCAATGCAACAGCAATCATAATATAATAAATTACTCGTCAGAAAACACGCTATTTTGTGAAAAAATGGGTGTGAAGCATGACAGGAAATTAATTGTAGAGATGGCACGGTGGATATTTTGGGATATGCGCGATTCGCGATGGGGCTGTGAACGGATCTTGCGGTTTTCTTCGAGGTAAATCCTTGCTTCCATTTGATAAGCGAAGAAATGTAGCCGCAATTGCGTTAGCAGAGTTCCTCTGCGGTTTTATCTGTGTTTTATATTTAACTTCATACTAACGTATAAGTTTTAATCGCAGAGTTCTTTCATTGACTCGTCTATTGCGTTCATCTAATTACTAGGCTAGCATCGCATTTATATATAAAACTATACATATACACGATAAAAAATAATAGTGTGGAAAATGTACAAAGTAATTGGATTTACAAAGAACGAAGGATCTCATTGATTTGAATTATGCAAGGGGTGATTGTAGGAGAATCACGATTAATAAATACATACTATTATAAATGACGAAACGGAAAATTAGTTTTGACTCAACACAATAAAATCGAAAACTAATATCTGTCGTCATTTTGTGCAAAAAATGAAAACAAGACATCTCTCTTGGAACTTATTACCCTATTCGCATATTACTAATTTACATGTCACTGAAATTCATAAAATGTGCATTCTGTGTTGAGAAAGGGAATATTTTATCACTTTTCGTTTCCTTTTTTCCATAGTGGATTTAATACCGAGAAACAAAAACATGTTTAAACAGATAAAAACGATGGTAAACAATACGGATGAGCAATTCCCATACATTAAAGGAACACAGAGAAATTAGTAGATGTATGTAATTAAATGGAAAAAAATGGAGACATTTGACCTTCCAAATGAGTATACCACGTGTCAATCTTGTTTCCCATTCAACGTTTACAGTTTTTATTACTCCGAGCTCTCTAACAAATTATGAGCGAACCGTAGATTTAATGAATTTGCGGCGTATCCGAATACGGGAATTGCAATAAAAGTGTGATCATAACTATTTAACTGTCGCTTTCGAAAACTAGACAATAAGAATTTGAATTTGCATAAACGTTTTTCAGTTAATTGCTCACAATGATAATAAATCAATCTCTACTTCTTTAACATTTCTTTTTCCATTCTTTCACTCCCACGCCAATTATACTTTATTATATTATATTTCGTATTTAGAATTTCATACAAGTTACACTACAAAAAGTTAGAGTTCAACTATAGGAATCAATTTTCTTGTTTTAAACAATTCAATCTCCTTGTATCGTATACAACTATAGTTGCTGTTTCTGATAGTCGAGAAAAATTTATTGTGGGAATCAATTTCGCAGACACCAGGAATACACACGTGATGATTGCTCGCGTTGCTTCTTCTAGTCTCGAAATTAATTAGGTATCAAATATGTATCGGGAACTACGATTTCCATAATCAAAAGTTATTCTGAATTGCAGGATTGATCTACGGTGATCTTTCACGGGATATATTGCGCGTCACGGACCCCGGGCTAGGTTTTTTATTGCTAAACGAGCTCTATCGTTCGGGCCAGGAACAGGATGGCATTCCACACGTCAAAAGCAGGTTTTCGAACGATAATCTACCAGTTCGATCATGCTTCAGTTGTTCAGAAAAGAGACCCAAATTATTTCCGAACAGCGTTCTGTCAGTTCAAGTATCATCGTACGCGGCAAATCAATTCAGACAAAAATAAATCGGTTTAAACGCCGTTTAGTGTAACGTTACGCGGTGTATAGATAATCGATGTGTTTATAATTTTAATATTAATGCTTGAATAGGTGTAAAATATCGATGTTTTCATCGATTAGTTTAACGCACGCGGAGCGTGAAGAATATCGGTTTTACAAATGGAGACACAACGGCAGCGAACAAATATAAGAACAATTTTCAACCCATTCGGTCGAAGCAAGTTCTCTGAAACGATGGCTGTCAGTGCTTATTTGAATTTATTTTCGTTACCCAAGTCATCTGAATTTATTCAAGCAATTTTAAAACGACTGACTCGGAAGGACGTAGGAACGTTTCGAGCATTGATCGATGGTTATTTATTGCTATTTATTTGCTTTGCCATAGTAAGTACCATGTACAGGGTGTTCAATTTTATAACCAATTTTCGATGGACCATAAATATCCTGTTGGACCCAGTTTATTTCGCCGAAGAAATCTATTCGGCATCATCTTAAAAATTAGCTAATCGAATTTTAAATTTTGCAGGAAACGACAAGGCTTTCAATACGTATAAGCAAAACACACGGCAAATATGTCCTTCCTTTCGTTTAATTAACACGGAGAAGTTTAACCACAATTTCATTAACAGAACTCCTCTGCGGTTGGTATCTGTACTTGTGACATCACCCTGTCACGTTTAGGCATTTCATTATTTTCATTGAAATCTGTAGAGTTTTATGTTTAACTTTATAGCAATATTCGTATAAATGTTCTTTTATCGTCTGTTTATTTTTTTATCGCCCACCGTTGTTTATTTTAAGTGTGGCAATTACTTATTCAGAGTTACAATTTGTTTAAAATTAACACTAGGTTTACGGGACCCGTCAAAATGACGGGTTCTAATATTCTTAATTTGCGATTATTAAGATTGTAAAATTGCTTCCCTGAGGAATTATTTACCAAATTTATTTCTTTGGGTATATATTATTGGAAAATGGCCAAAAATATGGATAAGCACGTTCTTGTTATGTTTATAAAATAATGTAAAATAGTTATTTCTAGAGCTCCGTAAGTCTAGAAAGAATTAGGTAATAGCCAATGTTTATTGACTGATCATCTCGAAAGGCAAATTGACGATGCATTCACGTTTTTGGAGAATCTCGAAACATGCGCTTTTCTTTGCACTGCTTGCATCACAATTTTTTCACAATAATCGTATTGAAGAGAAAAACAGTTTACAAATCGAACGCCATTAATAAGCCGACGACATGCTCCTTGAAATCGTCAGAATGGTTATTTTGTTCCGCAATCATGGTTTTTTGTACGGTGAATCGTCAGTACGAGGTGACGCCGGAAATTAATTTTTCAAAATCATACCCTAGTTAATGACAGGATTGGCGTAAATTAACAGCAGCACAAAAGAAACTCATGCATACTTAATGCAATCACCAGACGCTTCCATTGCGTGCATCTCTAATTATTTCAATAATCTGTCCATGAATTACAAATATCGATTGAGCCAGAACTGATTTCAGTTTTCTCAGATTATGAAAAATAGCATCAAATACCATGTAGGTACATATGTAATTATTATTTTCATTTCTTTCGAGACGTTATCGTGCTAACAAACGCGACGTTATAATTAACACGTTCCGTGCCGCGTAGGGTATGTGCGCGAGAAACTTTATTGTAAAGTTAAGTAGAATATTCCGATCAAAAGAATGAGGTATTACAAAAAATGCAGTACAGAACAAAGCAAATAGCCTGAATGAAAAATCGAGCAAAAACAGCTCGGCACGGAACGTGTTAAGGTCAATTCATACACATGCGATCCGAACATCCGAGAATCCGCAACCGAGAAAGTCTGAGCGGCTTCGTTCCGATACTTTTCTTCGAGACTGGGGTTAGGGTAGCAAATGATACGATCTTCGGCACTTGGCCTTTGTTCGAGCATCTCGACCCTTCTTATGTTGCCTAAAACTTCGGATCGCACGTGTATGATCGCCGATAAACAGCGTCCGATATCTGAGACGCGTGTATGAATCGACCTTCAAACGGAGCTACTTAAACAACGCGACTTTTTATACGACAATCATCGTCCATTCTGCATAAAAAAATTAAATAATCTACACTGACCGGTTACTTATCCTACGGAAAAAGTAAATCGTGATACAGGAATAATTTTAAAGAACAATCACACCGTGGCATGTTTTTGTTTTTAATTTATAGTTTTATGTCGTATTAACTGCTCTCTAGGCTACTAGCAACATAATAAAAAATAAGTAAGGATATATTATATTATTTTGGTTTGTGCTGAGTGGTTTCTTTGATGAATTTAATTCAAGTACAGTGAAGTGAAATGTTCTAGTGCAGAGGTAGTGCATTCCTGCATCATATCAGGGCTTTTCAGGATCCTCTTGATGTTCATAAACATCTTCTAGCTTCCTTTTTACTGCTGCGACTTTTTGCCGGTATTTCTTCTCAACTTCTTGAATTGCCTTCTCAGCTAGCTTTCATAATTCTGGCTTCATCTAATTTTCTCATAAAAAAATGTTTCTAGGGACCGAACTACTCGTCAGGAATGTGCGATCTTGGTCTGAAATCGATCCTGAGAATAAAAAACCGAGATGCGAAGTTTTTCGACAAGATTAAAATCCGTCTCCCCTTAAATGATAACACGCTACAATTAAAAATCGGAACGTCAAAGAGAAATGTCGCGCGCGGGTAGTCAGACAAATGACTATTGCTGCCGTTTCATTAAAGCGGAGAGTCCGAGATAATAAAAGAACTTTGTGACGTAGCTAGACACTCGGTTCTGTTTTTGTGCAACTTGTTCTGAAGCATCGTGCGTACTTATACAGCTTCCTGTCAATGCAATACGACGAGACGATGTAGATATTACATAAAATTTGTGCGTAATAAACGACGTGCTGAGCTCGAGGTTGATTTAGTTCAATGTTTCTAAATGACTATAAATTACAGCACTATATTGACAATATGTATATTTCGAATTATATAATTCTCCATCCTAGGCATATGAAAAAATGAGGTACTTATAAATATTAATTAATATTTCAACTTAAGTTGATCATCGATATATTTATTACTAATTACGACCTTAGGTTACATATATATGTTATCTCTAATAAAATAGGGATAGGGTAACATTCACACGACGTATAACACGAACTTGTTTTCATAATAAATTGCTGCGCATAATTGTCTTATTGTAACATTGAGTAACTATAGACAAACAAGAATCTAAGTGACAATTATTTCGAGGAGAAATCAAACGTTTTTGCTAGGCTGATATTTGCATAGGTTTGAAAAAATGTGTACGTTCAAAACAACGCTAATCGAGTAATGGTGTTGATGATGCAGGTGCTGACGATTGCATATACAAATATGGTTAATAATGTCTTTAGTTTGCGATGCATATCAACAAAAAAAATATTTGCATGCTACATATGTTTCATAACGACAGTTTCGGTCCATTCGTTCTAAAATAAAAGCACTTTCGTATTTATGTGTAAAATAGAATAAGGTTCTTTATTATAAACATCTTAAATTCAATTTTGGATTTTATTTTACAAGAAAAATGCATTAATGTATGTAACATGAACAAAATTACTTTGATTGTAGCTGATAAATTCGTTAATAATTACTTTATTTAAATATCCACTTTTACTTTGCGAGAAAGAAAAGTTATATCGCCTCATTTAAATTTTGGCGCGTGTTATATTCGCGCATGCCAAATAAATGATTCTGCGCCATAAAGTACGTGTAATAAAGATGTCACAGGTCGAATAAAATCACAGCGAGCCGGTAGTCTTAGTAATTGACTGTCAATGGCTCTCATCTGAATCAGATGATTGCCGATGTATCCTAACCTTACTCAAATGATAAGATTTGTCAATTATATAGGAAAAGCAGATCTCGTTATTCTAATTACTTGGAACCACCAAAGATTATTAGAAAAGAATGGCAGACCGTTTATAAAGTCATTCGTTTTGTATTGTTTAACTTTGTAACGTGGAACATAAATAAGTGCAAATATTTCTATAGTTTTGGTGAAATTAAGTGATTTCGTATGGATCCCATAGAAAGGACAGAAAATTATGTTACTTGCCACATATTCATAATTTGCGGATAGTAACGTGAATCTGGTATTTACTCTCTCGATTCTTCCTAAATTTCATAATTATTTTATGCGTAGTTCGAACTAATAAATTTGCAAATGCAAAAAATAAAAATATGTACGTATCAGCTTGTCAATTTATACCGAGTATTTTAATTTATACTTGGTCTACAAATTATAGATTATTTTATCAAATCAAATTTGATTGCTGATGTCAAACTGCAAATCTATACGACAACAATTTTGTTACAGAGGAACTGTGAAAAAGATAAAGCCGACTAATATTTAATTTATTGAAATGATGATGGAGTTGAGTCATAGCTTAACCCTCAATGAGGATGCCCTTAATCAAATCCCAGAGGCCAAACGACCAGTTTTTATATTCGAATGGTTGCGTTTTTTAGATAAGGTTTTAATAGCTGCACAAAAGGTATCATATACAAAAATCCATATTTATCCTTCTTTTTAATATTTTGCCAAGAAAATAGCCGAAATTTATTTAGCAGCGTGGGTGGACATCACTGAAAACATCTAATACTTTTACATTTTCAGAGTGACATTAAAGGATGTCAACAGAAACTAGTGGAACAGTTAACTAAACATATGCAGGGTGCTCCTGGCCCCCCTACACGTAGACTTATTGCAAGATGTCTTGCCACACTATTCAGTGTCGGCGATACATTTCTTCTTTTTGATACTGTCAATAAATGCAATGATATTCTCAGAAATAAGGATGATTCTCCAAGTTTTCTCCCTACAAAATTGTAAGTAATTTACTTTTTGTTTAACACGTTCCATACCACGTGTACCACTCATAGCATTTTTAAAATATAAGATACATGTATGAAACTTTCAATTGCTTGCAGAGCTGCTATATGCTGTGTAGGATGTATGTATGAAAAATTAGGAAGAATGATGGGTAGATCATACGAAGAGACTGTTCAAATTCTTATAAAATCTTTACGCTCTGCGGAATCACAAACACGAATAGAAATCATGCATACTCTTGAAAAGGTAAAATCTTGATTCTATAAAGTGCCACATTATTTTTACATTTCATACAAATTTAATAGGTTTGTGCTGGCATGGGATCTGCAATTACGAATGTTCATAAAGAAATATATAAGGTCTCTAGACATTATCTTACAGACAGAGTAATGGCTGTAAGATGTGCTGCTGCAAAGGTACCGTATTCTTTTCATCTTTAATTTTATATATACAGTAGCATGAGCAATAATCATTTAAAATATAAATCGTACTTACAGTGTTTGTTGGAAATGTTAAATCATGCTCCATTTTTATACACCACGGAAATAGAGAGCGTTGCTACTCTTTGTTTCCGAGCATTTGAAGGCTCAAATTATGAAGTGAGATGTGCTGTTGCAAAACTGTTAGGTAGTTTAGTCGCAATGACCCAACTGTCGACTCCAAAGGGGAAAAATCCTTCAGGTATCTTCAATAATCATATTTTAAATTATTAAGTTGTTACATATGTGTGTGAAATCTTAACAAGAAATATTTACGGTAATTATTGTTTCTGTTTAGTGACGCAAAACAAAAACTATAAACAAATTTCTCTTGATGAGGTATTGAATATTTTAATGGCTGGTTTTTTAAGGGGAGGAGTAGGTTTTTTAAAAGGCACTGGGGAAATAATTAAAGGAAATTCTAGTATTAACAGAGAAGTCCGAGTTGGAGTCACGCATGTAAGAAAATATATAAATATACAAAAATTATGTTAGTTTATATTCTTAGTAATTTGCCTTTTTCTTGAAAACATTAGGCATACGTGGTATTTGTGCAAATGTTGGGAGGATCATGGCTTGAACGTAATGTCGGTGCATTAGTTGCTCATGTTCTTGATCTTGTGACTAACCCGAAAGCCGCTAGTTCACATGTCGACGCTGTATACTCCAGAAAATGTGTCAATTTCATATTACACGGTACTATTGGGAAATTATTAGGTGAAGGAGCCCAAGCTGCTGCTTGCAAGGAAATAGCACATATTATTTTAAAGCAAATGAATTCCATTGGTAAAGTTGATCACACTTATTGCATCTATATTTTGTTAAATCATATTTATTAACATTTCTGTTGTGATTTCTAGATTTTAGTCCAGAAAATGCTAAAGATTGCAATCAGGAAACATTGTTTAGTCAACACTTGTTAGTCTGTGCATTACAAGAAATGGGTAACTTAATCTTGGGACTGGGCACAACAGCTTGTAATTTGTTGTCTGATCAATCATTGAGTACGTATTTTACTCGTACGTATTCTTTCATGACCTACTATAGTTTTAATACTAATACTTCATATAATATTTTAGATTTAATCGACACGATTATGACTGTTCTGGTTCATCCGTGTCAAGCAGCAAGACTCGCAGCCTCTTGGTGTCTGCGCTGTATTTGTGTGGCTGTTCCAAGTCAAATAACACCTTTGATTGATCGCTGTGTAGAAGGAATCGAAAATATGCGCAGCTCACCAGAAGCAATAGCTGGTTACAGTAGTGCTCTGGCTGCAGTTCTTGGTAGTGTTCGTTTATCACCACTCGGAGTTCCTCACACAAAAGGAAAAGTAAGTACATTACATTGATTCGTAAAAGAACTATATAATAAATGCATTTACTATGTTACTATTACCAAACTTACTTTATTTCATGTGCAGATCATTTTCAATACCGCAGAAGAGCTTCTGAGGAGTGCAAGTCAGAACAGTCGTTTATCGCTAAATAGGACACATGCTGGATGGCTTCTAATTGGAGCCATAATGACTCTTGGTAAACAGTAAAGCTGTACGAGATCCCGAAAATTCCCGGAATTCTCGAGAATATTCGAGAACTAGAGATCGGTGGCTTTAACGTGTAAATGAAACACGTGTATTCCATCACTGCGTTAACAGTTTCTGGTTCTCGTACACCTCTAGTAAATAGTGATTTAAAGTTTCTACCTTATGTACTTATAAATATAGAACGCTTTATCACTCTTGAAATCATAATATAATTTTAATATATAACATAATTTTAATCGCACAGGTACAGCAGTAGTGAAAGGCCTATTGCCTAGAATGCTGTTACTATGGAGGAACTCTTTTCCCCGTTCCAATAAAGAACTTGAAAGTGAAAAAGCTAGGGGTGATGCGTTTACTTGGCAAGTAACATTAGAAGGCAGAGCTGGTGCTTTATCGGCGATGCACAGTTTCCTATTGCATTGCCCAGAACTTCTAAACGATGACATTACAAGACGTCTTCTGACACCCATCGAATCTGCATTGGCGATGTTAACCAAGTACGTTAACCGCTGTTTTATTTATTTATAGTAATTATTTCTAAAATAATTTTCTACTGAAAAGTCAAATTTCAGCTTGTCACCTGTATTAAAAAATTATGGACAACAATTGAAAGCTCCAGCTGCTATGGTTCGATTACGATTATATGAAACGTTATTATTATTACCACCACAAACTTTTGAAGGTAAATATACATAGAAATACATTAAATTAAAAATTGTTTATCTTTAATGTTCGCATATTACTGTATCAACGTGTAATAAATTGAACAGGTTCTTACACGCATCTTCTGAGAATGTTGGTATCGGAATTTACATTGACTGAAAACCCTGGAAACACAACAACTTCATTGTTACGTGCTGTTTGTCATGCTAACGATTCTGTAATTCTTGGCACGTGGTTGCAGGAAACGGATCACCGTACGATAGAAGACCAAGTAAGTGTAATTTAATAGTTTCTTCATTGATTAAATTAATTCATTCACAACATCAGTGTGTTAACTTTACATTATTGGTATTTCCTAACAAAAAGAATGTAACTATATGTAATTAAAGCAGGCGTAATACAAAGAGGGCATGTCAACATGACATATTTTAAGCTTTTTGTCATTAATGTATATCATTTATGATCGTGTCTAGATGGAACCTAACAGAAGGGCGGATTTGGAACATGTGAGTAATGTTCTATGAAGCCTTTCATTAGTCTGTAATAGCATTGCCACTCATCTATATTCTCTCTTTCTCTTTTATGTTTTCTTAAAAATTTTACACTGATCTATGAATATACTTGTGTACCAGCTATTAATATAGAAATTAGCCAATTCAATTTCTTTTTTCATTTTCTTAAAACCCTCATTACTGTCGACATATGTTATGATCATGTAGCTTTATATCACTTGAACACCACATTGTACCTTTAATGTATGAGTCACGACACAATCTTGAACGTGTTATGTATTTATTATGTTATGTTTTTCATTTATGTTTTATACATTATACAATTATATTTTTACATGCATTTAATATATCAATATAGTACTCTTTATAAATTATATGTATTGTTATGAAACTATCACAATATTTATCTTACAAACCAATACTTTTTCTTATATTTTGCATTTGTTTCAGCTTCAACCGAATAGTGCCGCAGGATCTGGAGCATTGGAACACAACCCATGTTGTCTTTACAGACCGGTACCACAAGTAAATATCTCAACATTTTGTTACAGCTTTATCGTGTTATAATATTTATATAATTTGAATAATGTTGTCCACAGGGTGAAATAATTCCTGGTCCTCTACCTTTGGGAGTAGCTGTTATTGACCTGTCTGTGTCCTTGTTTGGGCAAATTTTCCCACGTGTGGCAAACAAGCATAGATTACAGATGCTAGATCACTTCAGCGAGTGCATAAAGCATACAAAATCTGGTAGACAAGAAGCTATACAGATGAATGTTTTCACGGCTGTATTAAGCGGATTAAAGGGCCTCAATGAAGCAAAAACTGGATTCGGTCAAGAAGATGTAAAAAAGTCTGCCACTAATCTTATAATTGTAAGACTTCATTTAGTGCGTATTGATTTTCAATGATTAATTGCGTCCAAATAGTCTGTATCAATGCTGTACACGTTTGCAGAGTGCTTTAGTAAGCAGTAATTCAATACTGAGATGGGCAGCAGGTGAAGCTGTCGGAAGAATGGCTCAAGTTATCTCGGATCCTAAATTTACAGCGGAATTAGCGCAAACGAGTTTCGATCGTTTGAAATCTGCTCGTGATGTTGCGAGTAGAACCGGTCACTCTTTAGCGTTAGGATGCCTCCATAAATATGTTGGAGGGATGGGGTCCAGCCAACATCTCAACACAAGTGTCAGTATTTTACTTGCACTTGCCCAAGATAACTCATCGCCTGTAGTGCAAGTAAGATTACTATTTTACATACATGTCTTACCTATACATTTACAATATGTACAAATGTGCGGGAACCCGGAAATGTCGGGTTGGGGCGGATCGAGAATTTTATTCGGAATCGAGACAGGTTTTCGAAAATTTCGGGATACCCAAGATTATTTTGGATTCCCGAGTATATTCAGTTCTCGGAATTTTCGGGATTGTTCCCGAAAGTATATGGGATTTCCAAGAATACAGTGAAGTCGCGGTCTAGCTCCCTGAGGATCTCCACGATCACTGTCCTTTCGCCTACCACTTCCACAGGGGGGCATCTCCGCGAGGAGCCAAGAAGCTCGAACTGCCGCGCGGTCCGTGTTTATATGATGTCCTTTTCTACGTTCGACGCAGTCATAAAAAAATAGTTTAGACTCGACTCGTCTCGACCTGTTCTGACCATCGGACACCCAACATTTTTCGGTTCTTTCGCACTTCTAATAATATGATATAATGATACGTAATCTATTCAGGTATGGGCGTTGCATGCTCTTGCACTGATAGCTGACTCTGGTGGACCAATGTTTCGAGGCTACGTGGAACCTACACTATCCTTAGCATTAACTCTACTTCTGAATGTTCCTCATTCTTATATTGACGTACATCAATGTATAGGGAAAGTATTATCAGCACTTATTACAACAATAGGACCAGAATTACAAGGTTAGAAGCCTGCGTTGTCTCCATTGAACTTAAACACTTTAATTGCGCGTTAAACAAATACAAATAGTAGGGAACGATCACTTTATCAATTTTAATAATTCTCAGGTAATACGTCAACAATTTGTATGGCACGTTCATCGTTTTTGTGCGCTTGTGCTATCATGCAAGATCATCAAGATCCTCTTGTACAAGCGGAAGCTACTGGATGCCTTCAACAGTTGCATTTGTTTGCACCGAGACACGTTAATTTGTCTTCTCTCGTTCCTACCCTATGCGTAAGAATGATCGTATAACATAAGTACGATAAATATGGCTAGCTGTTGTTTTAATATTACATTCTCTATCGTTTTCCTTACAGCGGACCTTATCAAGTAATCACTTACTGTTACGCAAAGCCGCCATATCCTGTCTTCGACAGTTAGCTCAACGTGAAGCAAAAGAAGTATGTGAACACGCAATGACGTTGGCTAATGAAAGTCGGGATACTAATGTGGTAGAGGGTCTCGTAATAACAGAAACTGGTCTTCCTGGTGTTCTGTTCAGCATGCTGGATACAGAAACCGATAATAAATTAATTAAGGATATCCATGATACGTTGACTAGTATGTTGCAAATACTGGCAGCAGATAATTTATCGCAATGGTTATCTCTGTGCAAAGATGTTCTTACTATAGCATCAGGTATACCTATGAATTTATTTGCGTATGCAGGGTGAACCACGAATCGTGACCAGTAGATTTATGCATATATTATATTGTACGTAGAAACATGCGGCAATGAAGAAGTCAATACGGTCAATATCGAGGACAGTGCTGCAGACAATGATAATGCAGATGCAGAAGGGGATGACGATCAAGCTGAATTTCATGCAGACGAATCTACAAAACAACGACCAACTGTCACTCCGAGATGGCCAACTAGAGTTTTCGCAGCACAGTGTGTTAGAAGAATTGTAACTGCTTGTGTGAACAACAAACAAGCACACTTCGATCTAGCCTTAGCAAAGGAAATGCAATTGTCTAAAGGAAAAAGTATGACCTCTTTAAAATTGTAGTATCATATCTAGACTGCGAATGTTTATGCAATTTTCAATTTTTGTAGACAAATTATAAGAAAGTGGAATAAAATAGAATCTTATTTTCCGTGGTACATAGTAGGCTTTTTAGATCTGAAATAAATTAAAATCGTACTTAATTCTGTCATATTTTACGTCCTAGCATTTTTTAAAAATTTCCAAAAGCCATAATTGCATAAAGACCCGCAATCTAATCATATCATATCTGTGACATTCTGATGCTTACACTAATTCTGAAATAAGGTGACTTCTTGGTACTGCATCTTTCCGATTTGGTACGAATGGCATTCATGGCAGCGACTAGCGATTGCGATCCTTTGCGACTAGAAGGATTAAAAACCCTCCAAGAGATTATAGATAAGTTTGCAAAAGTTCCTGAACCAGAATTTCCTGGACATTTGTTACTCGAACAGTTCCAAGCACAAGTAATTAGTCCTTTACAAATATATAAATGATTCGTATTTAAATGGTATCTTACATTTCTGTTTAATAATTCATTGTTGTAGGTCGGAGCTGCATTGAGGCCTGCATTTTCAACAGAAACAGCATCACATGTCACGGCTGCAGCTTGCCAAGCCTGTAGTGCTTGGATCGGAAGTGGAGTGGCTAGAGATTTAAATGATCTTCGCAGAGTGCATCAGCTGCTTGTATCCTCTCTGGAAAAGTTGAGAGAAGGACAAACCCGACCACAACTCTATAATGAAAGTCTGTTAACATTGGAAAGACTAGCAATATTGAAAGCGTGGGCGGAGGTAAAATATAAACAGCTCATAAAATTTTTTCAATCATCTTTATCACTTTTACATGAATACCTTATTCAGGTGTATGTCGTTGCTATGATACGTGACGGTGCTGCATTAAACAGTAAAGACACATTTAATCAAAATATAAATCACGTCGATGAAGGAAATGATGAAGATTTTGGAAAGTTCGAATTCCAAACTGAAAGTTTATTGAGTTTAGTACAACCAGAGTTGTTAAGTTTAAGTCAGTATTGGCTAGCTGCTCTAAGAGATCATGCTTTGCTTTCTTTACCACCAGGTATAATTACTTCTGAATACTGAACATATAGATTGTATGATAGTAAAATTGCTGGAATTATGTGTCAATAACAATTATATAAATCAGTAATAAATTTCTCGTATTGTTAGAGTTTTCTAGTCAATTACCACACGATGGAGGTGCTTTTTACACAACGGATACAATGGATTCTGCTCGACCCCATTATGTAGAATCATGGGCACCAATTCTCCACGCTGCAACACTCTGGTTGAATGCAAAAGGTTTTGGATTAGAGGAGACGAATACTGAAGTGCAGACTTCGAACGCAGCAAATAATAACAACAACAATGATGTCGCTACCAAAACTAATACCAATGTTGAACGATTTCATTTATTGTTTGGTAATTATCGTCTAAATATTATGTATATTGTCTTATATTTATTATGTATATTGTATATTATGTATATTATCTTAATATTATGTATACTGTTTATTTGTTTAATGTTCTAGGGATATGTATGGAAGCCCTATGTAGTCCACGATCTTCCGAATCTAGGCAGAACATAGAAACATGCTTGAACGCCTTATACACTTTATTAGACTCGGCATGGGCCCGTAAAGTGTTAATTACAGATCGTTCCTTACCACTTGAACTATGCAACGTTCTTCATAGGTACGCTCTTGATTAAGATCACTATAAAGACACGCGAAACAGAATTCTTTAATTTGTTCAAATACTCTGTATTTTAGAATGCTATTGACGAGAGAAAGTTATGTAATTCAAATGGTAGTAATGGAGGTTTTAAAGCAAGTAATGAAAGCTGCACAAGAAGATCTCGCAGAAAGGAAGATAAATAAATTGAAAGGTGAGCAACAATAAATTTATATACAGGGTGTTCGGTAACAAGCGAGGACCAATCTAAGGGATGATTTTCCAGAAAGACGAAAATCAAGAGTAAAAAATTTCCGGTTTTGACCTCATGTTTTAGTCTTTAATGATTGAAATTGTCTTTGGTTGTTTGAAACCGCAGTATGATCGCTAGATCGCGGATCTTTATGCAAAATGAAAATTGTTCGGATCAATTACAAAAAGCAGAAGACATAAATGCGTAAAATCTGCTGTCTAATCATCACTCTTGGTTTTTATCTTAATTCGATTAAAACCATCCCGGATATATATGTGTAATGTTATTATAGAAATTGCGCCTGCACATGAGGAAAGTAATGAGAGTCAAGATGTAGATCTATTGGGAGAAGGTGAAGAAAGTGGCGAACTTATTCCAGGAAAGTCATTGGTATTTGCTATTCTCGAGGTGTGCCTGTGCCTTTTGGTACGTCAAATACCAGCGTTGAACCCTAACCCTGGTGGTACAACAGCAATTTTATCTCAAAAAGGGTACATACCATCCGAAGAAAGTGGAAAGCTCATTGCAGCTGCGCTTAATATAATGGAATCTCTTCCTACCCTCTGTTCTCCTCAAGGTACCCGTTTGTAATGAAAGATAGTCCAAATTTTTAGCCACATAGAAGAATTTTATAGCAATTTGAATTATATTTCTCTTCAGGAGCTATAGCAATTTTGCCGACATTATTGTACCTAGCAACAGGAGTAATAAAAGAAACTGCAATACGTATGGATAATGAATGTAATAAAACGGATATACCAGTTCATGCAGCATTGCATTGCATGAAACACCTTACTACAAATAAATATGCAAAGGATCATAGGAGTCAAGATCAGTGGACAGGTCTTTTGCAGAGTGCTTTGGCTAAAATCATCGATCTCGCAAAAACAGGTACATAAAACCAATAATGATTTCTTTCGAATGAGTATAATTTCTTATAAGTCTATTATAAATCAATACTTTTATATAGGCAATGATGAGATGAAAATGGATGAAGTGTCAATGATATTGGGCATTGCGGTTTTCGTTCTCCATGCTTTGCCAGAAGTTGTAAGTGCACCTAACCTGCAGTTTCCATGCATCAATCATTTTAGACATGCATTCCAATCAGAGAATACAATGGTAAGTTATATAATACTTTAGCATGATGTTACAAATTTATACATATCCTTCAATGTTTCTAGGTCAGACTAAAATGTGTCCAAACATTGAGAACAATATTTTTACATCCAGAACGTACAATTAGTACACCTTATATTCATGCATTAGCTCCCAGATTAGTGGAGTATTTATATAGCGATAAGAGCAAACAAGTTATAAATGATGTCGAATTATCTTTTACATTGGAATGCGTCAGCACTGTTGAAGCTCTCATAGGACTTGCTGATCTTCCTCACCGTATGTACTCAATTTTGATTAGTTTCCTTTTATTGCATTGGTACAATTAGAAACAGGGCCGGATTAAGCCCTCTAACAGAAGTAGCAAATGCTACGGGCCCCGCGCTTCTGGGGGCCCCACGCGGGCAGATATTTTTGCTAAAAAAAGAAGGTCATGCATTGTGTTTGCTGAAATGTTACGCTACATTTGCACACGAGCGGCCCTGATACAAAGCCTAGGGTCTCGTCATAACATTTGCTACGGGTCCCGCGCTGGCTCAATCCGGCACTGATTAGAAACGATATCGAGATCAATATTCTAACGAAGATTATTTTACATGCAATTCAGGAGACCTTTTACAAGGTGTGTAAGGAGTATTTAGCATGTTTAGAAACTAATGCTTTAGAATGGCTTCAATCTGTTTAGTATGTAGTTATTTTTTTTACATAATACTAAAAATTAATATAATCCTTTCTTTGTAAATAATTAGGTATACAGATGCTGACTTTACTTGTGCCAATCTTAATCAATTATTTATTGGAAGGAGATCAACTTCAACATGCTTCTAAATATCAGTTGAATCTTCATCAACAGAGTTTTCAGTGGTTGAATAAAATAGGACCAAAATATCCTCAGGTATGATATTTACACTACTTAATTAATTATTTTTAAGTGTGATTAAATATATGATTAGTCTTTGAGTGTATATTTCTATTTCAGGAATTTAAAACATTAATGTCACAGTCTACAGAACTGAAAACGAAATTAGAAAATGCAGTTAGATCTTCTCATCAACAAGCACAAAAGCATACCCGATCTGTAGATCTAGTGAAGCCACAAATTAAGATCTCCACACCGTCTATTAAGCTCAAAACAGATTTCTCGAATTTTAATTAAAATTTTCTGCAACTTTATTTAACACATTGTGTACCTGTTTAGATGTACACATACTTATTACTGTCAATGATATTTATTTAATAAGCACCTAATAATTGATATTTATAATATATTGAGTATAATTGATTAACTTTAATTGTTTTGGTTTTTATAGAAGAAATATAATATATATATATTAAGGCAACTTTCATACCAGCTAATTTTAATTTAAAAAATTTGATTGTATCTAACTGTATTTTTCAAAAGTGAATCAAAAAGAATATTGTACGTGCGGTATACAATGTGTTAACAATAGTGCTAACGATATTGACAAGTACATAGTAATGTATGATTATTGTGGTAATACATTAGTTGAGCTCCATCAATGGATGTCCCTAAAGCAGATGTAACTGACTGCTGTGTAAGAAGTTATAACATTTCCGTTGTGAAAATTTTTACATTTAAAAAATTTATCACATTAGTTTTGTGTTAGTGCTTATTTATTAACGAATATTAACATTTTACTCAACAAATTAGAATAACGTTAAAATCACAAGGTACGAACGATATTACTAAAATCGGTACATATGCATTATAAAACTCTGTTTTTTTTAATTAATTGCATTTATATCTTTCTAAATTAAGTAAATGATTACTTTCTTAGTTTTTAAATTATTTTTTCAAATTGTATAGAGAAGTATTATATAATATTAAAAAATTGTATATTAAAATTGTACAATTATATTTATATTTATTTAAAACTGTAGTATTATACAACCTTGTAGAAACCATCTAATTATTCTAATAATTTGCCTTTTCATTTATTTATTACTTTCTCTGCAGTACTTGTAGATTGAGTTGACAACAGATTATTATCGGGCAAGAGAACGATAAAAATTACATGCTGAATACTAAAAAGGTGCAAACATTTCATATTCCAATAGACGCAATAAAAATATATAAATTATTTTTCATACGTATTACTAATATGAAAGCATAGTAGCTGATTAGTAAACTGAAATTTTTGACAACAGTAATCACAATTTAATATTATATGTTACTTATAGTATTTAAATATTATTTTTATGCATTTAAAACCTTGATTAGGTATTTATAGATCTAAATACAACAAGGAATGCAATCTGCAGTACAACTTCTTTTAATTATAGAACCAAAATAAATTTCTTTTACCTGCTATTCTAGGTGTGGTGGTTATACAGGAATATTGAAAAATGTTGTATACTGTGTAAGATAAATTATTAAAAGGAAAATATATGTCACAAATATAAAATCCACGTAAATGATGTTAAGAAACTATATATATACATATATATAGAAATGTAATAGAAATGAATTACAGAGCTACAATGATATAATAGTATATGTAATATTTCTTCCTCCTAATATATAATATAAACTAATAATTAAAATATACGTGCCCTTATGCATGTGTGTGTGCAAATATAATAGAAGAAACGTAGATTTATTAAATTACACTATCATGTATTCAGAAATTTTAGAAATTACTTTCAAAATATTTATTTATATATAATAGATACATTTTCATGAGATAAATATTATAACATTGGAAAGCTAATATAATAAAGATATATATATATGTATCGTTAAAAATATATTTACTTTACTAATATTCAAAGGAAGTTATTAAAAACTTGAACTCATTTTTGTGAAAGTCATCCGTTATTATCAGCTCCAGATTGCTCCAGATTGTATAACTAAATAACTTTGATCGGCCATACGCCATACACTATACACCTAAAGGTTGATTTAGATGTATACTAACTATCCGTAATCCGTAATCTGTACAGCGGCTGTACTACAGCCACGCGACAATCCTGTGCAGCACCGATCAAAAATCACATATATACCAGCTTTATAACAATTATTTTCATAGATTGATGTGAGCAGAATTATTATAAGTTGTCTATAATTTTAGCGAAGTTCATAATTATAAATACACGTCGGTTAAACAAACATTTAACCTTTGATTTATTTTTTAGCATGTATACAGGATCTCCCACTTCTCAATGATCACACAATCACACCACACCTGCTATGATATTACATTGTGTATACGCGCGTATATTACACTTGAAATTGATAATGAATGATCGACCTTCGCAATTATTTATTTTAATAAGTGTTCAGTAATTATTATATATTAATGTGGACACACACGTTAAATAGTAAGAAATGTAAAAATTAATAAATCATAATAATACGTTAACTTAATGTATTATATAACAGTACTGGATATAACGATCGATAGTAATCATTTTTTGATGTTGTACGCCAGTGTGGATCATTTAAAAGAAATAAGAGGGGGCGATATGAAAGGTATATAAGAGAAATTACTCCTTAGGGGGACCGCAGTTTATTAGCGTATACATACAGAGCGAGGTACATATATGTTTACACATATCATTGCTGTATCCCAAGGCCGATCTTTTGGATAAGTTATCCTACTTCAACGATACATGTTTATGTAAATATATATGACTGAATATATTTTTACCGTATTACGATGTAGTAATTGTACAATATTTAATTAGATCATTTTGCAGTATAAAGCTTCAACGGTCAATTACAACCGTTACGAAATCATTTTGCGAAGTTTACCGAGCACAGTTCAGTACAATGGTTAAGGCAAAAAAGTTTGTGCTAGTGAAGCATTTCCAAGGGGAGCCGAAGCCGACGGATCTACAATTAGTGGAAGAAGAACTACCTCCTCTTCAAAATGACGGTAAACAATTTTTTCTACGCATACACGACCATATATATATACATGACAATTTAAAAAATTCAAAATAATGTGCATTGTCATTGCCTCTCTGATGCCACTTGTATAGGAATCATGACAAAACTAATTATATTACACCATGAGGTATTTTTTCAAATTACGTTAATAATTATAACATTTAACATTTTTGCCACATATACGAAATGTTTCAATTGATAATAACTTATACTGTATACTATATATAACATTATTATCTTCAATCGATTGCGATCTCGTTTATTGACATTTTCAAACGTTGAAGCGGGAAAATATGTATATATATATATATACGCTTGTAAAGAATATACATATATGTATTACTTTTTCGTAATGCACCGATTTTAATAAATAATCATTGTTGATTTATTGCAGTTTCATATTCATGCAATGAATACGTTAATTAGTGAAAACAATAGTAAAACGTCCATAATGCAAGATTTTATGACTAATGTAACATGCAATATTTATTGTTCCTCCTTTTCACTTATTTTACAGAATCAAAGATTTGTACAGTTAGCTTATATTGTTTTATCAGAAGGATTATATTATATAATCTTAAAAAGCAAATGTCCTTCTAATGATACATTTTTATAACAGTAAGACATGGTTTTTAACGTTAAATTATATGTTTTCTAGAATTTCTGGTCGAGGCAGAATTCCTTTCTGTGGATCCTTACATGCGCCCATACACTATGAGATATCCAACAGGAATTACAATGATTGGTACACAAGTGGCTAAAATAATAGAGTCCAAGAATTCAGAGTTTCCAGTGGGAAGAAAAATTGTTGGTGACTTGGGATGGAGAACACATACAATTTTGAATCCTCGGAACTTCTCTGATGCAAATGTGATATCACGAAAACCAATGCTTGTGCCAGACCTTGGGAATCTCTCATCGTCTTTATGTTTAGGAGCTTTAGGAATGCCAGGGTAAACATGATTATAGGTTTCTATGTTCACACGTACTTTTTCATATGCTTTCACATTTGTTCTAACAACAAACAATTGTTGGTCTTAATTGATGTATCATTTCTGTTTTAGAAATACAGCATACTTTGGTTTGTTAGAGATTTGTACACCAAAAAAAGGTGAGACACTTGTTGTAAGTGGAGCTGCAGGAGCTGTTGGGTCCCAAGTTGGTCAGATAGGAAAACATATTGTTGGGATGAATGTTATTGGTATTGCTGGTTCCGACGAAAAATGTAAATGGTTGATTGATGAGCTTGGCTTTGATCATGCCATTAACTACAAAACTGAGGACGTTAAAGCTGCATTGAAAAAAGCAGCACCGAAAGGAGTTGATTGTTACTTTGACAATGTAAGATTGAGGAGTATATAATAGTATATAATACTAATAATTAGACTGCGGATCTGTATGCAAAATAAAAATGTTTTGCATTGATTGTGGGAAGCAGGAATAACATGAAAATTGATTTCATCCCTTAACGACTTTGTTACATTAAAAGCAACATTACAACATTTTTGAATTTTTTAAATATTTTACTGTTTTATAGTTCATCCAACCAATTTCTTCGTAAGTGCAGAAAGATCCGCAGTCTACTAATAATATACTAATAAATAGGAGTATATAATACTAATAATCTTGAGTAATATAATCTTAGCTATATCAAATATTGTACTTCTGTCAGGTGGGTGGAGACATTTCCAGCATAGTTATCTATCAAATGAACCCCTTTGGCCGTGTTTCCGTATGCGGAAGTATTTCTACTTACAATGAAGATCCTGCATCTTTGCCAAAAACGACTATACTTCAGCCTTCTCTTGTGTTCAATCAGTTAAAAATAGAAGGTTTTATTGTTACGCGTTGGGACAAACGTTGGATGGAAGGTATACTGAAAAATCTTCAATGGATACAGGAAGGGAAAGTTAAAACTCGTGAATCTGTCACGAAAGGTTTTGAAAATATGTTTGAAGCATTTTCTGGTATGCTAAAAGGTAAAAATACTGGTAAAGCTATTGTGCAAGTGTAAAGAATAAAATATTTTTTCAGAAGAACTTTGTTTTATTCTTACGTTAGTGTACTGTTTTGTACACAACTTTATTAATCCTATTGTATTAATAATAATTATATCCACCTAATTTTATCCAAGACTTACCTATATATATACACAGAACTCCGTTAAATAAATAAATCCAGTCCAATGGGAAAAGAATCTTAAATTGGTGAAAATATTCTTCAAATGCAATACATGCTTCTGAAGTGTAAGAAGTGTTTGAATATTTATACAAAATTAACCAAAATAATGAATTTGCAAAATAACGTAGAGTAGAATAATTTTAACGGAACACAGAAAAATCCTACTTTTTATTGTCCATAAGAAATATGTATTCACAACAGATATTTTACAAAATATTCTTGAAATCTGAAACTATTTGCTCTAAATTTTATCAAAATCAATGGACAGATAAACACAGGATTGCTCTTGTAAAAGAATAATTTCTCATAAAATACAATAATTATATTACAAACATGAGAACAATGAAAGGCTACAATTATTATGAATTGTTATTATTTAAGATCATTCGAATATTTGTGAGCGTTTATGATGTTTGAATAATAAAATATTTTAGATATATAATATTCATCATACGAATACGTAATACACATTATGATAACTAGAAATTAGTTAAGGAAAAGGATTTATTGTTCTCTGAATCGTTGGTACTGAGTTAACTACACACATATTACCGTTTTGTTTAATTATGATTCAATTTTGGCAGTGTAATTTATTCCATACTTCGTTATTACTTTAATACAAAATATTTACAATTGCTTGAGAGTCGGTGACTTTTAATCAAGGCTGATGGCACTATTTGTACCTGTTACCTTTAATAATCTATCAGAACTCTTTGATAAACGTAACCTCTCTTCCGGTTTTAAAATTTCTGCTATTAGCTTCTCATCGCTACGTAGTTCGGAATTCCTCAGAACTTCTTGCACTTTATTGCATTGTTGTGTTTTGCAGGAATCGCCTCCTGCCTCTTCGGTAACGACATCTAATTGGGTTACTTCAATCTCAGAAAAAGTAAGTCTTCCATTAATTTTAGTTTCTGAAGGCACAAGGAGCTTAGGTTCGGGTGCCGTGGAAATAGGCGATTGCGACGGTTTTTCCTCGTTATCATCATTTAATTTCAGGATATTTGATGGTTCTACATATAGCTGCATTATAAAATTAACATTAGAGAAATTTCTTCATTATATCGTACAATTTAAACCATACTTCATGATAAAATATTATTAAACTCACCGCATCAAATGTAGAATCTAGAAACAATTCCTGTAAAAATCGTCGTGCTGGCATTCTGTAAGTACCACTACCTAAACGAGTTGCTACGTCCGAAAACAAACAGGTATCCTGCAACATGAACAATAATGTGATACAGTACAATAAAATTTTATACTTGTCTTGAATATTAATCTATAGACGTACTTGAAATTTTTCCGAATGCAATTGGCGTAGCCTGAGCAGGGCCTGTAGACTGTGTCGATACCATAGAGGATTCGCTAACCTCTGTGCGTGTCTAAGTATTATCCTAGATAAATGAAACTACACATTATTAGAATTCATTTTCAAAATGGTCGTTTGTTTCTTCGAGATATATAAATTATTGAAAAATCGACATTTTGTTTCCAGGAAAAATTTCGTCAAGTATTTGGTTGCGCCCTCTAGAAATTATAACAGTGTCGCTAGGAACTATATAACCTAACCACTGATTTAAATTGGTTTTGGCACATTTCTATCGCATTTTTATGTATTAGCTGTCTCTCTTACCACGATCGCCGATGACGTTTGGATGTTTGCAATGGGATAGATTGTGGCTGTTAATGTTAATTTTATTTTTTTAAAGAAACAGACATTAACAGCACTAAAATCTTATTCTACCCACTGTATGACAAAAGTATACTGAATGTTAACTTTGGACCATCTTGTCTAAATATAGCAAAATAATTTTACCTTTGTAATTTAGCATCTTGTTCAGAAATTGGATCCTTGTGGGTACTCTTGCCAAGGCAGCATACTAAACATATACGACAATGGTCCGCGTCTGCATCATATTCTGAACAGGATTCTTCATCTACTTCAGTCGTTTCTATATCGGATTTAGGTATATCATCGGTTATAGACAGAATCGATGGCTGTGGTAGTTCCGGAAATATAGTTATAAGTCTCCTTGGAAGAGCAATACCCATGTAAAATAAATTATCGTTACTATCTTCAGGAGGTGAGGGTGTTGGAGTGTATACATGTTCCGCAATCCAGCTGCGAGACGAATCAAATTCTAGTAAACTTTGTAATGAAAGGCGGCCATCTAAACTGTACATCTGAAACAAAATAGAAGATAACTTTTCAATCTCATATCTTCCCTTCAACGTAATATCTTTCGTCAAATGTACTGCTTGCCTCTAAGCTACTTTGAGAATAACTCGGTCTACGATGGCGCTGCATGCTACGGAGTTTCGCATATCCCTCAGCATCTTGTTGGCTTAATCTTTGAATACTAGAAACAGGACTTGGTGTTTCTCCTCTTTCCCTACAAAAATATAGTATTGGATGAAAAACATAGCGCGTATTAATAATACTGGTGTTATTTCGGTTTCGGAACAGCCTTATTACATCGTACCGGTTTTAAGTCCCTGCTATTAAGGGGGTAGACTCGTGTTTCCAGGATTGCAAGGGTGTAGGATGCGCCTTCTCATTTCTCGATAATGCAAAGATGGGGGTTTTCAGTAGTCAAAAGCGCTAGATAAAAGATCAATCTAGGCCACGATCGCCCTTAAAAGGGGGTATTTTTAGGTTTACGAGGCGTAATTTGCATTATTCGGAATCATACAACTGGAATCATGCAAATTACGCCTCGTAAATGTAAACATAGGACTTTTCAGGGCGATCGCGGCCTAGATTGATCTTTTATCTAGCGCTTTTGACTACTGAAAAACCCCATCTTTGCATTATCGAGAAACGAGAAGGCGCATCCCACACCCTTGCAATCCTGGAAACGAGTTTACTTCCTTAATACTAAACCCTCTTTTAGTGATTTATTGTGAATCAGAATAAATCCAAAATAAAGCTTACGGTAGAGCATATCGCCTTGCTTCAAGATCTGTGGCTGCACTCTCAGATCGATTCCTAGTTCTTCGCGCCACTGGTTCAGGTAGTTCTGGTTTGCCATCGCTAAGACTTCTATGGTGGCGTTGTATCAGAATAGGACTCGGGGCTGGATATTTGCTTGTAGGAGGCAAAACAGGCCAGTGGTCTCCGCGTCTATGTCTAACACACGGCCATTCAAAGGAGGACAAAGCATCAGCGCCCGTGCGAGTAGTTCCGATAAGACTAAGAGCGTACATAGCTGTCGCTCGTATCGCATAATATAAACAGGTTTCTGCAATGTTCGTTATCAATTCTATAGTTCCCAAATGATTCAACTGTTCCACACCTGCAACTGACGTTCCTACGTGGCCAAGCACCCACAACGCGGACTTCACTCTTAAAATCTTCTTATTTAAACTAACATTTTGCTCGTCACGGGATTTAGTTTCCAATCTCCAGCTCCTTTCTGTAGCATTACGCCTCGAATCGTCCAAACTTGTTTTACGACGGACTTCCACTAAAGGATCGACTTTTTGAGGACTACACGCGTCTGTTGTTTCCGCGACTTCAGAGTCCATTATTGTTTCCAATCTATTCGATTCTACTGTCTCGTCCGTACTAGATTCTTCCGACATGATACAAACGTCATCGCTGACGGAACAATTGGTTTTCGTGCATCTCGAGTTCGATTCCGAGTCTGTACTACCCACTTCCATCCTGAACCGTTGCACCACACGAGCAAAGCGTTGTATTACATTTCGTCGTAACAGTAACTGCATGCCTAGATCATGCTGTGCCAATTGTCCTACTAAGTGTGGTAAAATGAAAATATCATGTGGCGTCATAGGGACATTGGTCGTTCTTCTGTGATAACTTCCAGTTTCATCTCTTTGACGGCGCGTTAAACAATCGTGGATTTCTCCTTCTATTAACCCAACATATCTCTCTGCGAAACCATTGGGACAAATCCATTTTTCTAATTCTTCGACGGGAGAGGAGAGTGTTGTGAAGCCTTGGTGAAGAGAGTAAAGACGAATTTTTAACAAGTAACCTTTGTCACCTAACTCTTCAAGCCATTTACCCCAATCTCGAGATTGACCTTCTTGCTGCAACAGAGTTTCTAAATATTCTGGCTCTTCGCAAGCTTCGTGTAATGCCTCTAAAGCAGTTAATGCTACAGTTTTACTGGAGTCAGACAGCCTAGCTGTCAGCAATGATATTGCCCATTTATAGGCATCGGACATTCTGGCTCTGAGTATCAATCGAAGGAACTGTGTAGCGTATAGTCTTGTACCTTCCGATGTCGCTCCAGTAATAATTTTAGTCATTACTTTTCTATTAGGTCCGTCTCTGGAATAGTCTAAGCTCGAAACTATAAGTTTAACGTAACAGTCATGATTAGTAGCTAAAGCTAAGTTTTGCAACTTTTCTAATAAATTAAATCCATTCAAAATGACAGTCCCTTTCGCCGATTGACTTAATTGTCCGAGAAATAGAAAATACTTCTGACAACAAGTGGTAGACATATGTCGAGGTGAAAATAGACACTCATGAGCAGATTGAGCTGTCCGTAAACAGGTGATTTGCTCAGCTATATCTCCGATCAACTCGCTCAATAATTTCGAACCTTCCGGTTCGTGTAACTCTAATAAACAGTTCAATAATTCACAACCAGCTAATGTTGCTTCTCGTGCTAAATTGGCATTTGTTGCTAATTCTATCCTACTATATCCATTTGAACACGGTTTAAAGTAACGCACAAGCCTCTTCATGAACAGTCTGTGATCGGAATCATGAAGAGTTCGCATGATATCTTCTCGTGAGCGTAATATAGATCGCACCACTGGCCAGTTCCATGCAAGCGCGTCTTTCGAGCTGAGTACTTGAGCATCCTTTAAAAGAGGCGTAGTTGGCGATTCTCTGCGCAGCCAGTGTCTACTGGAAGTTCGTTGACGTCTTGGTAAGGTGGGTCTCAACCATGTACCCGCTTGTAAAATTTTATCAAGAAATAAACTAGCTGGCGCCGGTCTTCGACGCATCATTGTATGCATTCGTTCTAGAATAGTCACAGCTGCTAATGCTTGATGCTTTCCAGCACTCGCATGTTCTAATAAATTCGGCAACGGTGGCGTGAGATCACATACTTCAGATGGCAGTAAAGAATGTGCGAGGTGCAGTAACGCACCTAAGAGAACAGCAGCACGTACAGAAATGAAAGTGTCGGTAGAGACAATAGTCTCTGCGAGGGCATGATGTAAACCGCATTCCAATAAAGCGTAGACCAACAATGCTAAATGAATTTCAGTTATGTTCGGACAGTGTGATGATAAAGATGGTAAAATATATTTTCCCTCGGCAGCGACAAAACCTTCTGATAATTTCCACGAATCGCGTGTTCTGCTGGGATCTACTGCAGCAAGAGCAACGTCAGGCTCGTCCGTCCATGTGGGTAATGGTAGATCCAACAATTCGTAAAGTAATTCTAATACAGCACCTCTTACTTCAAGTTGTTCAACGTACAATATATCTGCTATAGCTTTCAGACCCGAATTGTCGTCTGGTCGACAGAAATGTAGAACACCGGAGTAAGATCTTAGTATACTTAATAATGCTAATTTACTTGCTGCGAATCTCTCTCGTTCTTCTTTTGTTCCATCTATGTTCAACGAATGTAACTCGCAATAGGGAGCGGCGAAACATAGAAGAGAAACGCTGCTTCTAGTTTCTGGAGTATTTAATAATTTTAATAAAACTCCTACAACAGATTCAATTATAGCAGGACTCTGTCCAGTCATGGCAGCTCTTCCAAGAGCACCGATTCCTCCACAACTAATTAATAAACTTGAATTTAAAACTCCCAACTCGCATAAAGTTGCCAAGAATGCTCGAAATGCTCCATCTTTTTCTTCGATCCCTCCATTTATCAGGCTGATTAAAGATCTTGCTAAAATAGGACTAAAATGTTTTGGAGCTAATACTAGAATTCGTCTAACCAGTCTAAGAGCTTGCAGCCCCTCCATTTCGTTTCGTAACATCCATACCATATTAACATCCATACTGCGAGCCACAAAGTATGGGTACTGCAATTTGTTAATTGCAATAACGTCTTGCTCTTTCTTGAGCATATATCGAACTGCTCGCAATGCAGCAGCACGAACTTCTGTTGCTTCATGGACAAGGCCCACACGGAGACTATAACATTAATACGCAATATAATAGAAACTAATAATAATCTTATATTATATATAATAAATAGACTGCGTCTGTTTATGCATTTTCCAATTTTTCTAGAGGAATTTTAAGAAAGTGGAATCAAATAAAATCTTGTTTTCAGTGATAGTAGCCTTTTTTTTTGTAGATCTGAATTAAATAAAAATCGTACTAAACTCTGTCAAATTTTATATTCAAGCATTTTTTGAAAATTTTCAAGAGCCATAAATGCATAAAGATCCGCAGTCTAGTAATAAATATTCTTGAGTTCATACCAGCAGAAGACATCGTCAATAGAATATCCATAATCCGGTGAATCATTTTCACTAATCAGTTTAACAATTGCATTGAGATACGCTAATTTCTTTATGCTTGGAATATTGGTACGTTGACAGAGATTGGTTAGAACTTCTTTCACATTCTCCTTTAGTTCTATAAAGTAAATTCATGTTTTTATTACTATCATACTTAAAATCTTCTTTATCAACACATTATCTACCGGCGATTATTCCATAATTGTTGAATATCTATGGTCCACGGCTAAGGATTTTTTAAAAGAATCCTTCAATAGCAACTTTAATTATAAACCAACAACTGACCTTCGATAACAAAATCTAATAATTTCCTATGGGATTTTTGTGTAAAATAAGATGTTTAAGCTTCCATTTGGTACAGCACAATTATTGAAAAGTCTATTAATACGCTACTGGTAGATAAAGTGTTAACATTGCAAACATATACATAGGCAGATCCTCTTAAAATATACAAGAAAAACGTTTGCAAAATGCAAAATCAATGTTGTAAACCGTATAAGCATTGACAGGAAGAAAATGATTTTCAATGTCCCTTGAACGATGCCTTTGATTTAATTTAAACTCGTTTTACCATATTTTAACAGGGATAGCTATCGTATCGAAAGATATTGTACAAGTTCTAGATAAACACGTATATGTAATAATAGAAATGCAAAATGCAAAATCTATGTTGCAAAACGTACAAACATTGACAGGAAGAAAATTATTTTCGATGTCCCTTGAATCTCTTAGATTTAATTTAAACTTGTTTTACCACATTTTGAAGATACTGTACAAGTTCTAGATAAATACATATACGTAATAATAGAATTACCTGTGCGAGATGTCTTATCAAACTATTATGAATAGAAAGGTAGCAGGTTTCAGGTTAAGTTACTAACCTCTTGACAGATCAAGTTGCACGCAGCTGTCTTCATTGTTTGGACGGCCTATAAAAAGAACACGTGAATAGAAAACAAGCGTATCGTCGAAATAAAGAATTTGTCAACCGATATTTAACGTACGATGGCTCATACGAAGGTTTCTACCCCAAATCTTCCAATTAGGAAATGCCATTTCTTTACCGGCTGCTACTGCTACCCACGATCACAGTCAACACTTTTTGTCCGATTGTTATTAAGGGTCTTTTGCGTGGTATATGACATTCTCATTGTCAACCCGAACCTCGAAGCACTATAAATGCACTACTGATATATCAAGTGTAACACGAGTAAAGTGTTGTATGAGAACGTTACAACACAACGTACCGCACTCTTCGGGAAATTTGTAGGTACCTGAGAAAGTTGCCAGAGTCACGATAGACACGTGATCGAAGGTTGAATGCGCTTTCTGGTGTTTCTAATTTCGCGTAAAAACTTTCGAACCATTGCCATTCCTATCCAATCTTCGTATCATGTAAGAGACTATTTAGACGGAAAACTCTAAACATCAAATTCGGCGTATTGCCGAAAAATACAACGAACGCTCTTTTGTGGAAATACTAACGAAATACGCTGTTTGACAAACTTCACAGGTTTCGAATATTTCATTTTAAAAAGATTTATATTGCGATCCACTAAACGACACTTCACCGTTATAATCTTGTACCAGTTGTACATGAAAATGTACTTACGCCGATCAATTTACAGTTCACCAGTTTTTGTATGACAAGGCATTTTCAAAAAATGAAGTATACACTGTTTTTTTGAAATAACATAGAATATGTTAACATTTAAATGTTCGTTTAAAATTTAACAAAGAGTTAATATCTCAGTTTTTGTTTTAAAAGTAATTACTTATATATTTTACGGTTAATTCAATGCGCGTTCATTTTATTCGCGCCATAACCTAACCAATTATTTCTTTATATTAGACGATTATTTACATATATGTTTCTTTGGTCGAAATAAATGCTAAACGCAATATTTACGATGTAATTGCATGGTTATGTATAAAAGTACATTTTCATAGAACGATATTAGAAAAAAAAGACATATCTGCCTGAAGAATTTCGCAAATCATTATGGATTCTGTTTACTCTCTCTCTCTCTCTCTCTCTCTCTATATATATATATATATATATATATATACATATAAATACGTACATACACATTATTTAAATATATATTTTGCACTACAAAGAGTGTCATAATCTTACATAGAGGGATAATAAAATATAATTGTACATCTCATTTTGGCAATCTCAGAATTCATTGAAATGTGGGAATGTTTTAAAATACAATTATTAATACATTTTAGGTCTTTTGTAAGCAAAACAGAAGATGTACAACAAATGCTGGACGACACCATGTCGTGCCCAGTCGTGTCGTACGTCGTACGTGGTTGTACGCTTGTATTGGCTTGTGTATAGTATACGTCAATACGTCTGCATTCTGTATGTATGTATACTGTATACATCCAATAAATGCGAATGCTACAGAACAGTAACAAGTAACAAAACAGTTTTCGTCTCTGTCTTGTTTGATTACCAATCTACGCTCTTAAAACTTCCTAGATCAGTACGTCCAACAGATCGTCCAACGACCATTCAAACTGCATTCTGCTGCATTCAGACATTCACAGAGAGGAAATTCCGTACCATTTTGGTGTCGCGCCCCATTTTACCGATAGTCTGCAGATTTAGATGTATTAGCACAGATGACATCGTCTGTGGTATTAGCACATACGAGGTATATATGAGTAGAACAATCACGTCAATAACAACTGGTTTTCTTACGTCCACTACGCTGACATACAATTTTTCAATATTAATAAATAAATAACAAATTTTATTGTCAAAATCATCTTTCTCGAATATCTTCTAAACTATTTACCGCGTTAAAAAATACGTTAGGCAAAACCTGTAGATCTGGACAGGCTGCATCTTTTTGTGGTGTGGTTTCACTATATTTTATCAATAAACATTATAGCGAAAAATGTGTTTTTTTAACTTGTTTAAAAATTTACTATAACTTTTGAACCATAAGAGATATCGGGAGGGGGGGGATGAAATTTCCACTAAAATTAATTAAAAGATTATTCCTATCTACTGATAAGTATCGTAATAAATATATATATATATTTTTTTTCATAATTTTAGAATTCAATGTTTAAATTTTAAAGTTGTATTACAATAATATTTGAAATTGTTTACTCGTGAGCGCTCTAGCATATATATTTTGGTCACAGATGAAAATGCGTGTGGAGCGAGACGTTCCCATTCCACTCAAATCCAATCAGCTGCACATTCGTACTTACCTTCGTAACCGCATTCCTGCCAAGTACCTTCTTCTTATTTCACCACGATACACGTTTAATATTGTAATTTTTTTGGTTAAAAATAAAGGATGTTGTTTACAACAATTAATGTTTTCTTTTTGCCCCACCCTGTACATCACTATTCCATAGTAAAATTAGATCAAAATCTTCGAAAATTTTGGATTGAGAAAATGTTCCAAATTAGAGAAAAATTAAGATTTGTATTCGGAGCACCTTCGTTTTAGACTTTCGAAAAATTTTCGGCCGTCTGGTTTTTCGTTCAGATGTACTACTGAATTTCGCGCCACCTCCTTCGATATCATATTCTCCTAATACAAAACTCAATTTTCGAGGTTTTCGAAAAATTTTCGACTATCTGGCTCGTTATTGAGTTGCACTACGGAATTTCGAAAATTTTCGAGCGTCTGGCTTGACGTTGAGTTATACTACTGAATTTTCGAGATACCTCCTTTACTAGCATGTTCCCATAGTAGAAATCCAAAAATTTCGAATAATTTTCGAAAACCTAGAAAATTGAACGTTGTACTAGGAGAATATGATATCGAAGGAGGTGGCATGAAATTCAGTACTACAACTCAACGTTAAGCCAGAGGGCCGAAAATTTCGGAAAATTCAGTGGTACAACTCAACGACGAGCCAGACGATCGAAAATTCCGAAAAATTGACTTTTATATTAGGAGAATATATGATATCGAAGGAAGTGGCATGAAATTCAGTAGTACAACTAAACGACAAGCCAGACGGCCGAAAATAGTTTTCAATGTTTCGCTATTTTTGCAATTTCAAAACAATACAGTAACTGAATGACAAGTTAGACTTGCGTACTATTTTGTGGAAACCAGTAGTACAACGCTACGAGAATTCGGACGTTCGGGAAAAATTGGTGGTTCAATAAAGATACACGCAGATATGCTTTTTTATTACTTCGTATTTATTTATTCATTGTAGATTCATACATAAAATGTTCGTATTGTACATGTACATAACTTATATATATACCAACTATTTATAATGTTACGAGCCAGGGCCGCGAGCAGCACGAGTGGCCGGCGAAGTGTTGTTACCCTAGGAATATGTATCAATTTGTTAATTAAAGTGCGCGGTCGAACCCAATGTGAAATTGGGGAGCCGGTAGGATTATAGACAGCGAGGAAGAACCTGACGCGGAGTCAGGGAGCCTCTAGGAATGGAGTCAAGCGCAGACGAACCCGATGCGAAACCGGGGAGCCGCTGGGAGGTTGGATAAGAGCACAGACGAGCCTGATGCGAAATCAGGGAGCTATTAGGATGCGGATGAACCCAATGCGAAATTGGGGGCCACTAGGTTGGATAAATCTCTGTTTGAACAATTGGTATGTCGCGGACGAACCTGATACGAAATCAGAGAGTCGCTAGGATTGTTAGTAAGCCTCGTAACTAGTATAATTTAATTGATACAATCCCAGTATCTCGTGAGGTTGTTCAATTGCTCGATTAGGATATTGGACAATAATTATGAATTTAATGAATTTGCAAATGCTTTGAACGTATACTTTGTTGATAACGCTGCGCATGACACGACAACGGTAATGAGACGTAAGCGCCTCAGAATGTTGAGCAATGAAAATACATTCGATGCCAGGTCTATTTTTACACTTCGTCTGTGCGACTATGCGACTATTGGATCGGATTAGATCAAATGATCGTTAAAAGTAAACGATATTTCGTTATTGTCAATACTTTTATTTATTCACATAATTGGCTGCGTAGCCAAGATTGAGTAAAAAATGTGTGTGCCCGATAAATCTTTGAAATACACAAAAGATAGCTGAAATATATATACGATATAGACGAGTAATTATAAATATACAGTTAATGTTAACAAAACTTATTTGTGAAGTAATGTTTAATTTTTTATTGAACCGTCGATGACTAATCGAAATTTCGGATTATCGAGGATCGGATAATTGACGGCTCTACTGTATACTTGTATAATATAGTCTAGATATATTAATATATATACATAATTACATATAATATATAATATATATATATATATATGTACGTACACATGTACATAACATTACACGATATAGAGTATTATGTGATACATATATGTATAACATGTATATGTATTATAATATGGTAGACTATAGTATAGACTATAAAGACGATAAAGCGAAAGAGTTTCTTGACCGAATTCAGAAGAAAATGAAAAGCTACTGAACGGCGACATATTTAAAGGAAAATATTATATAATAAAAATCAGTCGGAGCATAATTATGAATTCATCTCGAAATATCATTTGATGGATGAACTCACAGACTTCCGGTAGCACTGAAGTGGGCGGTACACTTCGAGGACATTAACGTGTGCCGTAATGAATACTGTACAAGAAAATATCGGCATATCATTCCATTAAGAATGACAATTAGAACTGATAGCATCGAGAAAAAATTGCAACAAAAAGTTGTTATGCATTAGCGCGCTGCTTGTATCTGAGCTGTCCATCTTCTGCTACAAAAATCTCTAATGACATCAACTCAACAAAAGACATTAAGCTAGCGAGTTACAATCACTCCGTACAGATTGTTAAGTACAATATTAACCCGCGAATGTTTACATAAAATGTTTTCATAAATATTGGGTTGGAAAGTTCGTAGCGTTTATAAATTAAAATTGGAAGCTAAAATTCAGATATTTATTCATATAGATTTATTCGATAACATGTTATCATGAATAGATATATGAATAAATATCTTAATTTTATCTTCGATTCTTAATTCGAGAACGCTACGAACTTTCTTTCCCAACCAATACATTTATTTCAAAGCAGAGTTACTTGATTCTTTGCTTAAAGTGTTCAATACTAAAGGGGATACATAATTCATGTAATTTTTATTACTTTTACTTAAAAAAAAATAACTTATGCACTTGAAATACTCGTAAATACGTGTGAAAAATCCTAATAAATACAATAAGTGTAGCAGTTCTCCTGAAAATAATTTTTAAAAACTGGTGGTAAAAGGCCTCGAAAACCGGAATTATGATTGCAAGGAAAATCATGTATCAAGGGGTTAATAAGAGCGGACGGCTGGCGTGGGACATCCTGTATAAGTACGCAAACGACACGTAACATATGTTGTGTTCGAACGGTAACCATAGCGATCCGAAAAACCTTGTTGTCCTGTGTGTTCTCTACGATAGTACACCAGCATGAGTCCTGAAATTCTAATAAGTTTACCCGTGTGTGCGAGATAGGTATTGTCACCAGCACGCATGCACGCGCTCGTGCACACATACATATGTGATGAGCGTGCGTACATCGTACCATGTGTGTGAATCGGAGGCAACAGGAAATCATGAATAGTGAACGCACGAACGTCGTTGTTGCTCTTTTGAGTCCAGTCCAGGTAAAATGATCCATCATCATGGCACAAAACGCTTCGGAGAACGTCCACAATCATCTTTCATGTACATCAATCGAATTATGTGTAGTGTCGAGCACACGTCAATTGAAAAAGTACGTATTCTTAACACATTACCGACCGGTGATTATTACATAATTTTGAAAAATCTATGGTACATGATTAAGTACTTTTTAATGGGATCTTCAATAGCAACAGCAATTTTCATTGCGAACTAATGAGTCACCCTCTCTCAATAACGTCATCTAATAGTTTTATTTAAGATTGCAATGTAAAATAAAATTTCTATGCTTTCTTTTGTGGGGGGGGGGGCACAGCACAAATACTATAATCCCATTAATAGACTTTTGGTAGGTAAAGCGTTAAATTACGATATGTATATCATTTTGAAGCACATTGACCAGCTGACCGGCATTTGACCGAAATTGTAATCCTCTTCTTACTAACCCTTTGCACTCCGTTGTCTTCTTTGATTTCTTATTTTTTAGTTAAACACAAATATAAATTTCACAAATATAAATTACAACAAAGTTTGAGTTCTATAAGGAATTGTCCCCTTTCAAGTCAAATAAAACACTTAAAATAGTAGGAAGTTGTTAGCAATAAAATTGAGAAATAATTCGGAGTGCAAAGGCTTAACGTAGAACATTCAACATTGGACTTTCGGTGTATAGTAACTCTAATTGAGCTTATAATTCGATATGTATTTATAGTGCATCGCGCAAATGTAGATTCGCTGAAAGCTGTCCCAGAACAAAAGGGCTAGATGAAATCTCTGGTTGATGATCGCCGATTCGGAACACAAACAGGACATATACTTCGGGGTAGACGATAATGTGTTATGCGATCCTGTGTGAAAGAACGATAATTGTAATGGTGGCTAAACACGAATATAATTTTTCCGTAAAAACACGGTTAACAATAGCCTTCCGGGTTGTTAAAGATTCAAATCTTTGAACAGGAAGTACTTAGGAGGTATCTGGTCGCTAAAAATAAATTTTACTTTGCTTTTCAACGTGAAATTTCCGTATCTATTGTTTCTTAAAAAATAAAATTTTCATAATTATTCGATAAAGCACTCGTGTAATAATTTTCTTCGTGCTGATAAAAATATATGTGTTCAAGTAGCAAAGAATCAAGTTAAGGAAGAAATAAATTTCCATTCACACACACAGTTACCGTACTTTGCAATTGATGCACAACATATTTATTAGGTTGTTCCGAAAGTTTCTTTCGCAATGTGTATGTTTAATATACACAATTACATAACACGAGTGTGCGCAAACAACGTAATCATCTGTTCGCGTTGACGTTTTATTACTTCCGACGCTTCCCTTTACATAGCCGCGCAAATTTGCTTTTTGACCCCTTAAGTGGACCTTTGAAATGTACTTTGAAAATGCAACGATTTAGAATGACATTATATTTAATATTCCAGATTAAAAATTAACGAATAGAGAGAGAGTCCTAGTATTAATAATTACACGTTAAATAATCATTAGTTAGACTGCGGATTTTATGCATTTATGACAACAAGGGGTACGTACAATTTAAAACAGTGGACACATTAAAAAGATTTAAGGCCACTAGTGTATTAGTTTCACCTTAATAAGATAATTAAACGAAGAAAGACATTTTTGCTTGGCTTCCGTATCTTGCAATCAATGCAAACATTTTTCATTTTGCATAAAGATCCGCAGTCCAATCATTTGCATATATTCGAATGGGGTTGGACCATCCTCAGTAGTTCACTTAAGCGTTAAAGAACAAGATTGAATTTGCATTGTGTGTAATCGAAAACGAACCGGCACATTTGTGGGAACCTACTATTGCATATAAATCCGCAGTCTCGGTTTAGTAGCCAATTAATTTCTTCCTCCTTATCATCCGAAACTTTTTCCCTGGATAAGCAAACCACGCATTCTTTGCGACGCTATAGTTGTCCGCAAGCTTCTTTGCACAGCCTGTAGGAGAACACCGTGGCACGAGCCACGTGCGCAATTACATTTGTGTCCATCCGTGCACAGGCATGTGTATAGCCGCCACTCGTAAATAATACACGCGCCGGCATACGTGAAACATATAACTACCATGCTGCCACGAGGAGGTCAGTATGTGTCGCACTATTGCGGTGGAAACAGGCGCGGCGTCACCTGACAGTCGTGAACACTGACAGCCGAGAGTCCCCGGCACGGTCGGAAGATCATCGAGAATCTGAAAATTTTCGAACAATGTTTGGACTTGTTGAAACTCTTCAAAAGTCACAGTGGCAAACAAAAATTGTCGTATACCCTACCGAAAAAATCGTCGCCTGTCTTCCGAGCACCTCAAGTCTTGTCAATCCGCCGATCATGTCGTTAGCATGAACCTGAGGAACAATTATACCGACACGGGTGCCTCAACGCTTCGAACGACATCATCCAGTGATCTCACGATCCTTGTATGAGATATTCGTGACGAAGATTTTGAATCATGAGTAATCAGCCAAACAGTTCTACTACTGGCTAGAAGGAAGTGACACTGTCTTCGGAATTCGCGGAAATACTTTCAAGTAGGAAGGAAGACAAGTGTTTAAGCAGCGACAATAAACTGCTGCTAGGGTTGATAAGCTGTAGTCACCATCGAAGACAGTCAGGGATCTATAGATTCGGTGCTAGTTCGGACAGAAAAAGAGTTGGCCGGAATGTCAGCACGTTTCCTCGTCGGCCAAGGGCACACGAACCCCAGGTCGGGGAAGGTGATAACTATAGAGCAGGTTGCCTGTGCTCCATTCATAATTGAGAAAGTCTAACCGGTCCGAGGTCGCAGCCTGAAACCGTGATCGATCTTTGTTTTCCTGGCGATGAACGATCAGTAGCGATTTCGCGGTGTTTTACGTATGTCGATCGAATCGTCACGTCTCCGTTGACTTGTTGTCTGCTTTCCTCTATATTGATTAACAGATCTCCATGCATTCTTAGCAAAATCGAGTAGATGACATTCAAAGTTGTTGGAGAATTTAAAAAATTGAAAATGCCAATATATGATTTCTCCTCGATTAAAATCATTAAGGGAAGAAATAACATTCAATTTCGTTTCTGTTTCTTGAAACCTATGCAAACAATTTTTATTTTGCATGAAGATCCGCAGGCTATCGATTAATCATCAACAGAAGCGAACTTGAACGAAGCTTCGCGTGTCGTGTGCGTCTGTGTTCGATATTTTGAGCCTGCGAAGAAAGAGTAAACGCTGAAGTTGAGCTTAGCTAAGCAAAGAGGACTATTTCGTGACATTGATGGGCTCGTCATTTAGGGAATCGAGAAGATCGATAGATTCTTGTGGATCCTCGGACAGTGTTTGGTTTTGAGTAATGCGAACAACGATCGATCAATGAGGAATTTGTATTGTGAAGAAGTATTCCGTGTATGCTGCCGTTATGAGAATTAGAGGATCCTGTTTGCTCATTGTCAACGAGGGAGACAGTACTTTATTGGCGCCGCGGGTTCCATGACAGCACCGATCACGAGCGTCGCGAACTTTATGTACAATTCGCATGTTGTCGGTGACAGATCATTGTTCTCGGGATCATTTGGCACTCTCTGGTAAGCGCGATGGATAACAACGAGATTCATCATATGGAAGATGAGGAACAGGTATGATACACGTATTTGAAAGCTGCCCATGTAACATAAATATAATGGATATGTTAATAACTCTTAGACAACGGATTTTGTGCATTTATGACACAAATGAATGGGTGTAATTTAAAACAGTATAAACATTAGAAGAATTTAAAAATATTGTTATTTTATTTTCAATCTATTAAACCCTTGCCCTACGATTTGTTTTATGGTTTCAGTGATTAGAACTTTTTTATAGTTCGTATACTTGACTAAAAAAAGAGAGAAGCTGTTCATCGATAGTTATATATTAACAATGGAAGTTAGTAGCATACTAATCTAAACACATACAATTATGTGTATTTCTAATAAAAAATGTATGTCTGTGATATACAAGTACAATGCATCAACAATCAGAAACTGTATACAATATTATGCAGCATATGCCAACAGATATACAGGGTGTCTCAAAATTCTTTCAACATCCGGAAATGGGAGGTTCCTGAGATCTTCCTTTGCAAAAACGGCATCCGCGGATTTGTTAAGGAGATATTAGCCGAAACAAAACACGGACCAATCAGAGCGCGAGTTCTGCAGATCGCGTCTAAGTCGCGCTCTGATTGGTCCGTGTTTTTCGTTAATAACTCCTAAACAAACCCACGGATAACATTTTTGCGAAGGAAAATGATCTCAGGAATCTCTCCCATTTCCGAATATTGAAGGTAAATGGTCGGCGGATCTTTATGCAAAATAAAAATTTTCCGCCTGGATTTCAACAAACTGGCGCGCGCGCGTGAAATAGAAATTTATTTTCTATCTTAAATTGATAATACCATATCAGTATTTTTAAGTAAAGTAGAATTTTATTTTTTAGGTATAGTAGAACACACCTTGAGTTGTTCAAATATTTTATAAAATACAAAATACAGATTTTTAATTGACTAAATTCCTGTTCTTGTAGCATATTTGTACAAAAATTATGATCGACAAGTCAGTGATTTCATCATTGAAATAAATTTTCATATTAAATATAACACCTTGACCAACTTCATATTAATAAAATTTGCTATCAAAACATGAAGGAGAATACAATACCCTAGTTACTACAGAACGTGTTCATAAATGAATTCATGTAAAAGGGTACAAAATAGAAAATTATCTGCCGTAATAAAAATATTACAAAGCGATCAGCGATACCGAGGCTATTGTTAAATTTTGCATTTAAGTGTTATTATTGTCGCGTGTAGCTTATAAGTGCATGGAATCTTCGGTTGCCATTGTTATCGTGCGACGAGAAGTAGCGAATAATCGAGAGTACATAGTTTCTGTTGTACCTATCTATTTCACGCATCACGTCGCGTCGATGCAATAATCGGCACAAGAAATCTATTTGACCATTGCACAGCATTTAGATTGTACACATCTATAAACGTATCTGTAGTGTAACAACAGAACAGGTATGAAATAGTCTGGGAATTGCCGAGCAATCGCTTAAAATGTAGGATCGAACGAAAATATTGCTGGTTTCATCGATCGTTTAAGAAATTCTCGTAATTGTAATAGCTCGCCGATGAACGCACGCTATGTTGGCACGCACGGTATATATTAAACAAATGCATGAAACATACATAACACATTGTTCAGGTGTTCATTTAAACGGATACTACTACTAATCGTAGAAAAGTATGGCGACTATATAATTTTTTTTTCCACTCCGCCGTGCAGTACCGTTTTGCGACAACTATGAAAATCAAGCACGAACTTACGCAATCATAGGATACAATAAATGAGTAAATTACTGTTTATGCTTCAGAGCAACCATAATGGAGGGCAAAGTTTGTCTCCCAGGATTGCAAACAACGATGATCACAGCGTGGGAAGGTCCCCGTTGAAGACGAAATCGGAAAATGCAGCATCGCGAACGAATTCAGTATCTTCGACGCCTCAGAATGCCAGGTCCTCGGCAGATTCAAATTCGTCGACGATACACAAAAATATGCACGTGATGATCGCGAATAACAAAGACAACTTATACGAAACGACCAAGAACGGTATTCTGCCTGGATCGCCGAAGCTGAACAGACAATGTTCCAGGTCCAGCGTCTACCCTTCTGGAACGAACTTGACCGCTAGAGACGCCTTTGGTGAGTTACGTCTAAATAGTTATGATTAGACAGCGGATTTTACGCGTTTATGGCGAAAATGTATGTATATGCAATTTTAACATTAAAAGCATTAGACGAATTTAATAATTCTTCTACATTATTTTCAATCCATTGAATATATTAAGGGAGAAACTGGAAACGAGTAAACATTTCTTTAATTGCGACGCCATCAACATTTTCTAATGGCGTATGTAATTTTTTGATATATAATATCCTTAATTTTTTTATATATACTAACCTTTAAGATCACGCTAGGTCAGAAATGGAAGTTTTAATTACACTTTGTATAAGTTAGGGAAACACGTAAGTGATGAGTAATTGCGTATAGAAGGTTGCTCACGGTGACGTTGGTCTGGTGATGGTTGAAATAGGTATAAGTCAATAAACTACGATCAATATGCATGCGAATGTCAGTGTGTCACGAATTGCGGACAGTAATAATGTATGCACATCAGTAGGATTATAAAGTTTCCGTGCTCATCCCAACCGCTGTTGAACGAATTCCTGAAACAACGCAAAATGGAAAGTTCTTGACAATATTTAGACGTGTTGTCACATTCGTGATATAGAAACACAAATATAAATTAATTGCAAATTAAAAAAAGAATAAAAAAGAATTAAACCAACTTCGAAAAAACGCACTAAAAAGTATGAAATAATTTCCATTTAATGTATGTGAATACACACGAACTTAAATACAATACAATCTTTTCGGAGGCGGCGCAAAATTGAAAATTTTCCAAATGACAGATGTTGCTGATTATGATTTCATTGGAATATGGTGAACTTGGAAATCAGTAGGAAGGAAGAGAAGATACATTAATATGTGTAGAAGAATTTAAGGATTTTCGTAATTTCCACTCCGAAAAGATTGCATTGTATTTAAGTTCGTGTGTATTCACATAAATTAAATGGAAATTATTTTATACTTTTTAGTGCGTTTTTTCCATCCATCTCGGAGTAATCGGTGAACATACATAGAAAAAAAAGTGAAAAAAAGGCACATACAGATCGAATTGGAGGAGGTTACTCCTCTTTTTTCGAAGTCGGTTAAAAATCAATTGGAAATCACTTCCTTGAAATTACTACGTCTACAGAATTCTGGGAGTGGAAGTCAGTGGTGTAACATTGGAATCAACTTCCAATTTTGTCAACAAAATCGTATTATCTATCACATCGCTAAAACAGTGAAATAGCACAATAATTTATTGTGTTTCCGCAGGTCCGAAATTATCATCTGACACGCCAAACCATAGTCCGCCATTGATTGACTCGCCGATATTTCCGGACGAGATACCAAGGGACGATATCTTACTGCACAAGGGTTCGTCTGCACAATTGGAACTAGATCCTGAAACACTATACTTCCGGTATGTAAGAAATTTTAGAAGATTTTAGTATATTAAAATATACGAAGTGCAAAATTTTTATTTTGCACAAAGATCCGCTCTCTTCTTATAAAATAATCCATGGTTAAAATTTGCGTAAGGGTCCGCAGTCTAGTTGTAACTTTGCAATGAAGCATTTAACGATATTTTTGGTAGATCACATTTTTTTTTACCTTTACGAATATTATATAATTGTATGGAAAATCGCGGGCTACTCGGTAAATTGAAGTTAGAAATGTACGCAAATAGATATACATGCCACGGGTACGACCAGCATATTGCTATAAATTATCATTTCAAGAACATGCCGGGAAAACTTTGTACGTTATAAAGTAAAATTACCAGTTCACTTACGACTGTTCGCAGGGAAAATTTCTCGTGAATGATTAAACGATCGAAAACCCGAAGCTCAGTGCATTCATTTCACAACACAGGAGTATAGCATTTCGCTCGTGTCACGGTCGTATGTGCATAGGTGCCCTGTTATAATGGTAGACAACGGATAGACCGTTTCCTAAAGGCCATTTTTATTATTAGACGGCGCACGCTATATTTGAAAGCCGTGGACACCTGTAAAAACTGCTTTTACATAATTAATTTTCCCATTGTGTCCCATATACCGTCGATAAAATCGGTGAATCGCGGAATTGTGATTTTATCTTTTAATATGCTTTCGTCGTGAGTGTATTATTTCTGTCCCGGGCAATTTCGATTTTTGTCTTACCGCCGTGATGGTATAAATTCGATCGATCTGTTCGCTACTACCATTTGTTTTTAAAGGAATTGCTAAAAAATGTACAATAATTTTTCAGTTTTCTTTTGAATGCATCATTTTGATTACGCACGGAAATAACAAGTTATTATTATATACCTATGACGTTAATCGCAATGCGGAAACAACAGTATGCGTGTTGATCGTTGATAGTAAGATGCTCTGGACAATTAATTAAATGGAAATTAATATTGATAACAATAACGTGGAAGCGATAAACAAATGAATAGACCCAGTCAACTCAAATTCAAGCTCGAAGTAATTTTACAGAACTTGAAATCAACATCATAATTAGACTGCGGATGTTTATGCAATTTTCAATTTGGATAGACGAATTTTAAGAAAGTCGAATATAGTATATTCTATATGTAGTAGCTGCTGCAGAAAATAATAAAAAAATTAAAATAGTACTAAATTCTGTCGAATTTTATATTCCAAATTTACTCATAGCGATGGTCGAAGACGGATCGATATGGTGTTAGTGTATCATGAAGACGCTAACACGGTGATGACCGAGATAGAGACGCGTCGGCAAGATCAGAGGCGCATCTTCCAGCAAAATCTGTTGAAGGAGGGTTTGCAATTGGAATTGGAACCAAAGGAGAACTCCTTCGATGGAAAAACGTACTTCTTGAAACTGCACATCCCGTGGAAGATCAAGGTGCAGTATGCTGAAGTGATGAACTTGAAGCTGCCCACCAAGAGGTTCATCACTATCTCTGTGAAAGCCTGGGTGAGCTAATCTAAATCGACAATATTTTCATATAAACATTCGTTATAAAAAAGTACTAACCTATGTATGTTGAAAAGTTAGTAGTTTAAGAGATATATCAATTTAAATAACTCTATAACACCAGTTTGGGAAGCACTGACTTAAATGGACTACACTGAGGCTATTGAATCCCTAATTCTAGTACCGATAATTTATTAGGCTTATACAGAAATGTTGCTCCTTTTCAATTCAATGTTTTGAATTGACGATTCTCTCAATTTTTGATTAAATCAGGTATTAGTAGCTGTTTTCTTTGTTTCTTCTAGCAAGGTACGGAGGTTGAGAAAAACAGGCCGAAGATTTGGGAGAAGTGCCTCCGGTGGATAAGGTGGATAAGAAAAATACATACTTGGGACACACGGCTGTATGCGGAGGAGCCTAGTTTTTATAAAAGCATTGATTCCGGTGACCGCGAAGAAAGGTAATTGTACTGAATGGATAGCTATTGTACAGGGTGTATAATAGTAATGGTCATCCGTCATGGGGGGGAATCTACACTTCTGGATCGGTGGACATTTGTAAAAGGAACTTAGAAGTCGGAACAAAGAGACATAATTCATTGATTCAAAGCGTAGAACAAAAATGGGTGAATCCACGCGAATCTCTTTTATCGTTCTATCCTTCTGCTGGATTAAAAATGAAAAGTTAAATAGTCTGTTTTCATGTAATTTCCCATAGATTCGTGGTGAAAGACAGGGACACGGCTTACACGCCAGCCCAAAGATCACTGATAGTGATGCAAATACTGTTAAGAGCTAGATACGACGAACATCACGACAAAGCTGGTATCCGCAGACTCCTGGCGGATGGCACTTTTCTCGACTGCTTTTCTCTGCACGAGGGACCTTACAACAAACCGGTACTTAACGGGGAAATTCTCGACAGGCATTTGTTGTACTTAATCTGGGCGAGGCCTTCTCAGTGGTAATTTCCTAAACATGATTTCATAAATGCACAACATCTAATAAAACTAACGCAATAAACGAATTTTACACGCGAGAATGAACGAAATGTGTGGACTAAACTATTACGTTCCAGGTACAAGACACAGCCATTATGGTTGATCAGACGGTACTTCGGCGAGAAGGTAGCCTTATATTTCGCGTGGCTTGGGTTCTATACAAAATGCTTGTACGCGCCAGCGATTGTTGGACTTTTGTGCTTCATGTACGGCGTGGGTAGTATGGACAGTAGTGACAATATACCCAGCCAAGAAATCTGCAACCGGAATATCGCTGGTAATGTAAAAAATAATAATCATTATTAATAATTCATTAACGACGTCCGCTGGTCGATTATGTTTTTAATTCCATGTTAAACAAATGTATGGATCTTTTCCTCCCAGGAAACATCACGTTGTGCCCAATCTGCGACAGAGCATGCGACTACCAAACGCTCGGCGACTCCTGCATCTTCTCGAAGCTTTCTTACTTGTTCGATAATCCTGCCACGGTCTTCTTCGCTATATTCATGTCCTTTTGGGGTACTATACACAAAAAGTGTGCATTCGTGAAACTCACACGTGCTCTTACTAACGCAATTCATGTCTTTGTTCCATGCAGCGACGACATTCTTAGAGTTATGGAAACGCAGGCAAGCCGTTATCATTTGGGAATGGGATCTTCAGAATGTTGAGAGCGATGAAGAGCCCAGACCAGAGTTCGAAACCACGGTGAAGACGTTCCGAATAAACCCTGTGACCAGAGAAAGGGAACCTTATCTGCCTACCTGGTCCAAGGCGTTACGTTTCTGTGCCACTGGTTCCATAGTGTTTTTTATGGTAAATAAATGCAACAGTACATCGACGTGTGTTTGGAGCATCGGCTGAAATGAAGTAGCAGGGTTTAATCTGAAAACGTAGTAGTACTTCGTGTAAATAAATAACCAAGCAAATGAATAATCAAACGATTGAACGTATTTAAAATATCGGCTGAAATGAAATAGCATGGTTTAATCTGAAAACGTAGTAGTACTGCATGTAAATAACTAATCAAGCAAATGAATAATGAAACGATTGTGTTCAGATATGTGTAGTTTTGGGTGCAGTACTGGGGACAATCATTTACCGAATATCGCTGGTCTCCGTGTTCTACAGCAGCGGCGGTCCATTCCTGAAGAAACACGCAAAGATCTTCACCTCTATGACCGCTGCTATAGTCAACTTGATCATCATCATGATACTCACTAGAGTGTATCATCGTTTGGCGCGATGGATGGTGAACATGGAGAATCCGAGAACTCAGACCGAATACGAGTCGAGCTACACCTTCAAGATATTCCTCTTCGAGTTCGTTAATTTTTACTCGTCGCTGATTTACATTGCCTTCTTCAAGGTTTGCAATCCAATGAATATACGTGGAATCATTAACCCCTTGCCCTAAGAAGGAGAAAATTTACACTGCCAGTGTAAACTGGCACTGTTATTAAAAATAAAGTCGGTTTTTTAAATGAAAGAGAATTTAAATTTGAAAAAAATACGCATTCCTTGATAAAAGAAAATAATATAAAATGTAAAACACTGCTCGCAAGTTATTTGACAAGTTAATCTTCCTTGGTTGTTCTAAAGGCATTCATCAGGAAAATAATAGGGCAAAATAAAATATTGTAGAGCAAGGGGTTAAAAGAAAGATAAACTCGTCATCTCCAGTTAAAAGGTTAAGAAGAATTATAAGTATCGAATAAATAATGTATATTAATATACAGGGAAGGTTCTACGTCCACCCTGGTGACGCAAATGCAAGGACCTCCAACTTCGTTCGCATAAAAACGGACGTTTGCGATCCAGCTGGTTGCTTATCGGAAGTTTGCATACAGCTCGCCATTATAATGGTGGGCAAACAGTGCCTCAATAATTTCGTAGAGATATTATCTCCGAAAATGTGGAATTGGTGGCGTAAAAGGAGCCACGTTGCAGCTACCAAGGATCAATCTAGACCTTACACTTGTTGGGAAAGGGATTATCAGCTACAAGATCCGGGAAGGCTCGCTCTCTTCGACGAGTACCTAGAAATGAGTAAAAATGAATGCAATACGATTTTTGTTTTTCAAATTAAAGATAAAAGCACATACTAACATATAATAAACATGATTGCGTCTGTTGTAGTATTGCAGTATGGATTTGTGACGTTGTTCGTCGCAGCGTTTCCATTGGCGCCATTATTTGCGTTGTTAAATAATATAGCAGAGATACGTTTGGATGCTTATAAAATGGTGAAAGAGGCGAGAAGGCCATTAGCTGAGAGAGTGGAAGATATTGGTGCCTGGTACGGCATACTTCGTGGAGTAACTTATGTTGCTGTGGTGTCCAATGTACGTACCAAAAACTTGAAAAGGAAAAGATAAATACAAAATAGCAATTCGATGTTACAAAAGAATTTCTTCGTCATTATAATTTAGAAAGACATCTACGCACATTCTAGACAGTAAGGGTAGTTTTCTGTGTCAAATCGTGTCGAAAGTAGCAGTCAGTAGATTAATATAAATTATTGGGTTGGAAAGAAAGTTCGTAGCGTTTTCAAATTAAGAATCGAAGATAAAATTAAGGTATTTATTTATATATTTATTCAATAACACGAGAGAGAAGTTATAGAAAATATGGAAAATATGTTATTGAATAAATATCTGAATTTTAGCTTTCAATTTTAATTTACAAACGCTCTACGAACTTTCGTTCCAACCCAATATTTTACGAGTTCAAGTTTATTTAAGTTGTATTATCATCGTGACCATGCCATGCAAAATTCAAATACTTTGCGATTCGATTTCATAAAAGTTTGAGTAATTGATTTGTTCTCCAAGGCATTCGTCATTGCGTACACGTCAGACTTCATTCCAAGAAGCGTCTACGCGATCGTTTATTCTCCAACGAACGATTTGGTCGGTTACATCGACAGTTCTCTGTCGGAGTTTAATACTTCCGACTACCGAGAAGACATGAAGAGCCAGACAAGGACCAGACATCCGCAAACTTGCCAATATAGAGGATACAGAAACGGACCTGATCATGGAACTGATCCCTACGGTCTCAGTCCGCAGTATTGGCACGTCTTCGCAGCTAGATTGGCTTTTGTGGTCGTTTTCGAGCATGTCGTGAGTATTTATGTAAATTTTTGTAGACATACTTTTTCTCAGTTATTTCCACACAATTGATAAAAAGTAAATAAATGTAATGATTAGACTGCGGATGTTTAAAAAAGTGGAATTAAACAAAATCTTATTTTCAGTGATGGTAGCCTTTGTAGCTCCGGAATAAATAAAAATCGTACCAAATTCTATCGAATTTTACATTCCAGCATTTTTTGAAAATTTTTAGATGCCATGAATGCATATAAAGATCCGCAGTCTAGTAATTATAATACAATAGTTGAGGTATCCAATTTTTCGTTTCGTCAGGGCCGGGCTTTCACCGGGCCTCGCAATCTCTAGGGGCGACTGTGGTTACAATTTATATTTGTTTCGAACAATTAGGTTTTCGCGTTAACTGGAATAATGAGCTACGTGATACCAGCGGTGCCACATTCCCTGGGGACCCAGCAGCAACGAGAACGTTTACTCGCACAGGAGGCCAAGTACGAGAAAGGTTTGAAAGGCAGGGAAAATGACGACGACATCTTGTCGATGCTGAGAGAAGCTGGGAGCATTGGCAGAACCGGGGGCGGTGGCGGTGGCAGGGGCAGCTGGACAAGACGGTTCAGCAAATTGAGCGATGGTCTAGATGCTCATGTAGACGTAGGCGCTAGAGCTAATAAAAACAGCGACGGTTCGACTATGTGGGAAGTCACATAATATTTGCATAATTCAAGGATTCTAAATGAATGTTTCTCTCCCCCGGAAAGTGTACTTAACACTTCAACAAAACACTATATGTTTATTTCTGAAAAAAGACTTCGTACGCATGTTAATTAAGAACATCATACTTAAGGTTCGAGTACAAACTTCAAACATGAGTGAACGAAACAATAATTGTGATATTTTAGCAAACTATGGAATACGTATATATATTTACCGGAAATTCAATTTTTAATAAATTTGTAATAAATGCCAAACACAACATGCAGACCATTCCACACCGAAATACTTTTGTGCTCGATGTCGATGCTGTTGCAGTGTTCAATATAAAAATGGGGGCACTCGTGCATTCGTCATTTTCGAATCTGTTCAAAAGAATAAGTCCTCGAAGTCAACATAGTTCGAGTTCGAGGGCTGTCTACATAAATTTTTACCTGTATACTTGTTAATCTTAAGAGCACTGATGCGTTTTGATGAGTAAGCCCTTCTATTTTTGCACGAATTGTAACATATGTTAGTTTGAATAAAATTCGAGATACCAGTACAACTACAAGTCCAAATATAAAAGTAATAAATCTTACAACTCTTTGTATAGTTGCACAGTCAGTTAGGCCTGCTCCGAGCAGAAATCGAGCACAGCCTACCGAGCAGATGGCGGGCATTATCCTGTCCGAACGACGCTCGAAGCTGCTCGAAGCTACTGCCGGGCAGATGCCAGGTCTTTCTGCCGGCAGCAAGCGTTGCCTCTGCTGACGCAGCTGCCCGGCCAAAACCGAGCATTTTACTTACTGGGTGATAACGTAAAACGATACTGTATGTTTGATTATAATATTTGAGTGACTCGTGACATAATCAGTATTAATTACAGCAAGCTTCGTTTATGATACTAAACTTTCAAAATCTGTAATGTATTTTCCAAAATGATATTTTCTGAAAATAGTGTTAGAGAGATAAGTAACATAAGAAAAGACAACATCTATTAATGTAATGATAATAATTTGATTGTTCCTTAATCTTGGATCTCGTAATGTTTTAATGTTATCTATATTTTAAATAAATTTAGACTTTGCATTTTAGATTAAAATTGTGTGTTTAAGTGGCAGTATAATCAATTATATTATAATATTTGTTTATATCAAAAGCATACTGTTTCCAACAAAAGTATCTATATCTGTATAATTTTGTCACATTTTCTATATATCAAGTAACAGTTTCCACTGATCTTAACGGTATGATATCAAATTCAGAATAATTGAAATGATCGAATTCATCATTTAGTCGGCATGCGTCTTCGTAAACCTGTATGAGAGATTGAAGTGTCTTAAACCTGCAGAATGTGATAAGCGTATAAAAATGATTAATTATTATTATTAAGAAGCGTGGAATATAACATTACAAGCATTAAATTGTCTTTAAGTCTTACTAAGCGTGTGGATTTTGTCAAATTTGTAGACAATTATTTTATAAATCTATGTACTAGGCTGTGTAAAAATAGTTATATAGAATATAGAACACTAAGTATTACTATGCTGCTGAAATTATTTTTATAAGTGAAAATAAATTGTAAGGTATTCGAATCTCTTGTTTTATGGTCGAAACACCTATGCATGGAAAAGGTGATGAATTTTCCTGGATCTACACAATATACTCTTTATTGTACATAATTTCAATATTTCATTTTCCGTCTTACGCTTGACATTATTACAATAATTACTATAGAATATATTTATAATAATATACATGTACATATTTACTTCTTTGCTATTGATTCAATTTATATGTATATTTCTATATGTATATTGGCCTATGATTCATTCCATACTGCACTTTCTTGCGTCATCTGCTTCCTTTTAAAATCTAAAAGTGTATCACAGTTGTGTTGAGGGATAGACAGGGATTTTAAAGAAAAGGAGACCGTTCAGACGACCGAAATCGATACGTAGTCCATTCAGTCAGATCTCATCGAACATATGATGGACGCTAAAATCTCATGCTGGTGATTCGGCAAACAGTTGCGATGAAATGTATTCTACATTCCTAGCCTATAAAAGCGACTTTTAATCCTACCGTAAAAATCGTGTCTACGTTACCCCGAAAAAATGATTACGCATTTCACATTAAAAAGACAAATCATATAAAAAGGTAATCTCCATTATGCGTGATTCGAAAAACGAAGAAGAACTTTATACATACAATATATGTTTCTTTCGTTTTCTTCTTCTTTTTTTTTTTGTTAAATATATCTAGCAGTAAGATAATCTGCTACAATCTGTCCTACCGTAACAAACACTCTGGTGAGTAATATTATTGCTTTTGTACTAACGTTATATGGATAATCTCAGGAAAGTGTTGCAGTGGAGTGTGTTGTAACATCATTACCATCTACAACTTAATATTTTTAGCGATAGTACATTAGGTATTGAGTTGCGAAGTTTACTAGGCCAGTTCTACTGTTTACTTTAATCGTAAAACGTAGAAGGATCGTTATGCGTCACACAGCGACAAAGAAGAGATACGGAAAATTGTGAAACGTTGTTCGTCCCGTTCGTTTATAAAAATATTTTCGATTTCAACAATAAACGTTAATACACTGTTCGTTAGGCATTCTGTACAAATCTTACTCTTTGGATATTCATCTGGATAAATAGTTTCAAACGAATTTATATTCAGTTGCGTGGGATATAAGGCCTTACATCTATTATACATTCATTTCGTAAAAAAATCTCTAAAAATATACTATATGCGTTAAAACGTCCTATATCCTCTCGAAAAATAAACTTCCAATAAAAATAGCATTAGGCGTTATTAAAAGACAAATCGTTAAAAAGGAATGTAACACCATCTCATCACATATGGGCCGTACCTCGGTTTTCGTTAAATGAATCATCCGGTTCAATGTATCCACTAATTATACGTGTTTCGAATACCGACTAAAAGACCAGAGTAAATACATTAACAACACCAAGTTATCAAACTGTTTATACCGCAACAAGCGTTTTCCATTAGGCGAAAGAAAGATAATAACAGCAGCGCCGATTTACAATGTCGAATCGATTATTATCATCGAGACTTACGTACGTCTCTCAATTAATCCTCCTGAGTGGACTAAATCTCGATTTCCAAAAGATGTGGTTTAATTTAGGTAAGAGGTAGGAAAATGTAACACTTAACTAGGTCCAGGAGGAGCATTGAAATTGAACATAGTGGTTGGTGGACGACCCGGCAATGGTTTTGGTGGTAATCTTGGCGTTACCGAACCTAGAATTTCAGAAATCGTCAGAATTGATCGTCATAGTCTTACTTGAATTCAGCTTTGTTGGTGGTCTTACCGTTAGGTTGCGTAGGTGGAAGTTTCGTAGGACTCGGTCCATTGAAAGACATGTGTTTTCGTGTATGAACAGTGCTCGGACACGTGTTTTCCAAGGTGGAATTCCGCCTTGCGAGTAGCGCCGAAGTACTGGGATTCAAGGTTGGAAGCCGAGGCGGTAACGTAACTGGAGGTTGGTCTCTTCGCGGCGGCAATGGCGGCGGAGACGTACCATCCCTTGGAGGAAGTATCGGTGCATTCGGAGCTTGTCGTGTCTGCAAACCAACCAAACATTTCGTAACTTACATACAACTACATTTATGACAGCAAACGATGAGCCAGATCTTTTCTTTATTATGTACTTCTGTATTCAAGGATATGCTCACTACGTCAAATGTAAAGTAACATAAAAAATTGGATATTCCATTAAAACAAACGAAGGTGACCTCTATATCTTTTGTACACCTCGACTTGCAAGAATACCATTTACACCATATTATGTAGTTTCTTAAATCCTACAACTTCTGTAAGTAACATTTTCTCATATTGTTTGAAATAACCATGATATTCAACTCGACAATTGTATAATACATTACCTGTTGCAGTGACTCGCTTATGGAACTCTCCCGTTTTCGATGAGATCTAGGCGGTAGAGGCGGTGGAGGTTGACTGGGGAGTATGTGGCTGGGAGACGATGGAAGCGGTATCGCTGCACCAGGACTTCCTCCCGACGATGACATACCAGTCAGAGTTACCATCGTACCAATTGTACCGGAGTTAAAGCCAAAATGACTATTTTGCGGCTGATGATGGGGGACAGGTAAGTGGCCACTGCCCGGACTGCTACCCGGCGAGCTGATCGAGAGTCCCGACATGCTTACAGGACCTGGTGAACCTGGAGGTGGACCTGTATTAACAGTAAAGTAGGTCTACTACCTATGCAAGCATATTATGCAACGAAACAAAACTTGTTTCTCTGAACGTCTATAGAAGTATAAGAGATTAGAAGAAGCAGCCTACTATTCTAGTTTTGGCGTGATTACACACAAACCTCCTATTAAGACAGGTGCAAAGACACTGTGGTCCCCTATGTGAGAAACTGTAATGTGTGAAGTATGTGGAGGTGTTTCTGGTAGTTCTGGCGGCGGCGCTTCCGGTGGTGGATCGTGTAATCTTACACTAGAGGCTACAGCTTGCAATGGAGCTGGTAACTTGCCGCTTAAGCTTCTAGCTTTAATGCCCGGCGATTTTAAGTTTAAATCTGTCCATTTACGGGGCTACGAGAATAAATTACAAGTGGTGAAGCCAGCGTAATTAGGTGTATATGTATCTTATTCATTTGAGTAGAACTTACGACTCTAGGTGGTTGCCTGCATCCCCGTGGTTCTACTTCTAAGCTTTTATTATACAAATAATTGCTTATATCTGCATCTTTCACGTTAGGATCGAAGGGTGACAAGTTTTCAATGAAATGCCTTATTCTAGGCTCCACTGAAAGACAATATGGTTGATTTTGGTACTGCTGAATTTCGCCCGTTATCTCCGCGACTTTCCGTCTTTTGCTAAAATTTATTAGTTCCGGACTCCCTGGTAAGTAATCCGGATTTCCTTCTTCAATGTGTAGAATGTTGGTCAGGTACATACCTAAAAGAAGGTATCCTTATTCATAATTTCTTTCAATGACCATATGATTATAGTTTTCGAAATATTTACCAAAAAATGGTACACAAGGTGGATTAATAGATCGTAATTTTTCCTGGTATTTTCGAAAATGATCACTATTCAATTCCCGTGCTTCGTCGAGAGCTTTCTCCAATCGAGCAGGTATTTGCTATAAAGAAACAATATTTATAAATTCTTTTCTGGTAGTTTGTTGGGGTACACAGTAATATAAATAATATTGACAAAACATACTTGAAATGTGAATTTTAACCTAAATACAGATGCAGATCCCATAGCACTAACAATTGCTAATACACCATTAAAATTATTAAGATCTTGAAGTACCATCATAATTTCAATTGCACGCGACACAATTGCAGCTCGCTCTTCTAAGTTTTCAGCTTCTACTATGGTTTTTTCAAGCCATCGAGTAAACTGTAAAGTTAAAATGTGGTAATCGTATTTTTGATAACATTTTTTTACATAGATTTAAATGAAAGCCTTAATATGCCTTACGTTTGTTGTATGTTTTATCATTTTTAGTAAATTTGGAGATGTCTTTTCTTTATCCTTCTTAGTCCATACCGAACCTACCAATTCAGAGGGTTTCACAGTTCTGTACAATTCAAATTCTAAAAGCGTTAACTGCCTTGCTAATTCAATTGGATGTAACTAAAATTTGAAAAAAAGTATTTGTGTAATTATGTTCGTATTGCGAATGAGAATGGCATTAGTAAGTCTTACCGTTAATATTCCCCACTCTTCTTCAGGAACTCTTAGGTGCCACTCAATAGGTGGTGGAGATCTTTCGAAACTAAACGTTATAGGTCGTTGTTCCGAAGGTTCACACTTTCTCTGTACAATCTTTATTACAGAATCTACCCATTTTCTCATTGATTTTCCACTTACTGTGTCTAGAAATACTTGTAACCCTTCCAAAAGATTTCTATCGCGTTCGAAATCATAAAAATGATGATCGACCTGTTTTCGATAATACATATTTGCATGTGAATATTAAAAGATCTACATTAAAAATATATTTATTCGCAAGCTTTATATATATATGTATATATACAGTGGCTATTACGAACCCAATGTCTTAAAACATTTAAAACTCTGAATTGTACAGGTTGACAAAACTCTTTCCTATATCTTTTCCAATCTTCTCTCGCGGTTGTTTTACAACCAGACGGCTTTTCCTCTTTACCATAAACTAAAGAAGGATCTGGTATGTCAAATCTTTCAATTAATAAGGTCAATAGTTCCTGAGGTGAGCAAAAACTCCTGAAAATGATAACAGTATAAAATAATCGTGAAGATTCCATTTTTTTTAACGACAAATAAATAAGTAGATAAATCCTCGAACCTATAAGTAGTAAGGAATGTTCGTACAAAAGCTGGGTCAGCATATATATGATAAGTTAATCTCTCTACCAATTTAACCAAAGTTGCACCCTTAATTAATGGAACACCACCATTTTCTCTGGCTTCTAAAACAATATTTTCTGGGCCATCTTGCTCGGCAAATTTATATAAATGTGGTGGAGGCAATCTTAAAGGATGTTTCCGTTCTTCATCCAAAAGGATACTGTCCAGAGTCCTTTCTAACATACTCTTTGTATTCAACATTACAAGATCCGCCATCCAACTATTTTTATCTTCGACGGATTTGGCAACAAGAATAACGTTAGGGTGGTCCCTTGGTGCAATTTCAAAGGCATTTTTTAATTCTACAAATACAAATTGCATACATTGATACCAAAATAATTGAAACCCTTGCAACATAGATTATCACCTTCTTTTCGACTTACCCTCGGTATCCTCCCTATCTATAATATCAACTTTCCTAATAAAAAATCTTTCCTTTAATCGCAGTTCACCTTGGTGTGGCGGATGACCCACTACACCAACTGCTGCTGCAGTAACACTAACTCTTTTACCACCACTAGGTTTACACAGAACTAATAAACCATCGAAAAGAAGAGCCTTCCGTTCTGTTAATCTTCTTCCGTTACTCACTTTTCCCAACATGTCCTCTACATGTAAAACGAGATATATTATTTCATACATGAAAAATAAGTACTCTGTAAGTACTATAAAAGCAGTGTACTAATATTCATGCGTACCACGTATAAATTCGTTGCAACATTGTCCAACATCCCGTTGATCCCACCCATCAACGGTTTTTTGTAATTCACTAGTTTTCTCTAATGCAGCTTGTCGCCTTGCTCGACTCTGCATTCGTAGACCTGTATCTTTTTTTGGAAGACTCGCCATAGATTGTAATAATTCCATCTGTAGTGGCCTTAAAAGACCTTGTACTTGTTCCAAAGTTTCACCATCTGCTATATTTGGTGTACGTTTGTGTAATACCTATATTAAATAGCATTACATTTTTCTTGTTAAAATTTATCTAGAAATTGTAGTAATTAATAGGCTAATGATTAGACAGCGGATCTTTAAGCAAAATAAAAATTCTCTACCTGAATTGCAACAATCTGGAGTGAAATAGACATTCATTTTCTTTCTTAATATGTTTAATAAGTTGAAAATAATATATATAACAGTATCTTAAAATTCTTCTAATGTTTTTACTGTTTTAAATTACACCTACTCATTTTTGTCATAAATGCATAAAATCCGCCGTCTACTAATGATTAATGGCGATATACCTTTATGTAGTCAAAGTACAAAAAACAATGCCATATTGGTTGTAATAAAAGTTTTGGCAAATAATATTTGACAGCTTCTTTAAATCCATGCCCTGCTGCTCGTAGTGCAGCATTAGGTTCAGGTCTCGACAATAAATTTGTTAAAACTTCTCGACTAGCTGGACTATTAATGTCTTTTGCATACCTATTATTATGATCATTACGTTTATGTTTTAGAAGATTTATTATATGCACACGTAAAATTATAAGATAGTTCCATACATACTTTATATAAACATCAAACTCTGCTCCTTCTGCCAGCTCTTCAAAACAAGAGCCAACTGTAGGCGTTTGTTTCTCTTCTGTAATTTCCATTATATCTTCTAAATTACCAAGTAATGTTACAGTAACTTCATAAATATCTATTATATTACTGAAGAGTGTTTCAAGTTCAGCTTCATTTTGTGCTAACTTCGCAATTTCTTCTCGAAATACCTATAAAGACAGCAAATTCCTTCTTACCGTTCTCATGTAGGTAGTGTAATTATCAATTATAAATAAATAATCTTACCTTAATGATCATATGGAGATCACGCAAATAGTGACGTTCATCGTGTATGAGATCCCGGACAGATTCCTCATAAGTTTGCGAAACAACCGCACCTAAGCCACTCTGTGGACCCTCCGCATAATCATCTTGATAAAACAAGTCCATTAATACCTGCAAATAAAATGCTAATTAAAAGTAACCTATAATTTACGAAATAATTAAATAAGCTTCAAGATGTTTCCAGCTATATTAATATAATGTTAATGAAATTAATACCATGTCTGCGCACATCGCAACTCTTATGTCTTCACACGATATTTCCACATGACGTATATTTTTCACATAGTTTCCAGCTAGCTGAAAAGAAAATAATCTTAAACATTTTTAGGAGTTAGTAGCAGTAATCGGCACAAAATCATAATTTAAAGATGTTTTCTTTTGATATAAGATGACAATGTTCTTTTTGCAACAAAAAAATTCTGTCCCCTCTTTTTCTTTCGAAGTTGTCCACTCGACACCGCTTACTGCCAAAAAGAGATTCTTTTCCAATGAAAAGTATCGCTGGAATGGGACCCATAAACTCTCAGCCCACTTAAGAACAATGTTAAGCTGAATAGGTACCCTAATCCGCAATACATTGAGAACTGTTCGAAGCCATCTAGTTATAACGAAAGAAAACTGTGTCGATTGAACCAACTATCTTGTTCTTAATGCAACTATTATGAAACATATTTAATAATTAGACAGCAGATTTTATGCATTTATGACAAAAATGTGTAGGTGTACCTTTCAACCTATTGAACATATTCAGAGAGTAAATACATTTCCGGTTTGTTGCAATTCAGACGGACAATTTCTATTTTGCTTAAAGATCCGCTGTCTATTAATAATTAACAGTAGCTATTACCAACCTTTAATATATCAGCAGAAATATATTCCAAAACTCCTACCACAAAAAGACTAACTTGTAAATCAATTTTTTGTTGTAATACTTCCTGTTAGCATAGAAAATCAAATTATAAATTATATTTAACGATAAATGTGTGTCGAAATGTACATGTTACACAGTCAGCTCTAATTACTTTTTGTAATAGTTGATGAATTTTGTCAACTGGAAGAACTAGCGGTGATTTCTTTCTTCCTTTGTCTAAAGCATCCTTTGCGTCACGAAGTGCCCATCTATCGATGGGAGTAGGAAATGTGCGCCTCACTCTTTCTTCAACATCTTGAGGTGTATGTGGAGGAGGATGACCACAAAGCATGCCCAACAGCCTTAAGATCAAGCTCTCAACATAGTCTAAAGCATCTTGCCTTGCTTCAAGACTAGGATGTACTTGTTCCAATACCTAGTTCATTTTAGATACTAACTTTAGATATTTCGTTAGTTTTCATAAAAAAACGAACAAGTCAAAATGCATATTGACATTTGATGTACTTCCACTTTTATTAACAATACATAGATAAAGTAATCATTGTTTTAAAAGTACATTAGCATGTTATGATTAGACTGTGGATTATATGCATTTATGGCAATAAACGACTTGGTACAATTTAAAACAATAATGAAACTTTCAATTTATTGAAATCATTTAAGAAAGAAAGAAATTTTAATATATTCTCTGCTTCTTGTAATGGATCTAAACCAATTTATATTTGCATAGAGATCCGCAGTCTAGTTAAGATTTCAATTACTCCATATCGGTTTAACTCGGACCATATGATCGGAGTAAATAAAAACACTCCTCAATGAAATGCACTGAATCAGACCCAGAAAAAAAACATGTGTATGCACAGAATACTTTGTTTACGTTTACCAATTCTGGTAGCAAAGAATCAGCTGGTTAGCTTCAAATATAAAATAAACAATTAAATTTGCGACAAAACTATTAAATTAAACTGTTAAATACTATTGCGTGTTTTTCAAGAAATTATTAACCGAGGTTCACGCGATTGTCGCGAGTGTTTACTTTGAAATCAGTCCGCTGACAGGATAAGATTCTAATTCTAGGTTTCTGTGGGGGCACGTACGAGATCGTTGCACACTAATCAACAATGACAATGGGTCACGACGAGTCCGTGGAAAGCCGTGCGAGAGCGGGTTCGACGGGTGCTCGAGGAGAGGAGACTTTCCCCGTGGAAATTCGGTGAGGATGGAATTTACCGAGGCAGACGATACCTTGCGCAGGGAGTTGACAAACACTCCCTTCCACTTGGCGGCGTTCTCCTCTTTCTGAAAGTCGTAGCCTGACGGCTCGCCCACCACTGACGCCGGCGACGAAAACATCTCAATGCACTGGTACAAGGTATCACGCACCCGACAGAATAACGCGCACTAGCTAGAGAACACACTCCGGAGAGTTCCCGATATTTACAATGATCATTTCGTCGGGAATTACAAAAACTTGACAGAGACGTCTGTCTGTCCGTCAGTCCGTTTTACTCAGGGCGCAGACATCTCTGTATGTAATGCGACGGCTAAGCCACTCGGCTGTATTCCCTCGGTACCCGTGCGCCTCGAACACTTATTATTCTTGAAAGCATCTCCGAGGCCAACCCGAGAGTCCCCGAGTTATGCCGTTTGTACATTTTACACGCCCTTTTACTCGAATTTTTGTCAGAACCCAGTGCGAGCACCACTACTATCAAGGAATACCATTGCGCGACTCGCATCGATCGATAACTGCGATAGTACTGTTGTGACGAGATGCTCGCGAGTTTCGATATATCTCGTGGCACGATCTATCGATTTACCGTTTCGAGATCCCTTCCAAAGGTTTTGTTCAGCGTTTTTCAACCAATCGTAAATCCTGATTAATTTAATGTATTGTTTCATTTCGAACGTTCTTCTGCTTTCGAATAGTGTTCATATTTATAAATATCAGAGCGGAAATGAGAGTGTTCACGTCTGGGATTTCGGTGCACAGCTGGGATGCAGTGCTGGCTGGGATATTGCACGGGTTTCACGCGCATGCGCGACTAAATGCAGGAACGTGTCTACGTCGTAAGTTTGTGGGGAAAGTAGTGGGGAACTATTACTGGCAGAAAAGTACCGAAATAGTTCAGAACTTTATATATTATATATTATATGTACATATGCATGAAATTTTAATATAACACACACATGTTATACGTTCATATTTCAAAATCAAATGATAATAAATTAGGCGGGGTGACCAAGGTACCCCATTGTAGCCACACTTTTACGTTACTGACGTTAAAAACCGTCGCACATGCGCGTGAAACCCATGCAAGATCTCAGCACTGCTGTGATGCGACGATTTTTAGCATCAGTAAAGTAAAAGTTTGATTAAAATGGGGTACCTTGGTCACCCCGCATAATTTCGCAAAATTCTTTTTATTCGATTTTGAAATATGAATGTATAACACGTGCATGTTATATTAAAATTTGATATGTATGTACATATAATATATGATATATAAAATATAAACTCCTGAACTCCTTCGCCACTTATCCATTGGTAATATTTTTCCACTACTTTCCCCACAAACTTAGGACGTAGACACGTTCCTGCATTTGGTCGCGCATGCGCGAGAAAACCATGCAATATCCTCAGTCCTCAGCTATGTTTCTGTGCACTCGGTATTGTGCTGTCCCCTATATAGTCTCATCCAGTCGCATCTTTAGCGAGGATCAGACCCTAAACACAGATTGCATGCACAGCACTTTTCTGTCTGAATTACCGGCTCTATAGACAATTCTTCAGTACAATAGCGGACTCTACCGAAATGGAATGGTCAACTGTATATGTGTCCGAGTATGTGTCTGAGAAACCATGGACAATTATATTTATACCTCATAGAGGTACTTAGTATTAGAAAGAAATATTGGGTCGAGTCGAACAATCCAAAAAGCACAATCTGCAATTTTGACAAAATTCGCATGGATTTAGAATATATTCCCGTAGGAATCTTTCAACGTTTGAGAACTCAAATTGAAAGTAGAGAATGGCAAACATAGACATGTTTTAAGAAACATTGCATGTTTTCATGAAGAAACAATAGAATCCTGTCGCCAGCTCGAACAATATTGACTCGATAACATTTTTTAACCATGAAATAGAACCATATAAGGTTTAAAAGTAAAAGTTCGAAATCATGTCAATTAAGGAATTGTTTTATTTTCACAACATTAGCTTTATGTGATCGTCGATTTCTAATATTTTATAGAGCAATTGTGGTGTTATCTTTGCGAAACAAAATGTTATAAATCGAGAATCACACCGATTGCCCAGGTGTCACCACGAGGAGATTGCTGCATAAGAGACCCGCAAAGGAAGTCGGATCGAGTTTAATATCACAACAACCTCTTACAAACTAAGTTACGCAGAACGTTAAATGGGAAAAATTACTTTTTCAAAAAAGGAAAAGACCACTTTTCCATTTAGCGTATGTCGAGTAATTATTGCGGAGCAAAAAATGTGCATCGGAGAAGTCTCCGATCCACGGGGGACTGAAGGCGAATCAAGCAGAAGCAGAAGGCTCTGATTCAAGGGTGACGCGCCCTCGCCAAGAGCAATGGCCAAGATGAGGAGTTCAGACGATACCCATTTCTCCCAAACATCTGCCATGACTGCGTATCTTAACCAGCTCACGAGAGTCAAGATAACCCCGCACACGAGTGCGGCCTAACCAACAAAAGTAGGAAGAAGAACACAAGCCCGCGTTTTCATGATTGCAATGGTGCGGGATGCGCCTTCTCATTTCTCGATAATGCAAAGAGGGGGTTTTCAGTAGTCAAAAGCGTTAGCTAAAAGATCAATCTAGGCCGCAATCGCCCACGAACGTCCTATTTTTACGTTTACGCTGCCGAATAATGCAAATTACGCCTCGTAAACATAAAAGTAGGACTTTTGAAGGCGATCGCAACCTAGACTAATCTTTTACCTAGCGCTTTTGACTACTGAAACACCCCATCTTTGCATTATTAAGGAATGAGAAGGCGCATCCCGTATCCTTGTAATCCTGGAAACGAGAGTTTCCCTTACGACCTATAGACGCTTCGGGTGCCCCGGGGACGCGACATCCCGTACTCACTCATGGTCCCCATCCGGATCGGGACCGTGAATGAGTCCCTGAGGGACCTCCGAGATCGGAGGAATGTTAATTTTAAATCAGAAATATAAATTTTTAGACGACTGAAGACTGAAAGTTCCGATGGAAATACGAATTAGGATATCGGAAATAATAATCGACGGTGTTCATAAAATTGTTGCATAACGGATAATTATATAATAATTTTATTCGAAATTAAATTATTTAGTAATAGGGCACATTTATCATACAATAAATAAATTATTCATATAATTTATTTCTCAATGTAGAAAAATAATAAATATATATAAATATTAAATATATATAAATATCTTACAATGACTATTCGAATAAGTTTCTCATGTATGTAAATGATTTCCGATAGTGCCCCAAATACGTAATTCTTCGGTAGTTCCTAAGGAAGAACTGGTGACACTAAACAGGAATTTCTCTTCCTATCCGTACCAGGATCATCCTTTTTTAATTTAGTATACCGCCTTTGGCAAGTCACATTCTCGTCTCGTGTATCGCCTCGATGCTTCAACTGCAAACAAGGGAATAAATAAAAATATTATCAATAGCATTAATTGTCTAAAACAAATGATATTAATATCTAAGGTCGACCTAAGATAATTAACAAATTACGATTACTCTAGTAAAAGAAGTATTAAAAAAGTTCTTTTGCAATACCATTGCCTTGGAACAATATTTATCCTTTGAGTAATTGTTCTTAGACGTACTATTTATTGTTTTGGATCAGTTTATTCTTTAAATTACTAAAATGAAATCGGTGACTTACTAAGAACCAAAGAATTAGCAATAAATAAATGGAAACCATAGTCGGTTTAAAGCATTAAATAAATAATAATAATAAATAAATGGAAATTGTCAACGCGAAGTATAGATAAATCCGGAATAGACACGTAATCTATTTTAAAGTGCATATAAACATAATCATTTAATATACCAAAGCAATCGGGTCACGGATACCGACGTTTACGATAATTTCGACTACAAATTCTGATTAAATCTGCTTTTAGCATCCATAATGTGTTACTCGTTGTTCTTCAGGTTGTTAAAATAACGTACTACTATTTCTGAAGTCGTAGTGTCACACTTTTGAAGTTATAATTAACATGATATAAGCAATAAATCAGCAAACCAGAGATACTGTTAATGAAATGCGTAAATCTGTAGCGGTTTGGTTCTATTTTTGGAAATCAGCACGATATTGTATGATATCACCGTATGTATATATATGTGTATATCTTTGAATACATTATCGCTCGAGAAGTATTTACACATTTGCTTATTTGCATTAGAAGGTTACCCAAAACATCACATATAAAGTGTTCTGCTCCGATGACCGCGGTAGTAAACGGAGTCGCGAGTTGAGGGGTTAAGCTCAATAGAATTGATTAGAAATTTATTACAAAATGAGATTGCAATGTTTCGGATGCATAAACTCGTTCCGAGAAGGTGCGAATTCGCATAATCTCGAGTGGTTCTCGCATGCCACTCGGCACGCGGACGTATCTCAATTAGAATTCGCGCTTCGGCTATCGTCAAAATGATTTCCGATGCGGATCAGAAATAATTGCGACACAAGAGAGCAGATAAGATGCGACAAGTTCGTCTCGGGCACCGGTCTGACAAGGATTTTATCTGGACTAACATTATGGCCGTCTTACATCACGTTCATCGGCTCTCTGTCGCGTGTGCTAGCTCCGCGTCGCGAATTTCGAGTTTTTCTCCACGAGTCCGATCTTATCGGTTATATGTAGACATAAATAAAAAATTCACGAGGAATAGTAGACCGACCAAAGAGAAGGGAGGGATTTCTTCGTGGCGCCGCGATTTTTTCGAGGATCGAGCTTGATCGTTCGAGTCAGCGGTTTACAATCAAGGATTATGCGTTCTTTGATCTATTAGTGCGTCAATGGCACCACGTGACCGATTTTCATCTGCGATTCATTTTACCCTCTCCTTCGTTAATGGAAAATGGATTTGCAATGAGATCTTTAACACTAGAAAACACTGAGCCGGAGAAAGTAAACAGAAACGATTCATGCACCGTCCATTGCAGAGAATTCATTATCTGCGCGCGTTTCGAATGAATACGCAAAGCGTCATTTTCTCAACCAATTTCACCAAAATCGTCGGTAGAATTCACAGTAGAATATATCTAATTGATTAAGGAGCTTAACAATTTAAAAGTTAAGAAGAAAATCTATGTGGATTTTAACAAAAATAAAGAAAAATTTGAAAATTTCGGAAACTTATAACTTGCCCTTTTATACTCTTGTTTTAGGAACATTTAAAGCATTGTTTTAGAACTTATACACACATGCACTATTAGATAATCTATAACTAGACTAAGTAATTAAATAGATAATTATTTTTGTACGCATACCTAACTACAGGAAAAGCCGGATTTCCTTTATAACCGAGTTGCCCCGATAGTTTGAAGAGTTTCCGTAGGTTCTTCAAGTTCATTTCGAATACTGACCGTTTCCTGCGGCCCCTGTTGCACAAAATGCAGAAAATATTTAGTGTGTTGGAAGAATAGAATTTTTGTTTAATTGTCTTGTGATTAACGATTGTATTATGCACTCACACCTTGGATGCATCCACGTGGCGACTATCCCTAGTCGCTGCTACCAATTTCTCAGTCATTTTCGAGATACGTATTAGAGTTTCTAGTTCTGCTCGCCTTTGATCAGATAGTCGTTTATGTCGTCTGTAATGCAAAGTTTGTTAAAAAGTTCCAACTATACTTTTCGATAATTTTTGTCTGACATGTTTCTTCTGAATGTCAAGATAAAATTTCTTGGAATTCCCGGCTGGGTATTTGCTTTTTAGTTTCTTTAATACAGAATGTGATGATTGAAAAAAGATATTAGCTATTCGATTAGATTAATCCGTTAAGGGTCAGTGATGCAACATCGATGCAACATTTCATTTACAAGTTTCTTTTCGATTGTGCACGACAGCCCACATGAAAATTGTGGTTTCGAAAATTTGTGTGCAATTGTTAACTTCCATTGAAAATAAAGAATGAATACTTACTCGTTTATCACTATAGGAATTTCTGCATTCAGTTGTCCCACAATATCGTTCTCTTCTGCTTTTGCTATATCCGCCAACGTAACGTGTGCTCCATTTTGTTTCTCATTATTTGTGAGTCTATAACAAAAAAATTCAGAATCCGTATATTAAATATTTCCACATAATTTTTATTTCAATTATTAGGGACATTCTAATTATAGTATACATTTGTAAACAAATCTTCTAGCATCTTTTACGTCGAAGAAAATGCACGTTGCAAACAGATGCACTTTCGTTTCCGCGAAGATAGTGCGCAGAACAGTAGATCAATACAATATTGATGACAAATTTCCTCTTCGTAGAAAATATTGTGTACTTGTAGTCACTTAGTTTATCATTATTTATTCTTGTTGAAAAGCATCAGAATTAACATATTAATCATATACAAAATCAAATTAGTTCACATTCTAACGATTGAAGTCGTTGTTTATAATACCAGTGCCTGAGATATAAATATTTATGCAAATACGCATGTTTGTCTATTCATTGAGAAAGTTGGATATAAAGCATTAACTACTGCCATCCATTAAGAAATTCGACGAATCAAGATGAAAATTACATTAGACCTTCGTCAAGATCTTCAATCTACCATCTTCTGCACATGCTCGTCTAAAGTAATCGAATAAAATGTTCAGTTCGCTCACGACACATTTAATTTATAACTTTTCCCGTTAAATTTAAGTGAATATTTTTCGTCAAACGATGTGAAAAGAATTGAATTTATTCATAGTTTGCACACGAAAATAAAATAAGTTGTGGGTTTTACATTATTTCTGATAATGATCAGATTACTGCAAGCCTTACAGTTGCATTGGCATGCGTAACGGTTTGCAATTCATTCTGACTGAAGCGCATCACAGTATATACCATTTTCAGTATATAATAGCAATTTCTTTTCTACTGATCGCACTAAAAGAGTTCATTGATCATCAAACAAGTAATCAGGTATTCTTGAAAAAATGTGATCTATAATTTTTAATATTCTTATAAAATAATTTCTAAAGAAGGGGAACAAGCTTCACGAATTATAAAACAATAATGCTTCGATAACTAACTTGTTTCCCATTTCCGAAAAAGTAAAAATCTTCTATTATTGCATGAATGTATGCAGTGAAAGTTTCAGTGGATGTATAACTGGTTTGTTAGAACAGGAAAGTTGAAAGTCAAAAAACAACTGTGACATCAGAACTGATTGAAAATTTTAACAGTTTCCTGAAAGTCAATGATTCAGCTAGAAGCTCGATCTCTCAAGGCTTAATCCACCAATGAACTTTCTAACACACATCTTTTTCAAGTCAGTCAACGGAGAACATAAACATGCGTGATCCACTACCAGCAACGAAAACAAAATAATTACCTGTCATGACCAGGAAGTGCGACAGCATTGGTAGACCAATAGCACAAGGAGCAGGCCAAAACGAGCAACCAGGACATCATGTTTGCGGAAGCGCGTACTTTCAAGCGTCGAGGAGGAAAAGAAAAAGCGAAACTAATTTCTTCGTAGTGCACCGACTTCGGACAAATGCAAATCCGTAGGGATGAGCTTTCTTTCTCTCGTTCTACTTGAGACTGTAAGTTCCTAGTGTCCGGTGCGCGTATATATTCGTCGCCATCGCGCCCTCCCCACTTCAAGGCCTGCTGACGCTACTCTAGAAGCCTACACCCCTTTTAGTGTTTCGTTTATCGGGAGCACGTTGTCTTTGCTCTGCCGACGACGACAGAGTCGCTCGACACGCTTGATAATTCCCTTCTCTGTATCGCAATTCGATTGTACGAAATTTCGTTTCTGTTGTGCTGACACCGGCCTCGTATCGCGACGACTAATTACTCTCTGGTCCATCTTTTCTTAATTGCATTTCCGATAACACCGGCTGAGAACGGTTCCGTCCGGACCCAGGGATTCAACAATGGGGCTCAGACAATTTGATTAGGTTGCTCATAGGTAGCTTTAGCCTAATTGTAAGTTGCATTCGTATGCGCTGGTACCTTTCCTTTTCTACAAATTGGGTATTCTGGACTAATTCGCTGTGTATTCCTGAGACTTTAAAATGGTTTTATAATATGACTGAAAATGCAACATGAAAAGGAATATATAAGAATATATAAGGAACAGCGGAAATCTAGCATCTTTTCTGAACAAAAAAAAATCTAGTATGATCTACCATAATTTTTCTACATGCGGCTGAGGATGTAGGAGTTGCGCCGCACGTTTTCACGTACCGGACGCATGAAAGAATGTAACGATGTTGCTGGTTTCATCATTCGCCATCCGTCTTTGATTTCCTATCTTTCTCCACGTGGATCGAAGGAAGATGCTTCATTTCACAGAATATTGCAGATTAAGAATATTGCTACACTACTTTCGACTCAATGACATTACCAACAGAGAAGATCCATTTTTACTTAATTTCTGTTTCTCGCAACACAGAAAATTCGTAGTCTAATCATAAGTAGTTTGATTAATGTTAATTTACCTGTTTCCATGTAGACACCATGCGACGCCGATAGCACACGTGTTAATGACACACTGGGACTTTTGTTTCTCGACTGAACTTCTACTTGTAGTGGTTAAGAGGATTTTAACTTCGGGTGAATAGAAGAGGAAGGTGTTCGCAGATAATTTTGGAGTAGCGCTTGGAAGGAAAGTTAAATACTTACGGGGCTGGAGATAGCTAAACCCGTAGGAAGCGGAGAAGGAAACTTTCGTTATATGTATAGTGGATTAGAACTACTTACATAGGAGATAGTCTTTAAAGCATGAATTTGATCTCGTCTCTTGTTTGAGTCAAGTCCTCTTCCAATATTGGAAGTATAGGGTTCGACGAACCCATATTGGTGCGGGATTAGTTACAAGATCTCCGTATAATCAGAGAACCGATACAAACAAAGGACATTTAATTCAGAAACAGTTCAAACGAAATCGAATCAAGACGTTGCGGTGCTTACTACAACTGCGGATTTTATGCGAAACTTTATTACAGCTGTATGGTCCGTTTCCAAACTTTAAAATTCTAGTTTCGACGATCGTCTGAATTAAGTTTATGAAAAGGACACTTGCAATTCTTCATATCGAGTTGCAAAAGCTTGAAAATTGAAAATTGGGACTCCTGATAACACGGGTGCTGATCTACCACATTATGAAACTGCACCGACTACTAAAAATAAAAAGAAAGTCACGGGCCAAATGGGCGCAATATCAGCCATATCAGCCGAAAAAGTTTCACAACAGAGAAATACGTATACGCACCACATAAATAATAAATATCAATTAGGTATTATGGAAGACGAATTTCAGTTTAACTGCATTTCGTTTCATCACATTTAATTCACGTGATATTTCTGAACTTAAACAATTATTGATTAAACTGCTGTTATGATAAAAATGAGTAAATCAAATGTGAGACAGTGGAAATATTTAAAGAATTTAAAAATACTTGAATTATTTCCCACTCTTGTTAAAATTATTAAGAAATACATCTCTATGTCCATCCTGTATCTTGCGATTATCGCAGACAATTTGTATTTTGCATTAATATCTGTTGTGTAATAATTAGACTGCGAATCTTTATGCAAAATAAAAATGTTTTGCATTGATTGTGGGAAACAATTAGTTCAAAATTTCTTCTGTTATAAAATTAGTGTCGGAATAGAGAGAAAAATTTAATATTTTACATTTTGAACGCATGAAGATCCGCAGTCTCGTCATGATTAGTAGGCAATGTATGCCAATTGCATTGAGTGCTCGGTAGTTCTAGTGTCAATAAAACTGTTTATATTTCATGAATTCGCATACGCCATAAGCGCACAAAGACGGCCTTATCACGATTCAGAAAACATTTCGTAAATTGCAACCACGTGTCGGTACGTTACTGATCCGACTTCTTCGTAGGGAAGTGAATGGTCAGCGACTTCTGGTAGTGTAGTTCTGCATGATAAGGTCGAGGAAGGATCCCCTGTTAATCGGAAACTCCGGATGATAGGATTGTGCAACTTTGGAGGCCCGTTCCTCTACGGTGTACGTAATGTTCCGAATGATACGTTTAACTGCGCAGTATACGCGATTGCGAAATCGGCCACCCACGCGGCCTGTTTGTGCGTATTTATGAAATAATTCGATATCTATCGAGGCACATCGTTCAGGTCAATCACGCACGGATGAACTACCACTTGCTCGAACAGAACCGATGTCTATGTGCAAACTATTGCCAATTTCGCCGGCTTTCCTCCGGGAAAGTGCAGTTCCCGCGACGTTTCCCGGTCGCGAAATTATATATCATGCTGCACTGATTCTGTTTCTTGCGACATGATGGTCGCCGGACAGATGTAACAGAAAAATTCATTCCCGAAGAACAACCGAGTCGACTCTACATTGTGTTGCATGTTGCGTCGGCTGCAAATAATTTGTTGGTTCGGTGACGAGCAATTTTCTTTTGCGACACAGCAAAATTAAACATCCAGTATTCGACGACTGTACTTCAGTCTTGAAAAAATTTGTCGCTAGAAATTATTGCTAGATAATAGGGGTGTGCCATGATCGAGTCGAGTTGGGTCGGGATCCCGAAAGTTCACAAAGTTCGGGTACCCGCGATTTCGGGTCCCGAAAGTTTGCAATATTCATTTCCACCATTTCCAATATTGCAAACTTTCGAGACCCCGACTCGATCCCGAACAAATTTCCCGACCCGACCCGAACCCGAAATTGCGAGTACTCGCACAGCTTACCTAGTAGATAAATATTTATTATTGCAGGTTTTCTCTGATAATTCGAATAAATTGAAAATAATTGAAATCTTTCAATTTTTTCATTATTTTATATTTCACGTACCGATTCTAGCCATAAATGCATAAAATCTCCAGGCTGTTCATAGCGAATGTGTCGATTGAGTGTGGATATATTTTCATATTATACATATACATATAATTAGTAGACAACCTGTGGCACTTTATGCAAAAGAAAAATGGTCTGCCTGAATTGCAACAAACTGGAGTGAAGTAGAAACTCATTTTCTTTCTTACTATATTTAATAGGTTGAAAATAATATAACAGTATTTTTAAATTCTTCTAATATTTTCACATAGAATCCGCTGCCTTAGCGAATTCTTGAATTGTATTGTAAAATTGGGAAACATTATCGTGTCAAGACGGAACAGACGCTATGTCTAATTATTCTTTAATATTTGTAAATTAATATAAATGAATTTGTACACCGCATGAATTTTTAATTTTTTTAATAATTTTACGTTACTTGCATCGATGTAATAATTGATTTGTGTACATTGAATTCGATGGAAATTGAGAATTACTTTGTATAATTGATATTGGGTTATTCGGGGCTGAATAGAGGTAGTACAGCTAGGCTCCAGCTGCTTGTTCACTGTAAGTAGTACGAATTGTATTTAGTCAGACCGAGTGAACAGGCAACTGAATTTTGAAGAACAATTTTTTCTCGAGAATATTTCGGTGCACGTGGAAACAAACACTGAGAATACTTGGCGGTTCACCTACCTCTGTTACATGATCGAAAAATTTTAAGAAATAAGGACCTACATTTACCGACGAGCATTAAACGTTTCGCTTATGACTTCTCCAGAGGGAGCTCAGATAGCGAAGCGCAACGGAGTTTAAAAGTATAAATGAGAACGTCAGTTGTATTAATATATTAATATAACAAACTATTAATGTGACAATACCGAGCAAAATTCTGTTCCATAGTAACTGTCAAGATTGGCTTATGCTCGCTCTTAATTATAATCATAATCGAATCTTATTAAAAAATATAATTGAACCTGGTTTTATGCGAAAATAAATTTTTACCTTTTTATTAACGGTTCCGTTGTAGTTATCACAAATTTAGGAAGAATGATGGTTCTTAAAATCTTTAAGAATGATCTCATGGAGATGAATATTTAAATAAAGAAAATGACACATTTTCAGTCACACCAGTTTTTACAGTCTCTAGTCATCGGTCTGGAATGCACCGATTCGAATCTCGTAGTTCTGGGTCGGTATTATTGAAGCCTCTTAAACATGAATTTGTTTGTGCAAGCATAGTCAATGTTATTACTCATAGCCTCGTACTGGTCAATATATCTGCCAGTTATTATAGGACGAGAGTCTGAAGTTCCAAGGTAAACAGAAATTTTTAGAACATTTACAAATATCTCATCAGCATTAGACACATTCATAAGACGCTCTCAAAATTGTTTGGATAGTTTCAAACATTCAGATGCTGCTGTAATAACAGCATTCCTTTTTTCTAACATACTTTAAACTTTCTTATCACAATTTTTGAAAAAGTATCGATGTAAATGCATGAAAATGCGCGAAGCTCCGCAGCTTACCTATCAAAGCTGTTAATTTTGCAATCAGATAGGAGGAAAGATACAGATGTAGCTGATTATAATTTTTATTGCAGTGGAATAAATAAAATAATACGCACATTGCTCGAATACATCGACGTCGCGTTACGTACGACAGTGTCTTTAATACTTCGTCTAGCGCTAGTGTACAATTAAATAAATAAATAAATAACTTATATAGAAAAGTTCTAACGATACACGATCGCATCGGTCACGTAGTGTAACTTTCACATATCGATATCCTAGAATGACGCAGATTCGACTCTGAGTTTCGCGTAATTAATACTAACAATTCCCGCTCGATCGTTAATACCAATTACTTCTATCATGATCGTTGACGACCGATAAATTCCCCTAACTGCGGGCAACAATTCGAAGAGATCGTCAACTAACGGTGCAGGACGATAAATAAAATACATCACATATTAAACGAAATAATACGAACTGCCTTAGGCTTATTCAATAAATTAATTCACCGGGCTTATTCAATAAATTAATTCACCGGGCTTATTCAATAAATTAATTCACCGGACTTATTCAATAAATTAAATAAATGACGCGGCGACTGTTCCCGAATTGCGAACCAAACAAATCAGGAAATTGGACTTTTGCTATTTCGAGGTTCAAAGTCAAACTCTAAAATTGTTTCAGCAGTAATACGAAACGTATTACATTTGTAAACATTTCACAGCCTCGTATTCTCGTTCTTTGAACACACGTAAAGAAAATCACACGATTCGGACACAGTCGCGATAAATAATGAAACATAAATGCGATAAATCGTGATCTAAATGAATAGATTCTTCTAATACGTCATATTCACAGTGGCCGAACGTTCACTTCCAACGAGATCCGATCGAACCCTCGAGAAACTACTTAAATCAATTTTACATCGTACAAAATTAAGGCTAAGGGAAAGAACTATCTAGCCGATTCAATTTCCACACTTTTCAAAATCTTCAAGGGCCTCGATTAGCACGTTGATTTACAATTGAGGCTTCCAACTTTCTTAAACTGCGATATGCTCGTTAACTTCTGTCAACATTCCATAAAACAAGCTGAAATATTTTACTAAAATTTCGAATTGCTTGTCGATTTTCATTGAATTAAACATAATATTCTCCGTTCAAATTGCAATCAATAGTCACAGGACTGCGAAGCTTATAGCAAATTCACTTTCATAAACAAAAAGACGATAAAAATCAGAGTGTTATTGAATGAAAACATTTGCACGTCCAGCGATTGAACATGTTTAACGGCTACTCTAAATTCAGATCGCAATGATCGAGTCAGTAAATCGTAACATTTTGCAACACTAACGACGAATAAATACTATATAGATCGTTCAACATTCTTAAGCCACTACTAGGCGAATAAATAGTAACTAAATCTAGTGAATCGAGATGTGGTTGCAGTCTCGAGGAACGTGTCGCTCAAAAATATTTGATCGGTAAGAACACCCATAATCGAAGTAAAATAAGAAATAAAAGAAAGACAGAACTCTTAGGTATAACTGCTGTAGTTTCTCAGCGGCAATATGGGTCAACTTTAAGTATAAAAGCTGTTAATCGTTCACGAACTGCCAACTTTTGAACAATATTTATACAGTTCTTTAGAACTGTCTTGCTTTCCGGTTGAAAGAAAATGTTTCTCTGAGACTTGAACGTCTAAAGGCACGCTATTACAGCAAAAAAAAAGTCGAGAGATACAAAAAGGAACAAAAAACGGAGAAAGCATTAAATATTTTTGAGCGGTGACGCGTTCCGTTTACACCGATCCGCGTGTAAACGCAAAAATTGAAAACGCGAATTCGCTATTTGGCGGGTCGTAGAAATTTTCCTAAGTAATGAACTAAGTGCGATCGTACGGAAGATCAATAAATAATAAAAATAAATAAACTAAATAAATTACTAGAGAGAATAATACAGAGGAACGAATAGAAACGAACAAGAAATCGGTGGTTCGAATGATTTGACAAAAGTACACACGTCCGAATGTGACATCATCGAGCAGTGACATCCGGCGGGCAGCCATTTTGGTGTCCGCCCGATTTTCTTCTGTGCTTCCATCAATTTGCGATCCATTCCACACCGTCGTTAGTCACTTAAGTATACTAGTTAGTGTGAGTTCGTTAAAAGTTTAAGCTCGGACGGAGGACGGTCCGTAATACTGTTCAGGCGGCTTAGGGTCGAGAGATCGTGTCATTTTTCATTCTTCAAGCGTTTTAGTCCTCTCGACTATGTGTCTTCGTTCTCGCCCTATACACACCGGCGCGACCTGTCGTGCGGCGGAATTAAATGAACTGGTACTCGTCGTCGTTTCCTCGCCAGGGCTCCTTGATCTTCTGAAATTAGACAGAAAGAGTGCGTTGGTTAATAATCGTTGTTAAAAGCTCTTGCTTCGTCGGTTGTAATTTAATATCCACACAACAGTCAAAATTAAAGCCTCGAAAACTCCCAACTCCGGTTTTAATATTCATACTTTAGTCATCTGTACAAATCTTCTTACGAAGCTTCTGGAAGTCGTTTCACTTATTTCAGCATTCTTTTCACGATAATTGTATTGACTCATACATTTCCGCAAAACCTATCTATAAGTCACGTGAAGATTGATCTATCAGTGAGCTGCGGGATTGACGTTCTTACAGAACTAATGCACTATAATTTTTCCAGTTAAATAACCTTCTTGCCTGACCTATTTCCGCGTGCAATGAACGAATGCCTACGAAACTGCTACGCAAATCAGTGTTTCGTGTTACCAGCTGAATAATTGACAAAGTTAACATTGCGTAGGTCGCGACCAATCCAACAGATATAGCAAATTTTTATTGTTCGTATAGGCAACGTTAGCAGCAAGAAACGAAACTGGTTTTTTTTCGACGATATTACTTATTTATTAAAATTCTCGTGTTTCACTAATACAAAAAATAATATTATGTACCCGTAATATTTTCTCGTGAACTGAGAATTTTCGCTATTTTATGTTGATCGTAATTGTCCAATTTTTCGTTTCTTCCGAAGAAATTGAAAATTTCAAGATGTTGTATTTTTCGGACACATCCCGAGCCGGAAATTATTTTTTCCGACTACGCACTCCGATACGGCGTCGAATTGCCGCCGGTGAAAATTGGCGGTGAATAGTTGCAAATGAATTGCGCTGCAAAGTATTGCATGCTGCAAGAAGGTCACGCCATCCGCGTTCAGAGTTCGCGAACGGAGCGACGCGGCGCGTGCCATTGATTCCCAGCTAATGATTTTTGTCGGCCAATTATCGCCGGGATTGCAATTAGCTAGTCGCACGTACCACGTTTATCGCGAAAAACTCGCGTTACGCGAATCAATCAGGAGCTCCGTGACGGGGATTACCTCGTGACTCGAGTAGCGATGGATTTTACGCAATTGTCTGGCTTCATTCATGATCCGAAGGATATCATGATGATGCCACAAACCGTTTTGCTTGTGTCAATCTATCTGTAGAATTGTTGTTTTTTTCGCAGATTATAATTCTTGCGCATCATTGAGGTAGAAATTATCGTCGCATTAACGTCAGATCGTGACATAAGCGATTCGTTTGGCTTAATGAATTCGCAGTGAATAAATTTGAATTTATGTGAATCTTTATGCAAATAAAATATTTCCTGTATCTGTTTCTTTTAAATAATTCTAATAGATCAACAGTAACGCGACAATACTGTTCGATTATTTAAATCTATCTGTTGTTTTAGATTGTAATTACTAGACAGCGGATGTTTATGCAAATGCATATTTTTATAGAAAGTTGGTGAAGTTATGGGACCTGGGCAGAAATTTACAATGTCTGTAGAGGATTTTGAAAATATAGTAACATTTTGCACATTTTGCATATTGCATATTTTTGCCATATTTTGCATTTAATATTACATACATACATATGTACGTGTATATAATTGTAAAGAACCGTTATGTGATATGAATCGTATCATATGTATCATATGATTCTCCCACGAAACAGCAGTAATTGGCCTTGGCCTCAAGAATTTATTTTCAGGTTATTGAGTCATTCGATGACAGAAATATGTAAGTAGCGTTAGATTAGCCCAAGAAGTGATGAAAAATGAAACATTATTTGATGACTTAAACTATATTGCAACTAATTTCTGGAGATTGCCAGTTGCCATAGCAAAATTAGAAACAGAAGGACTCCTACTGCAGGAATCAGTAAAATTAGTTATTGATATTACTGAAGAGCTGGAATGATTATCTGGTGTTTGTGGAGAAATAATTCGAAATAAATGGAAGATCTTAAAAAAAAATTCAGGATTTGATCCTTCCTTAACAAAACTCTATATGCACCCACTACTGAAAGACCAGACGAAATTGATGCAAGATATTGGAAAAAATACACATATGCACTATGCACCAATTACGTCCTGTGATGTTGAAAGGACATTCTCATGTACAAATTAATCTTCAGCGAGAAAAGACCAACTCACCGTCGACAATATGGAAAAAATCATAGGTACATATTGTAATGCAAATTACAGCAAAAAATAAATGAAAATATGTATAGATTGTATAATTGGTTTCACTATTTTGTATATATTTTGCATATGTCGTGCATATATTTTGCATATGTCGTGCATATATTTTGCGTATATTTTTGCATATTTCGCATATTAATTTTGCATAAAGATCCGCTGTCTAGTAATTACATACTCAGTTTTATTATGAATGTATACAATCAGACTACGCCTAGAAATTAAACAAATTTCTCTGGTTATATATTAATTTGTGCATACAATGCCATTGTGCGCGGTCTAATATAGTTTCAAAGAAATGATTGTAGATGGCTTACCATCGGGAAAGAGAGAATCTTCTCTTCATCGAGCATATCCGGATTATTCGCGATGATTCGCATGATGCGCTGCAGCGTTTCGAGTCGATTGTTCGTTGCCGATCTTCGTCTACGGCCTCTGCAACAAAATTAAAAAACGGACTCGTTAAAATTAAAGCAAGATGACCGACGCTTTCAGAAAAATCCATCGCATCGTTTTCAAAAGGGGACGTGTTCGAGCGGACAGCAAAAACTGGCTGGATTCACAGATCACGTGTCCAACTTGACGACATGTGCTCATCCCGTGAAATGGAATATTCGCGCGAGTAAATCAACTTTTTCTCGAAACTTTTTTCCTCTTTTTTCTTTTCCTTGTGTGAAGGAGGAGGGATGCGATCACGCATGTCACGCGTGTCACACGTGTCACGTTAAGGAAAGGGTGACACGTGCCGATGGTACACTACTGAGTACTGCAATCATCAATTACTATTAACATATGTTGGGACACGTACTAATACGTTTTTCTTGTAATACTTTTATATGTTATGTTATCAGTTGACAGTGAAGTAATGGTTATTTAGATGCATTGATAGCATACTAGTTATTATACAAAAAGGAATTACTAAATGCCTTGGTAATTCATTAGGCTAATTATTGTTTTCAATGGTTATGCAAATGTACGAACGGAAAAGCAAGTACGTGTTCACACGCTACGGTTCTTTGCAGTTCATCGATGACAGTATGTATTAGATATGCGTGATTCAATTAGTTCAAAATTAGAATCGAGCGGGAAACAATATTAATAGTTTACAAGGAAACTAACAATATGTGACAACATTCTTTTCCCTCACTGTAGGTGTTTACGGATTAATTTATTTTAATTTTTTTAGGTACCAAATAGAATAAAGATCCCAACCGAAACTCTTTAATACGCTGAGTTTTGTTGTTGTATTGTATTAAAAATTATTTAATTTCTGTGCTGTAGCTTTTACACTAATGAATATTGATAACAATATAATTGTTACTTTAATAATATTAGGCAATATATATAATAAATATGTTTAATCTCCTTTCAGTAAAACGGCGGAACAAATAAGATGCTGAAATCGAACCGTTCTTTGCTAATCTAAAAGTAGATCGTTCTAAATTATTTCAATGAATAATAACAATTACATTTGAAACACAATCTTCAATTCTATTCCACTTTTATCTCATGCTTAATCTAACGAGGCTCTTGCTAAAGAAGAAAATCTCTTCTACTCCCAGTGCTACAAGTTGGCCTACACAAATGTCTACATGCATGATCATCTGCAATCGTGACGAATCATTCGCTGCTAATTATCCAACGCGAGTCTTATCACAGCGAATGTAAATTGCCCGGCATTCGACCGAGTTGTGCAACGCACAACATAATTCCACTAGTCGTGACTCAACCAAGCAGTAAACTTTTTAGAGGATTAGTAAAATTCGAGAAATGAAAGGACAAAGTTAACTATTTTTATTTTGCCTAATCATCCACAGTCTAGTCGTTAGACTGCAGATCTTTATGCATTTATGGTTTATACATGTACTCTAAATTTTCCTTGTATGTACATCGTTCTACGCGGGGGCAAATTAATTCAAAGGTTCGCCGCGTAGATTGCATTGGCGTTAGTCTTCGCCGGACAATTGTGAGAGCGAATCAAGTTTGCATCCAATTTCGTTCCCGCCCACGATAACTCTGTAGACTCCTGAAGTACCGGCCGAAAATAAAATAATCTTTAACCACGTTCCGTTAACCACATTCAGGAGAATCTTTCACGAATTAACAAGCAGACATTACTATTTAAACTGCGGATTCTATGCACTCATGGCAAGAGTAAGTAGCGAAAATGCTAAACAGTAATAACATTTAAAGCACGCGGTTTTCGAGGAAATCAAGTCCGTGCGACGGAGAGCTTTCTGTTTGTTTTCGTTTGGACGTTGTTCGCCGAAAGATATAGTTTCCTGCACCTGAGAATGGCGCACCGGAGGTGCTCGTGAAAGCAGGACAGTTCCATTGTTCGAACATCGGGACATTACATCGAATTTTCCCAGTAAAAGGGAAGTTAATCGTGCACGGAGTCTAACCTCGTTCTCCCGCGACACAGCGAGCGAATGCGGTGTGAACGAGGCGAAATTACAAATCGAGAGGAATATCGGCGAACCAACCCGTCGCATCGGACGTCGGCGCGCCACGCGCGCCATATTGACTCTGAGAAATATTCAAAACTTGTCATGAATTATTATTACGTGGTAAACTTAATTCCTGCCGTTCGCTCCAGGGGGTATCTCCTCCACAACGTTAACAAATTCTTTGTTGTTTAGACATTATTGAAAGTAATTCAGTCTTCACAGGTTAGATTTTTCAACGCCGAAGAGATTTTCCAAACAATTGAGGATGAATATCTGTTGCAAACAATCGACGCAAAGTCATTCTTTTGTATGATAACAATAAAAAGCATGTTGTCAAACGCGTGAGGCGGACACTTTTAGAAATGGAAAGTCCTTCCGTATCCAGCTTACTCTCCAGACTTAGGCATCATCGGATTATCATCTCTTCCGGTCGATGCAACACGCACTTGCAGACACGCACTTCTCCAATTTTGAAGAAGTCGAAAAATGGGTGGAAGCATGGATCGCCTCGAAAGACACTGCATTCTACTGTCGTGGGATTGCCTGTTACCGGAGAGATGGGGAAAAGTAATAGAAAATGGAAGAAATTACTTTGATTAAGATTCGTTCATCCTCCCTTTTGAAACAAATCAATTGCGGAGGCGAAGAAACGGCAGGAATTAAGTTTACCGCCTAATATGAATATTAGAATTTGAAGATAACTAGGGAAAATATCAAAAGGTCTAAATCTAACATCTGTAACATCGCCGTTATTAACAACGTCACACAGAACCAATGGAAAGTCATTGTCGCCCCCGCAGGGTTATAGGGGTGCAGCAATGATGGCGGTGATGCTGGCCGAACAAGACTCGCCTGACTTTAAACTTTTCACCGGCGCGGAGAGTTACGTCTGAATTCGAATTTATTCGAATGGCATGCCCGCGAAGAGAAGCTAACCCGGTTAGAGGATCCATTACCACGCAGCATTCCCTATACCGAGTCGTGACTCTGCCCATCTTTCTTCTCTCAAGCGCTACCTAGTCGCCATTATATTATTCAGTCTGCGTCGTTGCGTACACACGCGAATACTTATTTCTCCATCCGCTGCCACTGAGTGCATTCGCATATTTAGAAAGAAATTTTCTTCGGATAACCCAGATTTGCCCGAATTTTGATGCACAGTCGGATACAAAAGTTTGCGATCTTCCTACTCTACACCTGCCGAATCTCGGATATTTGTTACTGTACCCAAAATGGTAGTACAGTAGAACCTCGATTATCCGGGCCTATGATGTTCGAATTCTTTATCGTCTGAATACTCTTCACAAAGAATTAGTTTGCGAACCCATACGCTACACGATTTACTGCACACTTCAATAAGGATTAAGTTCAGCACTGAAACTAAGTAATTGTTGTACTATTCGAAGAATCATGTTCCACTATAATTAGCACGGATAATCGAAGTTCTACTGTATTTTTTAAAATTTAGAAAATGTAAGTTTTTCTGTCTGTTCGTTTTCCAAGATTTCATTTCAACCTGTTCATTGGTGAGCTCTGTTACCGTGTGCTAAAATCGTATTTTTATTGCTTTTATTTTTCAGTAATATAGGGAATAACTAACAGCAAAAGTTATAGTGTCGAGCCGCGGTTTCCATAGATGAACTCTTATACATAAGTAAACGGCGGCCACGGACCACACAAGTACGGAAGTTCTTTATTTCCGATAACCCTTTGACAGATTAGGCGATTCTTAATGTTTCCGCAGTGTATCATCTTTATCTTCATTTTTGACCAAAAGTATGTAATGGGAAGATTCTTGCAGTTGTGCACGCGAGCGTCACTAAATTAAGCGACACTCACATTTCGTGAAACTCGTTTATTTTTATTGTCGTTCAAAATTTCATCGTATAATCTAAAGCTAATAAAATCAAATTATAATCGACGATAATCAATTTCCCAACGCGAAATTCCCCAAGTTTATCAGTTATCGGGATAGATAACTCGTAATAAACAAAATTTTAATTATACTTTTTGTTCTTTTTATAATATTGTATAGCAATCTCTTAAATAAATGTTAGATAAAATTCTGCGTGTACTTCAAAGTAATTCTAACAAAAATAATGCAATTTGATTTGTGAATAATGTCTGTACAAGCAATTAGATAGCAGGAAGTTAATCCGCAGCAAATAAGTGAAATATATACGTCGTATACAAGCGAATTAATATCATATTAGGACGAAGGGACTCGACAGGAGATTAACTGAGGTTCAACAGAGGATGAGTTCAGGATATCTTCTGGTTAGTAGGCTGTTCTTTTCCATTTCGTGACGCGATACGTGACCGAGCACCCTCTCTCGTTTACTCCCACTCTTTCTCTTCAACCCCCGGCTGTGGATCAGGCTTGTCATGCAACCAACAGGAGAATGTACAGGGCCGAAGCAACAAGTTGAATTTTAATGTCCCGGTTACTACGTTCCGGACGTGCGTTACATTTCCGACGGATCTTCTTTGGTTTTTTTCTTCTCCCCGGTTTCAGCGAAGTACGCTCGGGGAGGATGGTATAGTAAGTATCGCCGGCTATGCTACTCTGTACAGATATTGGTTGGTTCCTAAGCAAAACTTCAGTATCGTTTGTGCAGTAAAACCAAATATTAGAATATAAACTATGACGGAATTTGGTACGATTTTAATTTATTTCAGATCTAAAAAGGCTACTACCATGGACAATAAGATTCTGTTTTATTCTACTTTCTTAAAGTTCGTCTATCAAAATTGCCGTCTATCATAATCCTCCTGAATAGTCTGAGTGTATGCAACAAAGTACAATAATTTGAAAAATGGATAACAAGCAGAAAGGGAACAGTAACTTTTCAATATATCTCGGCTCATGTGATTTATTGGAGAAACATTGATCGGCTACTTGGAAAGGAACGGAACCGCGAATTCCTCGTCCAAAAAGAAAAAGCGCGAGAGGATCCACATTACATGATCGCGGAACGCAGTGACGACAATAAACCGGTATTTCTAAAAAGAGAATAAGGAGAAATGAGAAGCGAAAAAAATGAATGATATTCCGATAGTGCAACGTTCTGATTCTGGGTTCAGGAATCTCGTGGCCTACGCAATTCCGACCACATACAGCACGCCGCCGCGCCGTTTTATTTCAGAAGGCAGGCGAGCTTTTTTTAATTTCCCCCGTCTATCGCGGATTTCCGTGTGAAATTTCATTCCACGCGAGCCACGCGAGCTCGTGCATCGATCACTTACTGCGACAACGATGTATGTATCCGAGAGATCACGATGTTCTAGGTAATGAACGATTTCTGTTGTAAGCAGACTGCGGATTTTGTACATTTATGACAATATTCGGCATATATTTGAGTGGTATCATATTAGTCAGACTACGAAGTATCACACTGAGGCCTTCCTAAAATTCTATAATATTAGTCAGCAGCAAAATCCATTATTTTATTTATTTATTAAAGCTTTAAACGAGATTGTTACTTGTAGCTTAGGTTTTAATTTCTAAATTCTTAAGGAACATTGTTAAAGAAGTGCTTTTGTGATTTTTTTCATTTGGAAAATAAAGCATGCATAATTGCTGTTTGCTTAATGCGATTCGCATGCAATAAAGAGTACGGTTTCATTCGGAAGTCGAAACGATCGCAGTGAACTTCAATGTCAATCGATAGTTTGTTCGTAAAACGTTATCATCTGCTAATTTAGCGAGATACAAGCTTATTTGCACTACACGCGTACGGAACTCGACGAATTCTCACGGTCAACAAGTGTTTTCGCGCGTGCGATAAGCCATCAATATCTTGCGATAAGTTCATAATGTCGATCGCAAATGCTTATCGATCGAAACGATCGTTAAACTATCGTAGATCATTGTGTGCAATTTAGTATAGTTTTTAGAGCTTTTTCATCTCCATTGATGTTGAATTAAAATGGTTTCAGTGTTTTCAGTGATTTTATATGATAATATCAAAATTTTACTGAATTTTTGTAATTTCTTAATTTTTTCCTAGAGCATTGTAGAGGCGAATAATTATAAACAGTTATATTAATGTAAACATCGATAGTCAGATTTCTTCTGCCGTTACAAGTTTCGATCAAATTAATCTTTCGTCGCTTTGTATTTACTCAGCAACAATGACATCCTTCATGCAAGAGAAAAATCTTCAAGAATTTCTACGCATGCTTTTAACATTTCAAAAATTTTATTTTACGAAATATTTCTAATACAATCGCGTGTGTCGTATTAATTATCATGTAATCTATTTTTGATTTTGTATAATACAAATCTGCTTAATCTATTATACTTAAAGTGTAATTGACCAGAAACTGAAATCGCATATCTATTCAAGTCTAAAAAAATCCGTACTTAAGGAGATTAAGAGCGAGCATAGTAACAGCAGTTTAAAAAACAACCTGGAACCTAATCGCTACTTAAAAATACCTAATCTTTGAGTACATCAGTCTACAGCATAAGAGAATGCAGAAAATAACTTGGAATTTGACTCGAGATAATATGGAAATACAGGAAATCGATTAACATTTAACACAAGTATACATATAATACAACACAGAAATCATTGAAAGTACATTAAAAATTACAAGAAACGTATCACATTGTTCTGCAAACGATTTATTCGCTTATTCAATGTTAGATAAAGAAATTTACCATGTTCGATCCAAGAAAGAACTTGCGAGGGTAATTGGATCGAGAACAGGCACGAAGACACGAGATAAACATGAATATTTCAAATTCTTGGGTGATTTCGATAACGATCAGATGACGTTAATATTACTTTCGTCACGGCCAAGTCAGATCGGTAAATGCGATAGCAGCGTAATCTGTTAATTTTGCAGCGGTAGAACGATTTTGGGGGCCATCCGTACTGATAACAATAAACCGGCGTCTGATAAGGGCTGACCTTTATAAAATTACGTAAATGGTTACTCACATTTTATCTGGATCCAGCACGCCGAATGCAACAGGGACCGTGACCACTTTTCCACGGACGTTCTCCAACCCCAATAGCGTTTCAATCTCGGCCAGTCTCTGATCCGAAACTCTCCTCTGCCTACTGCAAGCGTAACAAAACAGCCTTATTAGCACTGCAAAATTAAACCTCATTTACGAACTTTCCACTCCCATTGGGTCTTACAATGTGAGGACATTTTCTAAAAACGTTTCACAGTTCATAGAAAAATATTGATGCGAGTCGAAAGCGTTGCTGATTGGATAAGTCCTTTGGGGATTAAAAAATAGAATTTTTATTTTATATCATTTAGAACAATTTTTAGAATTCTCAGAAATGTTTTATAAATTCGTTCATTTTCATTATGCAGTCGAATTAATTTCTGACTGCCTCTTTCAGAGAATCGCCTCAACATTCCTTGTTGTGCCGCGTACAGCCGCGTGAATCCGGTGGGTGTGTAGAAATTTAGGATAGACTTTTCACTTGTAAGAATCGAAACGCGCGAGAGCTTCTTATCTTTCTCATACGCTTATATTTAGAGGGCCAGTGCTTATAATTAGCTGAATTCTCTGAAAACCGTAGATACGAGACATTTCGTACAAGCGTGAGTAATTCCAGGCCTAATCGAGAATAAAGTATGGAATACCAGCGAGTTTTATGAAGCTACTGTTCATCGGAAAATTTTTCCACATAGATATCTTACAGAAAATATACTTGCGACGAATTATGTTCAACGAAACGCGTGTACGAATGATTTGGAACGTCCAATTTTTGCACAGTTTTCGATTTCTGCAAATTCTATTTATAACAGTAACTAATTCTTAAAGAATTTCTACTATTATTGTTAATTGTTAATTTTCATTCACAAAGGTGAAGTTAGAGTTCGTACATTTTTTTTTATAAAGATCTAAAATGTTTATTCTTGAATTATTCAATATTCTTTGAATTATTAAAAATATTCCCATACTTCCTGAATTATTAAAAATATCGCGATTTATATCGTGATTTGACGCTTTCAGTCGCAACGGAATGATCTCAAGTGAAATCGCCGGGCGAATTCATGCTACATGTCGAATATAGTGAGGACCCAGCATGGTTTCTCTATGCGTCGTCGTTCAAACGTGTAACGATGACTTGCAGCGCGACTCGGTGTGTAAGTAATTACATCAGTCAGTAAACTTTCACGATAGGCACGCGAAATCACAACCAGCCACCGATTACTGCAAATCATTCCCGCGAGAATGACCGGCGTGGCGCGGGCCCGAGGAAAACTTGCTAAATAGGCAGGTTGATGCGTCACTTTTCAAGTTTCCAAGTCCCTCGAGAATTCGACGCTCAAACCACATAAATAATTCGAGTTTCATTGCGTCAACCATCTACGAGTATTACAGTTTCCCATTTGCGGAAAATGATTGATTATAAAATCAAATCTCGAGCATGATCTAACGACAATTAACGTAAATAAACACGTTGCTTTCTGGTTGGAAAAAGTGTTACATAGAAATCCGTGTTTGCATAAATATGAGTCGTGTAATCATCGATCTTTTTTCATCGAATAATATTTTTTATCCAGTAAAAACTTTTATTCGACCATCAAATTTATAATTTCCGTTTCTCATTTTCTTTTGCTTTATATTTGAATGAATGTTAAACGCTGGTTTATAAATTTTGAATGAGGAGCAGACTGGGAATTAGAAATTGATATATTATAAAATAGAAAATCTAATGTTAGAGGGCAGAAAAATTGCTATCGATATAACATCTGTCCTCCTAATGGGAACTCCCGTGGCTACGGGCACAATAAACGTCGTGATAAAGCTTAGACCAGTGGAATTTAGAATTTCATAACGATAGTGAAAAATAGTACATCGGGGTAGTGGGAGTGATACCGTGATCATGCAGGCTGCACAGGATAATACCGTGTTTGTCGATCGCCGTTAATTTCGCATCCTCGACCGATACGCTGATCTCCTACATGTGTGCCAAAGCTTTTGTTATCACTGCCTCGTACGTTATCACTTTTCATAGGATCCCTTGTGAGCTAAATGTCAGTCAAAACCAGTGATGGAAGAGTTATTTAAGCGTTAAAGTAATTATTAGACTGCGGATCTTTGTGAAATTATGGCTTCTAAAATTTTTCTAAAAATACTAGGAGATATAAAATACGGCAGAGTATACGGTTCTAAGTTATATCAGATCTAAAGAGGCTACTACCACGGAAAATGAGATTTGATTTGAATCGAGATTCTTAAAATTCGTCTATAAAAATTGGAGATTGCATGAACATCCGCAATCTAGTAATCACAGATATAGGCTAACGCTTTTAAATCGTACGAGGGGTTAAAACAAATTGCTTGAGCTTGTTTTTTAGACATTGGAAATTCCACTGAGAGGTTTCTGGTAGACGAAGAGTCGAGTAATTTTGGGATTTGAGATTCCAGTCTCTCAAAATATGAGTGTCGATAGCCATTCACGCACGTACGATCGACAAGGGTATTTTTCCTTTACCTAAGCTCGAAATGGTTCCAAAGTTCTGGCAGATAGCGCAGATAAATGTTGTGCCTGTTATCTGGTCGGAATCCTGCGTCTACCAGTTTGCCGGACTATTTTCTGCTTGTTCCTTCGGTGAACTACTCGATGCACGTTCGTCATCATCATCGACGTGACTCGGAAGGAAACGTGGACGCGATATGACGAATGATCGTCGCGACGCGACACGACGCGTCGAAAATACATCGATACAGTATCGGCAAGATAGCGATCATGATTGGGACTTGAAACATGACGTTTCGGTGGGATTTTTCCTCTAGTTTCGATCGAGAGGGTCACTCTTTTGTTGCATTGTACTGTCCTTTTTCTGGTCAGATACTTTATTCTTCAATTAGTATATTTTTTCAAATAAAATTGTTTCCATCTTCGTCACTGCAATATGCTTGTGCGATTTAAATTGATTTTACTCTTTTTCCAGAAGAAAATAAAACTCGTTACAGTTACCCATACGTGACTATGACCCCCAAGAGAAATCATATGATATTGCGTATTCACTACGAGCCAAAAGTGTTATAGCAAGCTTCACAGTTCATGAAAGGGTAATACACTGTTTTTCTGATATTCAACTACAAAGCACTATACAGGTGACTATTTCATAATTTATTCAGCGAGGTTTATTAGTATAGGTGTGCAAAGAAATAAATTTATTGGTTAGTAACCCGAAATGCATCTTTACAGTCTCAATAGTCATAAATTAAAAAATTTGGAATGAATTAATGAAGTTAAAATTTCAAGTCTATGTTTTGTTCAGCTTTAATATAGAATACATAAGAATAAATTCAAAATATAATAAATATGATAAACAGAGATCGACAAATATAGAACAATTTATGAATAATTTACACGATCAAATTTTTCTGGCCGACAGCGTATTAACTGTGTTTTAAAACGCACGCAATTTCGATGCATATTCAACCTGTAATTGAACCTCATTTAAATTCGTAGAGTTTGAAATTATGTCGATAATAGTCTAACAATTCATACAGAAACGCAACAAGTTGAGAGACACTACCGTGCCCGCGAGTTCCTCTCAGGTCTCAGGGTTATCGATATCTGAACTAGGAGACTTGGAGATCTTTCACCTGTTGGACCTTAAAGTTAATATTCCTGATTCACAGAAGTACTTCTCTACAAAAATTATTTATATTACATATATTAATTTCTTAGTTCCAAAAAAGATATAAATTTTCTTGAAATGAAATTTTCCTAGAGAGATCTAATGTAAATTATCTAATTTCAAAATTTTAAAAGAATGTTCTCCATTATCAAAATATTTGCATCTCATTTAATAATTTATATGTACCCTACACAGCTTCTACAAGGCTTCTTGCAATATTTTTACACCTGTAAGACATACCACCGTTTTCATTCAATATTTTAATTAGAAACACACAAATATCGTCTCACTAATCAATTATAAGCGATAAAGTCCCCCATTATATTCAAAAATTGCAAATAAAAGTGGTATTCTTATTTGCAAAATAATATTCAACAAATCTGATCTTACAATTCTCATTAAACATAAAAACCCTGCCTACTGATACAAGCTCACGCTACAAATTCCTCCGGAGTACCAATTATCGGCCATCGACCGGGTCTCTTCAGACCCACACTATTACATTCTAATCTTTACGTTACAAAGCCCCTTATTTGTCTCAATAATCTTCTCTATCATAAAATCCATCGATTACGAACACTTCTCGTTACTCTCTGGAAACTCTCTCCAATGATTACGAAAAAGTTTATCATTTAACGCGTTAGTTACTGATTTATCACACAGAAAAACCCCATAAAATTCACAATATTGAACACACATAATTAAACACACAATATTGAAATAATAAATGTATTACAATCACATTCCTCTACGGCATTTTAGTTGTACAGATTTCAAAATATCTGTCCCATAAAACCACTTTCTGAAGAAGTTCCTAAGGGTAGTTTCTTCACAAAAACTTCGGCCTTCTTAAACGGACTTTACAAGCTCGAGCAGAATGTTTAAAGAATATTTATGTCACCCCAATGTGTGTATAGATTTAATAATGTATTTAATTTAATAAATGTAATCATTTATGTATTGTAGCCAGCACCATACCCTAGCATCCTCTAGAACCCATTTGAAACTAGGCAACCCCTAACCAACCCTCAACAATCAGCAGAAAATCCATGTGCCATTAAAATCTTTCTAACATTCAATCTAACTTTCTGTACGGAGTTTACAACAATTTTCCATACGGGGTCCTCACCTGAGCAAAGGAGGCGGCCTAGCGTACGCCTGATCAGGCATCAGGAGCACGGCGAGGGCGCACAACAGCGTCAGGCTTGCAAACAGGTTGACCGTCGCGTGGCTCTTCATGTTTCCTCCTCGTCGAATCAATCACACCAAGCTTCCGCTCTAGATCCACGCGAATATCCCGGGATCCTCGATCGAACTTCACACTGGATCGTCGCACACTTCGGTTTCTCTCACACTTTATTCCTGCGGCGCGGGGGGCACGTTGTCGTGTCTGTTCTCGCGATCGATCGGTCGATCAAATCAATCAATAGCAATCGCGGTGTGTCTGATATATATCCCCGTAGACTGCCTCTGGCCCTAACCTTGTCGCTTTTGTCTCTTGGTGAACTGTAGCGTACCGTCGTTCGCTTCGAGAATATATACTCGAAGGAAAGTGCCGCCTCACCTCCCCGCTCGGCTCGTGGCCCATCCCCCCTCGGACCGGGATCCTCCCTCACTTTTATCTCTTCCTAGACTTCGACCCTTTTCCCTGTATCCACCTTTCTCTCGACAGGTGGATAAAGCGTGCCGGCAATTAACACGTTCAGCGCCGCGTACACCGACGACTGCGACGCGCACATTTTATTTTCGCGACGCCGAATTTTTTCGCGAGATCGCGCCGCCGCTGCTGGCGCCTTTGTCCACCGGAAACCTATCATAAAGGATCATAAAAGCTATACATGCAATTCCTTTTACTTGCTGTTCAATGGTACAGGTAATTACGTTTGAACAATATCATCTTTTTAGCCGCTTTTTCGTAGATAGTATATTCATAATATAAAACTTTTGCATAAATCGGCGCCAATGGCAGCAATAATTGTGCCATCTGGAAAGAAAGAAAAATTATGGCTGTCGCAGTTCCGTAGTCCAATTTGGATAACCCTGTTTCGATAACCTAGACCGTGAATTTTATGCATCTGTAGGAAAATTAGTAGATTACACATAGGAAATCGTGGCTATATTTAAACTGTGACAATTATGTGAACAATGATCGCACGAATTGGACTCATTTTAAAGATAGAAATCTCTAGTTTCACAATCCACCGTTCATGGTGGGAAATTTCCTAAGAAAGATGCTACCTTATTAATTTTTATTTTGTCAAAATAGATCACTACGATTTCGTGGAATTGTTGCGGTTGCTGGGCTAAAAGTGAAAGTGTTAAAATGTTATGAGGACGTCACGGTGTGAAGTGGGTTGCCTTAATGACAAAACTCAAATACCAACTTTCTTGTCGTCACTTATAAACTTTGGATCTTTGGTAACTCTTGGTGGGGGGAGAACGAAGGTTGATATAATATAAGTGGAGGAATTTGTCTTTTTTTAATGAAAGCTGGGGTGATGAATGAATTTTTGCTAACGTAGGCAAAAAATATGAAGTAGCCATTAAAGGAATTGAAAAAGAATGAATATCTCATAACAATTATGAAGAGAGGACAAAAATTTTATGTTCATTTTTAATTTCGTAGAAATTATTATGCAATACTTGCAATTCAAAATGATTACATCTTCGTCTCTTAATTTGCGCGATAAATAATGTAATATAATATATTGCGCGGGTACATTTCACAGCCGACCAGAAAATACATTCTTCTCTGTCGTATTTTATTCCATTATTACGGGGGTAGAAGAATCAAATATTTCGAGCAATTAAGATAATTAGAGTATAACCCCTGCAGCACAACAATAAAAACGCAACTGGTTTTGCATTCTTGTCCAATTACTGTCACCGTTTCTCTGAAAACGTATGCACTGCATATTCGTGCAGTGCCCGGCGTTTTTATGTATCTTTTTGTTGACTGGCAAACTGCATTTACACGGATCTCATCTGCATCAATCGAATATAATGCAATTCACTTTATAATTCGAATAACAAAAAGCAGACTTTGTATTTGATGCTCCTAGAATTTATTTAGTAACTAGCTGTTACACTACACAGAAATTGCAGTTTTAAATGCCAGTAAATGTCTGCCATAATGCATATTAGCATATTAGAAAGTTTTATAATTGAATAATGTGTTCACACGCACGGCGCGCCAAGGCTTCAAAAATTCTTATCGAAAGACTTTGACACCCGACCAGATTAATCAAAATATCAGATTAATCGAAATTCGATTAATCGAAATGACTCATTTCAAGTCTTTCATTTTACAATTATTGAAATCGCACGAGTGCTTCCGTGGGAAGTTTCAACTTGACGTATCAATGTAAAGATTACGAGTTACATCAGTACTCCTTTTCCCCCAAGTTTTTAGAAAAATTCATTACGTGTCAGTTCGAAAGCACGGTAACACTTCTAGTGTTGATCTTGATCAGTGATGCCATATGGGGTACGAAACGGTACCCAAATTCTCGGAAATACTCTCCTCCTTTTCCTCTTCCACTATTCACCTTCCCTATTACACCGACACGTTGCGCGTGCCCCGTCGCGCTCTGGTCATCAGAGAGGGGGTACATTATATATCGTTGATTTCCCCTCAGCTGGTAACACTGATCTTGATGACTAATCATATTCAGAAGATAAACACCGTGGATGGTGATGTTACTAGACACAATGTGGCAGCAAGTACATACGTATTCTGCAACGCGTGGACTGTTATTGAGCATGTTCACTTAAGAATTAATGGACGAACATTTTAGAGAAACACTGATATTTTGCTTGAAGAATGGAAGCAGAGCTATATATTTATGGTAATTAAATGGTAATTATTAGACTGCGGATCTTTATGCAAAATAAAAATGTTTTAGATTGATTGTGGGAAAAACAGGAGTAACATAAACATTAATTTCATCCCTTAACGATTTTGTTACATTAAAAGCAACATTCTTGAATTTTTAAAATCTTTTACTGTTTTACATTTGACCCAACCAATTTCTTCATAAATGCATAAACTTCCGCAGTCTAGTAATTATGTATACATATGTATATATACACAATTGTCAGTATTTCAATAGCCGTTTCGATAAGTAAAATTGTATACTGAGCAAATTGCTAATGAAAATGGCTAAAAAAGTTGAGGTTACAAATGCATAGAGATCAGTCACTAACGACTACAATGCATGCACATATTTAGTAGCGTTGTACGCTGATTATAAACTTGTTAGGATTTTTATCGCTATACAAAAGTTACTTCATGTCTCTTTAATTACCATTACTTTACATCTCATTAATGTTACGTTACATAACGTGTAAACCTTCTGCTTTTTCTCATTTTTGTAATGTTACAAGCGTTCTGTGATAATGTGGATCATTGCTAATCTTAGTAAGCATAGTAATCAAAGCAACAGGTGTTACTGTGGACATAATATGACGAGGCGATTATTTTCTAGGCGCAACTATGTACTCACGATGCTGGTTATTTCTCAGTATACATATTGGATTGCATGTTGCATCATTAATTTTTTGAAACTAATTTATTTACAATAACATATAAGCATTCATTTTACAGCTTCATTTTAAGGTAGAATCACTTAAATGATTATTGTGCAATCGGAAATTTTATTTCGAAAAAACCAGGAAGTAATATAAGTCTGTATTTAGGTTGTTATTTATGGCCGAAATCTTTATTAATTCTCAAGTCAAAAAATGAAACATTGGTCTGCGGAGAGTATGAATATTACGATTTTTCCATGACAGATTACAGTTTCATTTGCACAGTGTTCCGAGATGTTTCCTGGAATTGCATTATTGCATACGGTGACGTGATTCGGTTTTCTTTTACATTTTTCAAGCATTCAAATTTTTCAAGGGTAGGATATTGCATCTGAAATAACCACAATGCTATTAAAAGTAAATATTTAAAAAAACACAGCAATAACAGCACCGATTTTTCTTTTGATGTAAATGTGATTGTTAAATGAAACCCTTATTTATAGTTTTTAAAAAATAAATACTATAAAGTCTACATATTGTAACAAGCTTCTTACGACTGAAATCTGTGTTAGACCCCAAGTCAAAATAATTAAATATTGATTTGAGAAAAGCACGGGTATCACGATTTTGCTTCGACAGATTACGGTTTCGATTGCACAGTGTTCCAAAATGTTTCCTGATATTTCATGATTGCTACATGATTCGGTGTTTCTTTCAACTTTCTCGGGATCTAGATTCTTTTAACTGAAGAATACATATTCTTAAGACAAAATGTTGATCCTCGAGTCAAAAAAATGAAACATTGGCTCCCGAACATGAATATCACGATTTCTCAGATTACAGTTTCGCTTGCACAGTATTCCAAAATGTTTCCTGATATGACAGGAAATGATACCAGATGATGTATTGCAATTCCGCACAAGGTGAGAAGATTTAGGTCTGCTTCAAGATGTGCGTAATTCGAAAATATGTCGCAACAAGTTCTTAGACTGTCATCGAATAAGTACAGATTAAATTTCCAAGTTCATCGTTTGCATTGTAACACGTTATACGCCACTGCTCGAGCACGCCTTCCGCTCGATCACAGTGCACTCGCGTGAAGTGTGACCGACATATCTCTGTCGACGAATTTTCGCTAGATCCATCTGTACTCCCACGTGGATTATTGTTCGACGAATGCTCGACACTTAGCTTTCACAGTCCTGATAAAACCCGATGATTCACCACTAGTCTGTTCCAGGCTTTATCGCTGCGCGAATGAACTTGCAATTTCTTAAGGGGTTTCCTATTCCACCTGGGTTTCTTAGCACAATTAATCAACACTTTCTCACTATGAACAAAATTCGTATTTTGTCTACACTTTTATTGCTCCCTGAGGAACTTACAGAAATTTTTGTGCTTACAATTATGATGCTTATCGAAAGTAACGCGTCGAAAGATATAAATTCCCGAGCTTGCGTGAACGAAATTGTTTATTAATATTGTACAATTAGCGAAAATATTGAATTGAAGTGTACAGTAGAGGACCTCGATTAACCGGATCCCGATTATAAACAAATATGCGTTTAAATATGATTATATTATGAAGGGAAATAAATTGTCAAAAATAAAAAATTTATTTTGGAAAATTTTCGGTCGATTATTATTTATCGGGCCTTAAATTATTCGGGCTGTTTGTCTCCCGATCAAGCCGGTTAATCCAGGTCCTACTGTACTACTAGTCTGAAGAAAAAATTTCGCAAAAAATCGCAAGTGCCAACATACGTGGCTTTAGTTAAGAGACATTTGCTGCAGGTGCCTGATAAGAAAAGTTTCAAGTGAATTTTTATAAGATATGTTTACCATTTTGAGAAATGCCGTATCGATAGAAATGTGTTTAAAGCTCCACACGCAGTTGAAAATATAGTATATTCCACAGAGTTCTCAATTTTCATTTATATTCAATCTCAATTATATTAGTAATATGCGAGTAATTCTTGGGGTCATTTGAAGCGACATTTTCATTTGCAAAAATGTCCGCCTCAGCTTTGTTAAGGATTTATTAACGAAAAGCACGGATCAATTAGAGCGCGCTCTCGGCGGCGGGTTTGACTGAGCGTAGCGTTGGTGCCACACCGCGATGAAGCAGTAAACAAGAGAAGGAGCAGAGATTGATTTAATTAAAAACTCACTTATTCAGCTGACTTCAGGTGCGACACTGCCGAAAGCCAAAGGACGCACGGTTAGGTCAACGCACTGCACAGCTGGTGGTAGATAACACACACACACAACCGCGAGCTTCGAATTCACGCGCCTTTAAAGATGGTCTCTCCACCGCGGTTCGCACGATACTGATTTTACATAAGATTTTTCTGAAGAGTTTAGGGAGGGGATTATGGACGTTGAATGACGGGGTGGTCAGACAAAAAACTTCCCGTTCCTTCTCTTGTTCACTGCTTCACCGTGGCGCAACACCAACGCTACGCTCAGTGAAACCTGCCGCCTCTGATTGGTCCGTGTTTTTGGAAATGTCGCTTCAAATGACCTGAAGAATCGCCCCTTTTAATGATCTCGAACATTTTTGAGACATTCTGTATATCTCGCAAAGAAAATGTAGAACAATTGTATTTTCTAAAGCAAGAAGGCTAACGTGGAACCTCTCTCTCTTCTCGTATCCATCAATTATAAAATATTAATATGATATTTACATGGTCTAAAGTATTGTAGAAAATTACTTAATTTTCGTTTGTACCTTCAAAATTAATAATGAATAATTGTTTCTAAAAATAGTATCAGAAATAAATGAATGTGTAATGAGAGAAGTTATACTAGATCTTTCTGAGGTTAATGGACGATGGAATCGACGATAGAACTTCACGATCAGTCTGTGGGGATCGTTGATCTCTTAGTTCTATTCTCCAATTCCAGGACGTTTGATTTCCTTGCATGTGGGGATGGTTATGCAAACGGAAATGAACTCTTTGTATCCTGATAACACTTCAGCCCTTAACTGACAACGCGAATTCCTCTTATCTCAATCTATTGTGGTCATACAGTAAAATTTATATATTTTCTTTAATATATAAATACTCGCGTGTGTTGAGCGTCCGAATATTAATTCGAGTAACTGTATATTCCCAACTAACAAGGTCCCATTTCTATTTGTAATGAATATAAATTTATTATTGCTATATGGTATTTCATGAAATCGTGGCGACTGTGGCAATTATTTCAATTATATCTTTAAGTAATTTTTTAATTATGTCATTCTCATAAAAATAAACTAATTTATTTAAATGTCTCGAAATTAAGTGTTAAATAAATTTGTCAACTTTGGCTTAACTTAGTACTCGAAGTATTCATTGAACAATGATCCAAGCTGCGCACGAGGATCTAAAATAGCAGTGACATTGAGAAATCTTTAAAAATGTTAAATAAGTAAATGGTTTTTCATCGCGACGTCATGGACCAAGAATGACGTCAACGTTGAAAAACCCACTATGTACTTCGTACTCTAAGGAATAATCGCTTCATAGATGACTAACGCAAATATTATTCAAAGATTTTTTTTTAAACGTGAAGAAACTTTATGATGGCATATATTTCAAATAGCAAGAAGGACTTTAATTGTTTAAATCATTTATATTGTTCGGACAACTATGGGAATCATAAAACTAACGAAAAAACGGTGATTATAAACATATATGTCCCAAATGACCTTGTTTTCAAGTCACAGCGTAATGTGTTGCAACCATCTTTTCCGCGTATAGATACAGTATAGTTGAATACTGGTTCACTGTTTATCTGGCAGATTCGAAGTTCACGAGGGTCAAACCAATTTGTAAATAACTCTAAACACGAAAGTAGAAAAAAATGACCGAGTCAAACAATCCATGACGAGACACATGGAGACTCGTTTCGTTTCGTTAGAGACACGAAAATTTTTTCAAGCGATGATTCAAAATTTGATTTCAAGTAGAGGCTTCGAGCGAAAATGATTATGACTTGAGAGCAAGGTAATATCAGTCACGGAGATATAGAAACTATTTTTAAATTGTTTTTGTGTCCTGTATTCATTGTGATTCAATATTTATGGCTACGACACGCCATGTTACAGATACAAGCATGGTGTAGTGTAGTTTTACCATTGTTAGTATAAAAATATCGTAATTATACCAGAGTTAAAATGGATAAAAGATGGATGTGTCAAATCATTTTGAAAGCATTTTTCCAACCATACCAGATGACAAAAACTACTAACTTTACTACTAACAGCAGAATGACCAGGAAGTTAATGCAACTGCATCTTGTATCTACAAGAGCATGTGCAACGTCTGCTATAAATAGACTGCAGACCTTTACGCAAATTTCCACGTTTGCAGACTAATTTGCAGAAACTAAAACAAACGAAGATGCTGTCTCACTATTATGGGTTCTCTCGGTTTAATCGTAAAAGTAAATGTGTAGCAACCTTTACCGGAGATTTTATTTTAGACAGGCTTCTGCAATAGCGACGGCTATAAAAGCGTTATAAAAATCCTCGCGTGGCCAGTCTTAATGAGAAAATCGACAAGAATTTATGGGCTGATCTAATACACAGGGTGGTCTAAAAATGAATACCCTCGATCTTCACACATTTTCGGTAGACATTAGTTCCTGATTACTGTTCCATGATTTAAATGTATTTATTATATTATTACTAATATACGTTATGCATTCATCAATTGAATTTAAGAATGTCTTCAAGTTGAATATTAAAATTATTATAACAGATGAGATGTTTTAATCATAAATTAATGATAAACAGTTAAATTTTCATTTAACATAATGTTCACGTAATATAATCTATCTGACATTGTCCATCAAACAAGAATAAAATATTTTCGATTTTCATGTTTGAAGAAAATTTCATGTTTGTCCTTGGTGGTTTGACCTTTCGACTTATGTAACAGTTTCACATACTTTCGTTGGCAGATATCTTCAAAATTTCAGATCACTTGTAATTAGATCATTTGAAAATAGTGTATGGTAAGAAACAGTGATATAAGTCGCTGACCTCTCTGACAGGATGTAGGAGATAGATAACGCGCGTCGCCTGATATATTATATAATTGTATTGTAATAATTGCAAATGCAGCAGAAAAGGAATAGTATCCACTTACAGCCTTACAGGGAGGTTACCCAATCGTAACGCACCGATTTGAATGGAATTTTTGTATGATATAGAACTCAAAAAAATATTTCACACGTATTTATTTATAGCTGCCGACATTCGTATTAAGGGGGTGAAAATAGCCCGCAAAGTTGGGGTGGAGAAATCCATTTGATCGAATATCGCCGAAACTATTATGTCCAGACAAAAATTTTCTTAGAATCCAATTTGTGCGTTTTTGAATGACGAATCTTTTAGTGTAGACTGATATCTTCAAAGCAATAATTTGTTTAAAAGATATGTTAAAAATTAACTTGCTTTGCGAAATTTTTGTATTGAAGCTTGTACAGAACCAACCGTTGACAACTTGTTGGCACCGTTCCGTTGCCAAGTTTTTCATACAAACGGTAATCGTGGAAGGAATGACGTGCATGATTTAAGAATCGGTTAGATGCTCTGGTGACGCTTGATCGGAATGCGGAGTTACAAATTACATATTTTCCTAAGAGTGACATCAACGGGGATTTTTCTACTGGAAACTTCTTATGTCGCGCAATAATCGTTAATTTTTCCGTCATCTTAATTGGTTCCCATCAATAATGTATCTTTGAGAGACAACAATCAGGTTTCAATGTTACAAGTTTGCTTCGCATTTCAATTTTGAAGAGAATTAATAACATATTTTTCATACTCTGTTCGAAATCTTCATCACGACGCCATATAGACATAAATCCCTCATTATTTCGATTTGTAAAAATGTGCATTGATGACGTATTAAAACAGGGAACGTGGTCGAAAAGAGCCACGCCACTTAAACAGTGCGTAGTGCATGAAAGATAAATCTCCCACTATCTCCGAGAAGCTTATTTCGCATACAACATTATTCTTAATCCCGCAGCTTTGGGGATTTTCGTTGGCGTGCACCGTGACGCCAGTCGTCCATAAATCGCGTTTCCGTTCGGTTTTTTTTTTCGCAATCAGTCGCCTTCCATTATTCTCGGCGAATCGATGGGTGACGAGCGATTCATAGACTCTGTGTAATACACCGCGCATAATTTTCCACGGGAAAACCTCCGTAATTCATTCACAAGTAGATCGATTCGTTTTATCGGCGCGCAACTGGTTGTTTCCAGCGAAGCCCGCCCATTCACTGGCGAGACGCACGCTGGCTTCAAAATATTAATATTAGGCACCTACTTGAATAACTTTCTGCCGTTCTTTCGCTAAATAAAAGTCCCTTAATAGGAAAATAGAGAATATTTCACTCAAAGTATTTTTTCATGGTTCATTTGTGTTTCGAAGATGTTATGCGGCTTTCGTCAGCTTCTTTGTGGCATTTTTCTTATTAAAATGACACTAGACACGACATAATTTGAACTGTATTTAGTGGTTCAATTGGGCAACGTAGAATCGACTACCCCCACCCGGACAGGCGACCGCAGCGCGTTAGTGGGGGTAGCCGGTTGTATGTCATCAACTCTCGGTGCACTAGTTGCCCAGGCCTGGTTTAATTGTTATAGATAAGGACGGGGGTAGGACCCGGACTGCCTTATTCCTGTGTATGAAGAGGAGGAAACGGGTGTGAGCCCTTGAGCGGTGGGGTTTCCAGTGGGTATTGCGCAAGCGAACCCCACACTTCCCCCCGATCGTCATCTTTAGGGGGGAGCCAGTGCGTAAATGAATTTTCCCCACCGATCTTAAACAAAAAAAAGGCCTGGATTGCGCGCTGTCCTTGTCTACGTTCGGCAAGGTCGGCGAGGTCACAAAGAAATATTAGGTTGTCCCAAAAGTTTCTTTCGAAATGCGTACATTTAATATTGTTACATCACACAGGTATTAGGTTTGGTTTACCCAGACCTAACCCAGTCCGTTTTACTACCAAGTGATGAAAAGTTAATAAACAGATGATCACGTTGTTCGTATATTCTAGTATGATGTAACAATATTGAATGTACGCATTGCGAAAGGAACTTTTGGAACAACCTAATAGTAGAATTGCAGGATCCAAGAACCAGCACACGGACCCGAGTATTGTATCTGACGAATAGACTGCGGATCTTAATGCAAAATAAAAAAGGTTTGCATTGATTGCAAGATACAGGAGCCGAACACAAAGTGAAACTAACACACTGGTGATCTTAAGTCTTTTTAATGTGTCCACTGTTTTAAATTGTATGTATCCCTTTTTGTCATAAATGCTTAAAATCCGCACTCTACTAATGAAAGGCTAGTCGTACGTCGTGTCACACCTCATTTCTATTTCTCATCGCAGAAACGAGAACGAAATCGGAACGACCCTCGAAGATGACCGGCCATGACACAGGTGCAAATTCATTCTTGCCACAGACGGCTACGCTGGACCACCTGTCGCGACCTCGTGCTGAAAGAAAAATTCTTATGGTAGGTTATTTTCAGAATTGGACCGTTCCCGTCGTGTCGACGATCTCTTTCAGTCACGTCGAACGCCGAGAATCGAAGGCTTGACGCGTTTCATCCCCGATTTTCGACGAATAAGAGGCAAATATTAACATTCTTCGAGGAAGTAAACAATTGATCTCTATAAAAAGCGAAAGTTCGCGTTCAGCTGCGGTTTTTGGAAAGAATCTGCTCCGCGATCCACGGAGTCACTGAATTCCTTCGATCGTACGAATTGTTATTCTGCAATGTTGACCTGCAAAGATGGGCAGCTTGGCGGGGAACATGTTCCTCGCATTTACGTTATCGTTATAAATGAATGTAGAGGAAGTGCAGCATATTTGAAATACCAGCTTGCTTAAGACGTATATGCAGCAAATTTGCTAGAACTGTACGTAGAATAATCGTACGTAATTTGTAAACGATGTTGATAATTTTTTTCACTGCTGAACTTCATTTTATATCGCAATGGAAAATCGGTCCTTAACTTTTCTTTCCACCAGCAGAAATATGTGAATATATTTATAGTTTGTACGTAATATCTATTTAAAGTATCGCAAACTGCACAGTATTATTATCTCCGTAACTGTCGCGAAGGTCTCTACCGTAACTGTTCAAGTTTTATCCCCACCACTGGGACGATACCCTTGGAACCCGTCAAAAAGATAGCAATGTTTCTAATTTTGATTTGTTTTTATGAAACTTTGACGACACCAAACACGATGTAATTAAGATTATAACTAATCGCGTGATAAACGATTCAAAATGGAAAAGAAAGAGGCAGAGAGTCAAACCGTCGAATCTTAGTCTCTCTATCTTCTTCAGTCGCTATCTCTCTTTACGTTCTTCACGCTACAAAGAATGCAACACCTCTGCTATAACTGTGTGCCCGCGCTGCGTTGGCCGGGAGGCGACTGGATCACAATAATGGGGTTAGCCGATTCTTGCGACAGAAAATTTTAAAGTTTTTGGATTGACAAGGAAATTCTGGCGCATTGTAGCGCGTGAGGAGGCGGGCTTCCTTAACACAAAGTAGGTTTATCCTGTACGCCTTTAAATTCACTTCAATCCAGTTGAAACTTCGGTGAACTTCGACTGGGCTAAGCTCATCAACGTTCCGTGGATCTTCCTTAGAAATTGGATAAAAGTCGCTTGCAATGTGTATCCTCTGTCAATGTATGCACTTCGAATTCGGTGGACGACAATTCTATCCGCGTTGGAAATGTCGCGTTCATTCCGAATGCGAAATCTCTCTTTCGTAGAAACTCTAAATCTCATTAACATGGAACCTGACGAGCTTTATTGATCAATGAATTTTCGGTAACCTGACCTCGCTTGAAGAAGACGAAAATAGAGTACATTTTTAAATTCTTTTAGTGTGCTCACAGTATTGTTTTTTAATTGCTGCAATAAATTAAATGAATTGCCTCAATTTTATGGAATATTATGGATGCTGTTCGACAGTCGCCGTGCTAAGAATGAAGTAGATTTGACACAATAGCATTTACAGAATTTTTCACGGTTGCGCAAGACAAAACATTTTTTAATAACTCGGAATTCGGGCGTCTTATACCCCATCCATCACATAAACCATTTGACAGAGAAGATTGACCCACATCAACCGGACTTAATTTCCTAGGACTCGTACGGGTTCGCTTAATTCTACGAGATTAGCCGTATCGAGCGGCGGAAACCACCGGGCGCGCTCCGCGATTTAAACTCAAACGTTTAGCCTCCGTCACGCGCCGGTCGCATGAGCTTCCTCAAGGAGAAAAAATCGTATAACGAGTGGAATAAGCCCGGAGAATCGATGGAGGAACGGCCGGCATATCTAGCGGCCGAACAAGCTATTTAGGGGAGCGAGGCCGGAACTGTGCCACAGAATTCCCTATGTCATTCTGAAATAGCTTCATGGAAAATAAACGATCAATTAGTGATCTTGTGGTCGACACGCTGTCATCCGTATACAATTTACATAAATTAACTCACATTAATAATTAAGCCTTTCGGTGTTGATTAACGATACATCGTTGCTGGCACTTACGAAAAAAGTGCCGTAATTCTTATGTTATTCTAATATTTATATTACTGTGTCAGAATTATCCTAATTTTTCAATTCTCCTATTCGCCGTTATCAAAGCTCTGCATTTTTCGCTTAAGTTTAATTTTTCGGTCGACACTAAAAGAGGAACTTTCGAGATAACTTTTCTTGATTCGGACCAAACGATTCGAATTTGCCTGAGAAGTAAGGATTAGTTTATCGAAAAATTTTAATCGGTTGGACTCGAGAGGGGGAAGAATTTTCCTCTACATTTACACGTCTCATTCCTTATTTAAAAAGAGCTGCATTCCGTCGGATTCGTAAATTGGCTATATGATAAAAATGTGATCATATTATATAACACCAATTAATGAATATTGCAACGTGTCGTTGACCGTATCTGTACGTCCTCAGATGTAACACGGCAGTTAAAACCGTGAAAAAAATTGCGAACGTAGGTGTATCGTGTGAACGCGTCTATATATAGCTGAAATAAATATCTTCCAGATGGTTAAAATGAGAAAGAAAGAAAAGGAGCAAGGTACAAGAACCATAGATACAGATCCCGTAATCGGTTCGTCACGATTCCTACGATAGTGACCGTAGACTTCCACTTCTTTCGAGCTTTTACGTCATCGTCTCGGGGCCCGTGGATCGGGGCGTTCAACAATTCGACGTATGTTCCCGCGTTGTGAAATTTACGTGAGGCCATTAGTCATCAGGAAAGTCCCTGTCTTAGACGCGAGCCTTGGGCGGCTTCGAAAGTGAAACAGGAACTTCGGAAATTTTGCCATTCGGTGTGCGCGTGCCAATAAGGTGGGCGTCCTCTAGAAACAGCCTACGGGTGTCTTGTTCTGGGAATGCTGTTACGTGCCAACGTGATTCTTCAACTTCGTTCCGAGAAACGCCCTTAGCGGCCGTTATTTGTATCTTTTAATGTAAATGGGACCCCCTTAGAATTATCGAAGAGAAACTTCCTCGGGGAATCTTTCTGGAAGTCACTAATTAGAACCAGGTATTGTCCTAAACCAATACTTGATTGAGATACGTCGAACAGGTCACCGACTTTGATCTTATTTGTTCAATGAACAACAGTCCAGTTCAACTATCATGAAGTAATGTTTCCGATGCACAAGCGAACGTTGTCTTGTCAATTCGGAATGAATTTGTATAATTGTATAGTTGTAGCCAACAACGAAGAGCGCCTGGAGGAACGGTTTCTTCGGTGTGCCCCGAAAGTCGCTTAGCGGACTTCGCGTTTTTCTGTCGCATTTTTCTATCCCGACCTCGCTCGTGTTTGCCTTTCCGGCAGCTACATAGTAGCGTCAGAGCAGTCATTCACAACGGTTGCACCGAAATAAATTAGTTGGACAATTCCTCACGGATCCATTTTTGCAATATCAACACAATCGTATATTAAAAATAATAGGACCCGTCAAAGCTAGTGTAAAATAGTTCGAAGTCTGTTCATGGTGAAACTTCTCCACTCATCACAATCGTATAATTGGCTGAAAACGTCCATGAAAAATGTAATTCAAGATGGAAAAGCGATGTAATAAAATCAAAGCAAAATATTATGACCGATTACGAAACATAAATGAAAAATGTTGTATTACGAACGTGTCGAAGATGACGCAGAAACATAATCTGGAATTGGTAACTTTCAATTGCTTTCGACGGAACCATGACGAGTCGATAATTAGATAATCGAATGGTATCGTCGGTCACGTCTGTTTGCCGTTTTCTGCATCCGACACTCGCGATTACGTGCGACAGTATAACGCGTGTGCGATAACGTAACTCCCAAAGATGAAGCAATTTCCTTGTTTATATTGAATCGTCCGAACTTGCATGTTCCAAAAGTAAGCAGTAGAACAATTCCACTGCGACGAACTGTCTCACGAATTAATGGAAGAACAACTTTACGATAAAAGTTTGAAGCTTGAGAGTTCGACGACGAAGAAAGTACGTTGGACATTTTATGCACAGTTGGAGAAGAAAAAAAGGTACGCTGTAGGTGTGTGTAAAAAGCTGAAAATCAAGAGGACAATGTGTTACGTTATAAACTTGACGATCAAAAAGAAAGAACCTCCGATGTCTGCGATCCATATGCAACACTATTCATTATACAAATTAACACTAAACCTACCGAGCCTTAAAAGTAGCTGGTACATGTTCCCTTATAAAAATGACAAGATCGATTTTATTTAGTCTTTGTGCAGCTCCTTGTGTAATATGTGCTCCACTAACAATAATTTCTTATGAAATTATTTTTATTATATCAATAATCGTAGAATAAAAATCTGGAACCGGTCATCTTGACCAGCGATGGTAGGTTTAGTATTAAGAAAAATTTAGCATTACAACCGAGTAACTGTTCTAATATTCGAACACTCGTGTGTCCTTGTTTGGTTCGAATAGTCATTCTGTATTTGCGGTTGCGTTCGGAATTTCTATTTTTCTACGTTGCACCTGTGACAACGCTGTGCAAGTGCATAGTATCCCGTTCGCCGGGGCATTACAAGTCGATCGAAACTTTTAAGTGGAAGAGAATTTGCATTCCGCACAGTTCGCGATGCGCAGGGAACGACAACTTTCAATGATGTCCGACGTTGGAAATTCAGCAGTAGGCAGAGTCGCTAGATGAGGAAGCACGACACATCAAAGTCGAAACGCGTCACGTGACCGGGCCGCGGCGGATGCGTGGGGAATAGCCTCAGCCTCATAGAAGGGGAAGGTAGAGTCAAAAAAAATTTATTAAAGGGACAAGACAAGAACAGGCGTGGGAGAGATCCAAAGCTTCTTCGTTCTTTGGTCCAGTAGGAGGTGGATCAGGTCTCAATTTTAAGTCCTGGACTGTTAGGATTTTTTAGTGGGTATGGGCCACACTTCCCCCCCGACCGTCATCTTTGAGGGGGATGTTAGTGCGTTGATGCATTTTCTCTAACAGTTCTTAAGCAGAAAATTTTTAAACAATAATTTATATATGGATTTATACAAAATTTTAAGTAGTCACAACTGTCTGTGAATACTTACAGGGGTGTACATAAGCGAACGAATTCGAACGATTGCGTGAAATGCATGCTTAGGAAACTAGGTATTATTAAACAGTGATTCACGTGTTTGTTCGCCTTAAGTAATAGAAATTCTTAGATTGGATTTTTTAAAGGAAAGAAATTATCATAAATAGTCTACTTAATATTCTACAATATAGAATTATTAAATAATAATTTCATACTCATGGAAATCCGATATGATTAAATTGTATATACAAGATATAAATTCAAATGTATGTAAGTGGAGAAATTATTGCACCCGTGGTGAACAGGTGAATTCAGGTACAGAAATGAACACAGGTCGCTGACAGTATTAGGGTCTCGTCTTGTCCACATTTCACAATAAAAGAGTAACGTGTAAATGGACGACATTTCTTCTCGAGGAAGTTAGGGAGACAACGGTGGGTAACTTGGGTCTTTGACCAATTTAAGTAGTACAACACATGTCGAGATGAAACAGATTTAATTCCTTGATATCAATAATTATTCAAACCTCTTCAAATATTTCGTAAATATACATTTCGTTGAAATTAAACAAAAATTCGATTGAAAATCAACTCTTTTATCGTTACCATTATCCTACATAGTCGACGGCTATATTTTCCACACCTGTGATTTGGTTTGATTAGTTCGTTAGAGATGATTCGATATTTGGGACAAGTGGAATGCGATGCTCATGATCGTGGAGATCTACGATCCTTATACCGTGAAATTCCTAGAAAACTTTAAGAAAAGATATGAAACATCGTTTCGGAACTCGAGGAAGGTATTCGTAGGCGTGCTCTGGGAAAGAATCCGATTATATTGGTTTCTTCTTAACGATGCGTGCTCTTAACAAGATGCTGCTTTAATGAACTTTATTGTTGAAATTTACCCTGCAAATTAGTACTGTGTGCAACATAGGTTTACATGACAAGTAATCAAAAAATTATCAGTACATTCTTTTTTATATTTATAGAAGAATGTCACTTGTAACAATATATTAAAAATATTTTCATCTTCAAAAAATTAACAGGATAGAAGGTGATATAGTGATAGTAAAAATAAAATTACTTCATTCGATTTTAGTTGTATATGTCTATAGAAATGATAAAACGAGAAATCTGAAATGGGCTATTTTGATCCGTCTGGTAGGTTCAGTGTTAAATTAATTATTGTAGGAGCTATAAAAGTTCGAGTTAATTAAATCATTACACATTCGAATTGCCAATAACACATCTCAAATAATCCGGTTTGATTCATTACTTAATTTTTATAAAATACTAGATATTAGATAAAGTGTAAGCAGGGAAAATAAAATAATTTAAATCCAAATACAATATTTTAAGTGTTTCGAAACGTCTAAGATATAATTTAGACTACACTTATAATCATCTGCGCATTTACTATATCTCAATCTCATGAAGAAGTAAAATAAAGTTCCATCGGTTCCTTATTAGATTAATAATCGTAATTACGATCTCCAACTTCGTAAGTAAGTGATATTCCATTTAATAGTTCATATTTCTACGCAGAATTTTTCACGTGAAACTCTATTCCACACGGTCAAAGATGCTATTAGTGATATCGAAAAACATTTAAGATAAAAGTCGAAGGGCGCAGATAAAACGAAAGGCCTATTAATCATTTCCAGTCATTCGAAGGTGAACAATATCATTTGTCTTCAAAACTGTATATTTTTATCAGCATGATCTTATAATCTCCCTAAAAATTGAACGATCTCTTGTGAAAGTTAAGAATTATAAAATTACATATATATATATTTATTTTATTTCTGACTATAATTGTGTGTTTAATCTATTTTAAAGGTATGCATAATTTTACATATATCTTGTTTAAATTCATAATGCATGATGAATAATTTTACATATACAGGGTGTCCCACATGACACTTTTCATGATTTTTCAAGTATGTACTTGCGATAATCTGACAAAAAATATTTTAAACAAAAGTTGATCAGTTTTCGATTGGAAATACATTGCAATAAAAAAAGTTCGAAAATTTTCTTTTTAACTATTGCCAAGACCACCTTCATTTTTTGAAATGGTATTTCAAGGTCATCCGAAGGTCATGGTATACGAGGTCGTTGAATTCGTCTTGATACGGGCTATATTACTGTTAAGTCAAAAATACAAAGTGCCATTTAAAAAAATGAAGGTAGCCTTGACACAACTAGAAAAAAAGAAAATTTACGAACTTTTTTATTGCAATGTATAGCCAATCGAAAACTGATCAACTTCTCTTTAAAATATCTTTTTGTCAGATTATCGCAAGTACTTGAAAAATCATGAAGTGTCATGTGGGACACCCTGTATACATATATTTTGTTTAAATTCAAGAAACTTTTAGCTGATTATTGCATGGATATTTCCAAGTTAGAGCAATTTTAAAAACAAGAGGTAGATTCAAATTTGCATGGGCTAATGTGGTTTACGGGATTTCCGTTGGTTTTCTAAAACGAGATATTGTGCATGCTGTAAGTGACGACTTATGAATACTAAGTAAGTGAATACTTATGGCTTGTTAACCCATTGTATCAACAGTCAAGGAGTTTATTTCCTGTTACTTGGAAATAAGTAACAATATTGAAAAGATATCTTTATTGCATAGACACGTGCTAGATGCATTTGTTCTATGACATCAACTCAACCTCGTCTATGACATCATAGTTTATCCCGAATATTTCCGTACTGAATCTATTATTTCAGCTTTAGCTCGTTATTAAATTACGGATTCTTATGCAAACTTGAAAATTTTTACCCCGGAAGAAAATGATGTAAACAGTAATGAGAGCGTAGAAATAAGTGTAACGTATCACATCATAATTTGCAATAAGAAACGACACAAGTTATTGTTATCTTGTGACAGCATAAGTGATAATAAACAATGTCGTAATATGACATAATCCACTCATATTACACTTCACAGACGTCGCGTTCGCCGTCAGCGGAGCATTCGTCCACAGACAATACGAACAGTATTTCGATAATAATACGAAATAATACGAATAATACGAAATTTTCGATTAATGTTACTTGTTTTCCATTAAGATTCCCAGTATAAACATTGAACTGTATTGTTCAGATTTGTGTGTCTGTGGAGCAGAGTTGGACAAAAATTTAATCAACGATTGACGACTAAATTTCTACTTCAATCGTTAATCGCAATTAACAATTAATCCTCCTAGTTTAGTTGTTAATTGCGGTTAACGATTAAATTTCTACTTTAAAGTAGAATCGGATAATTGAATAATTAACTGCTGAAATTTCGAAATGAAATACGGAATCAAAAACTGTATGAATACTGAGTTTTTGTTGAGATATATAGTGTGGCGATTAACTTCATCAATCGATTGAATCAATCGCCGATTTTTCAATGAGTTCTCTTTTTAGTCGTACACATTAATGAATCAATCATGATTAAAATTTTAATCGATTAATGTCCAACTCTGCTGTGGAGCAGGGAGAGATCAAACAGAGTCGGATCTAGGGTCAGACGGTGATCGATTGATCCCCGGTGAGGATCGGCGACGTTCCGAGGCGCAGGTCCGCCGATGTTTCCAGGATTTCGTGTGAAATTCTATTTCGAACGAGGCCGCTAATGTTTTTCCACGGCCAATGTGCTCGCAAGTCAAACATTGAAGTAGGGCAAGGAGCGATTAGCTAAAGCAAAAACCGATCGACGTCGACGCTACGTCACCATTCTTTGCTCCCAGCTGATAATCGCTGCCTCTTCCACCGAGATTAGAACTCAATGACTCGTTACTTTTTAGCCGTTACGTCACACGCGTCAATCGTTTCCTCCTCAGATCCGCATTTGCGTCTCCCAACAAAGGGTCATTGTATATTAGCGCAGTAACTCTCATTAATATTCGGATATTCATTGACCCTTGTCTGCCCCTCGTGTCGATGTCACATATTTTTCACTGAAGAAATATTGTAGTATGTAGATGGCTATTACCATTTCATTGAATACAGTCACATCTCCATATTTGTGTAATCAGTTATGTTTTTATTGAAATGTTTATCATCGTTTTTGTAGAATTAGTCCGATTCGAATGGAATCAATTTGACTCATGTTTTCTCGTTTGATTCACGATTCAATGAAACCTCGATTATCCGAACCGATGAAATGGTATCGATAAAAGAGTTCGATGACTTGTTACGATTGACCTTTTAACCGAGTTCCTTCTCGATCATGAACATTTAGGGTGACGTAACGCAAGATGGGTAAAGTCGACAACAATTTTGTCACAATAATTCACGTAAACACGATATTGCTTGTGCTAATCCGGATACCAAGTAAAAACATTATTTGTTGAATTAAGATGAAAGTGACAAATAGGTGATAGAAAACACAAATGACGAGAGTGAACTCGACATCCCGGGTTGAAAGGTTAACGTAACACCGAAAAATATAATTGATCGGTTAATTATCCACAGCTTCGATCGCATCAAAAGAAACGGAAGAAACGATATTCAGCAAGCTTAGAGTGATTGAGTAACGTACATCTAGACGATCCTATCGCGTTCGCATAAAGGAGTTTCTCCATCGACGGTCGGTAATACGCGAAAATTAAAATCATCGAGGTTAAGCTGGCGACGCTTACGGAATTCGGATCATCGACCGACCCCGATCTCTATCCCGAGAATCGAACGCAATGATGCAGTGAAACGTTAATTGATCACACGATAGAAACTTCGTTCCTATCATTTTTTTTCTTAGGATTGAAATGCAAATTTTAGCAGCTTCCAAAAAATGATGAAAGGTTTTAAAAATATAAAACTGCTATTGGGTTGCTGCTCCTGAAATGTTTGATTAGAGGATACAATGTCTTTAAGGGGGCATAATGAAAATTAAAACGTAAGACTCTTGAAGGCGATTGCGGCCTAGACTGATCTTTTATCTAAAGCTTTTGACTAATGAAAACCCCCAGGTTTGCATTATCGAGAAGGCTCATCCCGCACCCTTGCAATCCTGGAAACGATTCTACCCCCTTAAGGGATTGTACAACTGTTGGAATCGCTATATTAACGCAGAAGGGAACTGCTACGAAGGAAATCGAAGTCTTTAAGTTGGTTGATCAATAGAACCTTTTTGAATGTAGCATGGTCTCTTTCCATTTTAGGGTACATTGTCGAATGGCGGAGCCTCGTCATCATACTTCTAAATGTAGCACGCATTAAAGTATCCATAGCTGAATGAAAATTGGCAGACTTACTCAAGTCCGGTTTCTTTTTTTCGCAGCTCGTACTTGCTCTGTGGCAGGGTAAAAACCATAATAAGGAACATCATGATTATTTTGGTAAGTCGATCGGGCAAGGTCTGTTGGGAAGGTTTACATTTCAGAACGATGAAGCAGCTCGATTCGTTTTGGGGGATGGCGTCGATGAGAATAGGACGTGATCAGTCGGTGAATCAGTGGCAGCTACGTGATCCAGACTACGTGATCATGCTCGCGGATCCGTCGACAGGGTGTAAGGTCAGTTCCCAGCACCGCGGTCTCTTTCCTTCCCGCATTCCGTGGCTGCCGGTCAGGAACTGTCGCTCGCCGTGTCGGAACGAACAGTAAAAATAGCCCGACTCGCTGTATTTATAGAAACGAGACGTGTATAGCCGACGGGGCGGGCTATCCCTGCTTTCACGGAACGTGGGGGAAAAAAAGAGAGGGAACAGGCTCTCGGAGCCTCCAAGATGAATGACTAATCGCGAAGCTACATAAAAACCGACCGATAACCTGAATAGGAACGACCGACCAGCCTCTACTGATCCGACCCATCGAATTTGTCAGGGTGGAATGCTAGGTAGAATGAAACGATTCCTACTTTTTTTTTTCTTTTTATTGTCAAACTTATTATTAAGTCCTTTGTTTTTTCAAAGCCGCCGATAACATTTTTGCAAAGGAAAATGTTGCTTCAAATGGTCTTAGGAACCTCCTATTTCCGAGATGTGCAGGAATTTTGGAACACCCTGTATACTGGTTACCGTTGACAGATATTTTGGCTAAAAAAAAAAAGGTCATCGCGCAAAACCTAGGACTGGGTTCAACTCGGTCCCCCCTCCCCAAGATTTAATCCTGGCTGCGCCACTGTGTGGCGACGCCACCAGAGAGGAAATCGTGAACTAACCGATACCGGAAAGGGTAAGCTATTTGGAAGATCAGCTCTCGTAACTCTATAAAAAATTATTGATAAACCTCGAGCGGTAAAGGTTTATCGAAATGGGTGAATTGCTAGCTACTGGAGTTTAAAGGATGTAGGAATGGTATTAAAGACTCTCAAATATCTAATATCAAGAGTACAATATCTAATTGTATAAAGTAGAAATGTATGTTTGTATGTTCCGACCGGTTACCGATCAGAGCCGCTAGATGGCACGGACACAAGGATATTGATTAAAAAAACAAAAATCGCTAACAGAGAGAAATAAGAAAATTGCGTACAAGCGTGATGTTCCGTGCTTCATAGTTATTAAAACGTATTCGCGTAAATGACAGTACGCTGTGTATCCAACGGAGAGAAATGAAAGATTCTGAAAAATATGTAAGTACCTATACTTTACATTAGAACATACACTACTACATATTAGGTCATAGTGTACTAGGCCATATTCTGTAATGTTCTAGCTTTCATTTCTCATTTCTGTAGAGAGATCTTTCATTTTTACACAGATTTTATTGAAATTGAACACTGTGCGCCGCGCCGCCCGGAGGGCCTGGTTACGAGGGCATGCCGTAGGCACGCCACGAGCAGCTAGTATTCTATAATGGAGATGTTGGATTTTAATATTTTTGCATCATATTTTGATGTACATATCATAATTTCCATTTCTTTGAACAAATACGTCAATGACTTTAAATATCCAGCCGATAAATGTTTCGTGTATAATCGTGTTGAATATGAGGTGGAAAAATGATTAGATGTGGTTGCAGTCAACCGGTTACGTCGCTTTTTTCGCAAGACGACGTTTAAGAATTCTTGTGCAGAAAATGTGATTCCACACTTCCCCACATCTATTATTTGATGGTGCTCTTATACCGCAGTTAGTTTCTTTTATACATCCCTGGGTGATGAAAGCGATGAGACCGATGTGAAAACTTCTATGGCCATTGCACACCTGTCTGTTTCTCGCTCGCTCAGCTAAACTCGGCTCCCCGAGTAGCGTTTCACCTTGGAGCGTGACGAATCAGACTCGTTGACTGTTAACCCTTTGCACCCGGAACTGTTCTAACTCGAAAACCGAATTTTTCTTCCAGCCTGAAATATTTCCATTTTCTATGATTTTCTTAACGTTATCCATATAAAACTGATATAATACCTCGTACGATATTTTCAGTAGCTTATATTACAATATTTTACATACGTTTAACAATTTATTGAATACAAATTTAATAATGCTCCGAGTCGCCACTCAAGTGCAAAGGGTGAAGCGTAAACATGGCCGCTCGAATGCGACAGAGTTGAAGTTATTTACCCTTCTCAGGTAGGCAGCAAATGACGCACGCTGGTGCGTCCCAGATACGTCTCAGATAGGTCCGAACGGGACGTCCTACGTACGTCCCACTTTCTAAATGGGACCTCTGTCGGACTTTCCTGGACCGTATCTGGGATATATCTCGGAAATACGGACATAAATCGGACGTCCATGAGACATACAGAGGTCCGATACGGACATACTTTGGACATTCGTTGGACATCCGAGTGCTAGCTGGGAAGGCGGGTACTTTCACAGATCTCTCTATTTCACCCATCATACTCTCCTAAGAAAGAATCAAAAACTCTTCTACAATCATGTACTCCTAGGAAGTAAAAATCGTCTTTCTCTCTCTCTATCTCTCGCGAGACCAGAAAGAAATACCTCTCCTACAATCATGTACTCCTAAGAGAAATAAAAGTCTTAGGCCAAACCGATGTAACGACTTTGAACGGAAGTCGCAAAAGATTTAGGAAAACCACAAGATAAGAAGTCGCAAAAGATTGAGGGAAACGACAAGATAAGGAAAACCACAAGATGAGGAAAACCGGCACGCGCCTGATCCACCGCACAATACCGCTACAACCGGAAGTTCACTTCCCGATATAGAACCCTCTTAGGCGGCCCTTACGCGGTCAATCAGGAATAACAGTCTAATTGAACTGTCATTCCTGACTTCAATCTGCTTCAATCACGAAAGAACCAATGAAAATTAAATTAAAAAATTAAATGTAATTTTCACAGCTAATGAAAATTACCTGGAAATCCGTCAGTCCACTTCATCAGTCCGTCAGTATTCAATCAGAATGACATTCACGTCGAAGATTGACATTCTGATTGACCGTGTAGGGGGCGCAGTGGACTATCTACTAAAATTTTTTTTAGGAGAGTGTACAATAAATTAAATGAAATGGACAATATTTATAGAATTTAAAGATGCTGCTGTATTATTTTCAACTCTCTAAAATTACTAAGAGAAGGAATAACTGTCTACGTAGCTCCTGCTTTTAGGAACTAACGCGGATAATTTTTTTCTTGCATAAAAATCCAATTTAATGATCGCATATTCCTACTACATACTCTTGCATTCATGTTGCTGTAAGTTTCCCGATGACGAACCACTTCTACTGGAATTTTCCAAACAGCACGTGCACAGTGTAGAAAATGTAATTAATCGTTCCTGCAAATGATTTCTGATCCTTGTTTTTGCAACTGGATCGGTATACTTTTGTAAAAATCACCCTCTGGAATTTCTTCTGTCGGCAATAGGAACAGAGTTATAACCCAGCTACTAATTCACCCTGTAGACTTAAAAAAAAGCAAAATTCAACTTCCGCGAGCGACCAAAAGTTTTTCATGTTTACATTATACTTATTAGAGTAGAAATCCTATTAATAGGATTCTTCATGACTTTTTATGTATCTATTCAAGTGACCTAAAAGTGGAGCAAACAAATAATTCAATCACAGAACAGGAGATCAATTTGAAAATTACCTAAAATTGGTAATTTGTTTTATTGTATATCACCAACATAGAGAGATCTAAAATAATTTGTTGTTACGTATTAGATACTGGGTTAATTATCATGTACATTAGTTATAAAGTACAACACAACTTATATATTTATTATTATATACTTGTTTTTGGAAATATACTTTGAGTTGTGTAACTTTTCTTATGAATGAACGAAATATCCATACGGTAAATTTTTGTGATTACGGTAAATGCCGATTCCGGCATTGTTATCGTCCCGGAAACGTCACGAATGTTATAGATCTTTGACGTAACAAGACGGGATGTCTGTCGATAAGATTAAAGAAAAAGAGAATGAAATGAGTGTAATGCCTGAGCATTGTGCCAAGGAACTGAAGACGCGGTATTCAGACATGATCACGATATTACATTACATTCCATCGATGGTGAATCTTGCGAATATTTTCCGCCGGGAGAATTCTTCTAGGCTGCAACCGAGCGTGCCTAATCTGAATGCAAAATTATACAGGGTGGTCCATAACTGCTGGTGGATAACAGCTGATAAATTTATTTAAAATTGACGAACCTGTCATTTCGATGGGTCTCGTAATTAGTTCGAATGTTAATTGTTTGCAGTTCATAGCGACGTTAATCAATTTGATTAATACAAATATTACTACAAACATAAATATTTTTCTAATTTTTATTGCACGCTCGGGTAAAGAAGTTTTAAAAAGCAACCTTACTATTTTTCTCGCAATTGCTACAAATATGACGATTTTACTAATAAATTCAAGCAATTAAGCCCCGAAGGTTACAAGTTGGTTCGCTTCCTATTTAAATTTATAATTACATTTAAACGATACAGTCTTGTTGAAATCATCGTTCATAAGTCAGATATACAAGTCCAAGTTCCATAAAACATGCAATGCTATACCGAGTTAGAATATTCTCGAATTTGTATGTTTTACACTAAAGCACTAGTCGTAAGAGATGCTTATTCGAGAACACTGTCAAATAAATTGTAGCTTTCTCTAGAAAGCAGATTTGGTCGACTTTGATATGCCACATACGCGTTGATGACGTGTTTCGTCGTAGTTGGCGCGAAACTTTGACGCTAAACTTTGACAGCTACTAATTCACCCTGTATTTTATAATTGATTATTTCATGATACAATGCCAAATTCTTTGAAATTAACCTGTCCATTCTTTCCGCGTACTGGGTACATGGCGCACCCGCTGACCCCCCTCGCCCCCCCCCCCCATATAAGCCAAGCGTAGGCACTGTCGATGAGCATAGTTTGTACATCTTTCGAGAATGTGACGGCACAGTGTACTTCATCTTTGTCGAAGGTGAAATTACCTGCGCCGGGTGTATAGGTATGTATAGGCTGAGGGCCGAGCCGAACGTAGAGAAGGACAGCGCCCGTGAAAAGAGACCACACGCGGGCCTATCTTACCGATAACGCTGTCTTTCCTTGCTCCCGAAACGTGTTCATCGTCAATTAAACCACTAAATACAGTTGAAATTATATCGTGTTTGGTCTTTTTTAATCAGAAAAATGCCACGAATATATTGACGAAAGTTTCATAAAAGAACATAAGCGATAACAAAAAATATTAAATATTGATGTTACATTGTGAAGACGCACGGGCCTTTGAATTGTGCCGAGCCGAGATTAGATTACTACAGTGGAGGGGATATTTTTTTTGTGCCCTCTGTGTACAGCCTTTCTGCGTCATAGGGACATTACTGTATAATATGTACAAACTCTTTTTACGTGCTTTTCGCAATTAATTAATGCCCAACTCTGAATTGTGGGACAGAGAGTTGGGCATTAAATAAAATTTTAATCATGATTGACATTGATTAATGTGTACGATTGAAAAAGTAATCATTGAAAAATCGGCGATTGATTCAATCGATTGATGTAGTTAATCGCCACACGGTCAGCAAGGAGACAGGGTGGAGATGGAAAATTGCCAGACATATATCTAAACATAAACTCAGTTTACATTTTTTTCAGTATTCATACAGTTTTGATTCCGTATTTCATTTCGAAGTTTCAGCAGTTAAGGATTAATCAATTATCCGATTGACGATTGCAATTGAGAGGGACTAAAGTTGAAATTTAACCGTTATTCCCAATTAACGATTAGTAAGTATTTAATCGTTAACCGCAATTAACGATTTATAAGTATTTAATCGTTAACCGCGATTAACGACTAAACTAGGAGATTGATTTTTAACTGCGATTATATATAGCGATTGAAGTAGAAATTTATTCATCAGTCGGTGATTAAATTTTTTCCCTACTCTGTTCAGTTCTTTTGCCGATTCACGTGCAGTCGGGGTCGGGCATGTGTATCGTGCATAATGTCCACGCATTAGGCACGGAGGATCGGTAGAAGGGGCGATCGTATTTACCTGCGAAAGTATTTAGAGGAGACCGATGCTGGGCCTGATTCCAGTTGAACAAGAAAGGTGTTCCGAAGTGGTATCTCCCGTTATTTAAGTGCGCTCTCTCCTTTGAACAGTGTACACGTACACAACCAGTGACCGGTAAGGACTTCCTCATTTTGATTCTCTCTGTCTTCATTCTTTCATTGCGGCGATTCACTCTCGATATATCAGTGATCATCAATCTCATGCGTTCTGTGATACAAGTGACAACGTGAGTTAAAAGTTAGTTGAAACTGTTAAAATGTGATTCAATCGGTCAACTGCGGATTTTATGCATTTATCATAAAACTAGATTAACACTAAACCTACCGCCACCGGTCGAAATGACCGATTTCAGAATTTTTATTTTACAATTATTGATATGATAAAAATGGTTTCATAAGAAGTGATGGTGTAGATATCTTTATTGGAACATGTATCAGAATAGGGGCCGCACAAAGTCTGAATAAAATCAATCTTGTCATTTTTATACCGATTATGTTTAAGGCTCGGTAGGTTTAAGTTGCAAGAGAAGACGAATTATTTTCTATTTTAAAGATCCGCGTGTTTAATATTCTGCACAATTTCTTAAAATTATTGAAAGACGAAATAAATTTTTACTTCACTCGGTGATTGGTGCAGAAAATTTTTATTTTGAATGAAGATCCGCATTGTGTGACTGGATGGACTGAGGAGATCAATGAATCTTGATAAAGTAGGTGAAAATTAATTTTTAACAAAATGGCGAACAACCACTGAGTTTAATACGTTAATATCTAGTAAATATTTGACCCAACAACCGGTGATGATACTAACGGTAGTCCTATTTCTGTATTCATGCTCTTTGTTTCCAAGGTAGGGTCCAAACGGTCGGATGCGTAAATTAATCGACACAACTGCATAATATAATACTAGTCATTCAATGAGACGTCTCTACGCGTTAACTGCATCGTTCAGTCAAATTCTAAAATCAACTTGCACTATGATAAATAAATCACTAGAATGGTACAGCATCTTCGTAGTCTTCGACACGGAAAGCTAGAGTAAGATAAAACAGAAATTCAGAACATAGGAAACCGTTTTATACCTAAGGTACTCCGAATAAAAAATATTCAGTTATAATAAAAATGAGTAGGTGACAGACACACAAACACACACATTGAAGACAGTAAAGAGATTAAATGTTAGGTTGCAAAGAAAGTTCTTGCGGTTTTTATTATAAAATCAAAATAACAAAAACCGTAAGAACTTTCTTTCCGACCTAATACATGTATAACAATATCTGCAGTTGATCCAGAAAGTATTTGAATATTAAATTCTCGAGAAATTATCGATATCAGAACTTTGATAATTTCGTTGAAAAAAATAGTACAACAATATACAGTACTGTGCAAAAGAAAGAAGTATATTTTTTCTAGAAAAGCGTAAAAAATCAAATAAGAGCACAGTAACTTTTGTATAAGGTTTCCGCTGTTTAATGGAATAGTTCTAAGAATATGCGTTATCACGGATTATCTAATACTTTAAACTTTCAATGCGATAAATCAGTCATGGTACAATACAATTTCTACATGAAGATATTGTTTCTCATTATATCTTATAATTATACTGGGTGCTTTTTTCTTTTGCACAGTAGTGTACGTGGTTCAATATTCATGATTCGGCGATTAGGAAAAGTAAAAGACACACTTTTGGTCCAAAATGTTAGAAATCGAAGCGATAATACAAGGTACATGAAGGCCTTACTGCTGATACGAAAGAAACTGATAGCAATATGCCAATATGCACAAGCCTTGCGAAAACAGCAGAGAAAGAAATATGGCTGATACAAGAGAAAGGGGTTGCACGAGAATCATTACATAACCTCTTTCCTTGATGCAACGCGGAACAACTTTCTCGGTCAGCGTTCATGTAATACACAGCTGTACTTATTAAGCCGGTTACTCAGGCTGATATCTCCCGGTGATCGTTTTTGGACAAAATAAAGTGAAATTCGAAGACTGGTCCTCGCCGTGTAATAAATCGTTTGCATTAACACGTCGAGGCCCGACATCGCGTTTGCAAATTTCTCCTGCAATTTTTCTCGAGGAATGTGTACGTTAGTGAATTATTCTTCATCTTCTTTATTTACACATTAAATAACATTCGTGATGAAGATTTTAAAGAAAGTCTAACAAGTCTTTTTTATTTACACATTAAAGAACATTGCATAGCTATACGAAAAATATATTTTTTTTCTCTTCTACGACATTTTTGGGGATAATGATGTTTTAATCACTGTAACTGTAAAGAAAATATTACGGCAAGGTGTTAAGAGCTGTATGTAGCATCGAACATCATAAATGTCTCATTATATTCACATCTACATATTTTGTGTGATCTAATCACGTTATACATGATAGAATTACAGGTCGACACTTTTGCTATTATAGTTCAGTATAAATTCTTTCATTTATGTCACAAATTACATTCATGTCGCTTTTTACGTTACGTCATCTCCTGATTTCATTTAGACAACAGTCAAATGTGTTCTGTTATCTACAAAAAAAATTTTTATTTTAATATTTAATTTAGAAGATAATTAAATTCTCGAATTCCCGTCAGAATCAATGTGGGCATCGAAATAGAGCCAATATTAAACAATCCACGCAGCTGTTAATGATGTTCTTGAGGAGACAGTTGCGCCTCTTACGCAAGCCGAAAGAAATTGCATCTTTACCGTCGAATGTGCGCATAAAGAACTAAAGTGTTCCAACGTTGAGTGAAACTCGGGGACGCAACGCGAACACTTAGACGCCGCCGCTGCAATTTGCGAGCAATTAAGAGGAGCAAATGTCGTTGAGATTAATTTCTAGAATCTCTTGAGAAGCATCTTTCAGCAAAGAAATGCAGACAGAGCGGTAATGAAATTTGCGGAACAGGTGGTCCCAGCGTCTTCAATTATGAATTTCTGTTTTAAATCAGTCGTCGCGGGTGATTATTTCCTTTCATGTCATTACAACGTCGTCTAAAGAGCACACACAAACGCGACGTTCCATTGGTTTGCTTTTGCAATCATTAATTAAGTACAATTGCGTAGAGAATTACATTAATCTGTGAGCTTTCACGATGCGATGCAGAGGTATGAAACAGTGGATTTAATTAGAAACAGGAAGAAATGTCAAAGTTACTAGATCGATCAATTCTTGTTTTCCTTTTCTGAAACACCTACCTTTAGTAGCTGATAATTCAAATATTTTGTGGCAATTGCAAAGTCACTGTTCATAGCGTTTTTACTAATAAGCTGACACATCAGTTTGTTGCTTTTCTATCAAGTGAAATTATGTGTACAGCTGATTCAAAAACTATTTTTGGTGAAATTGAATTTTTTTACCCAAATAAATGTGCAAAAATTTTTCTCGTACTTTAAAAAATTAAAAAAATTCTGCTTACAGCTGTGTCATTAGGATTTATGCATCATCCTAGTACAGTGATCGGCTCATTAGTGAAAGTCGGCGGTACAACAATTTAGATTTCTTTTGAGAGCCAAATTTCTTTATAATAGCTCTCGTAGTGAGTACATTAAAAGTACATACAAATACTATTCAAATAACTTGATTTTAAGCACGTCATTAGTGAAAGAGTCGCACTCAAGTAGCACTGCAGTTCTTATTCGTACTTACATAGTATTGTGACATACCTGTTGCTTCATTCAGTCTGTAACTACCCCTAACCTACGCCATCCTGTAAGTAGCACCATCTAGTTGAGAAATCTATAACTAAAACAATTTGTTAATACAAAGACGCATTTACCATTTGGAATTATATTACCACCCAAAAAATTAACATCACAAAATTTGTGATTTTACCACGTTTTTATTTATTTATACCTACATGACGCTTTGCATACATTCCCTTTTTTCCCGTTCGTGATCAGACTGCAACTCTTACACATTTACGTCTAAAGTACGATCCAAAGATACTGGTAAATCCATTACGTATACAAATGAATTCTTAGATCTCAGAATCAATTGTCACTTTATATTCAATTTCAATATTTTAGCCCCAGAGATTTATTAACACGAGAACTACCGAACCCACCTAAATGACGAGTTTGAAATTCTCTATTTTGCAATTATTGAAATTGTACAGAGTGAAGCCACCACCATAGTCTACCATTGCCTCCTGACGTTCTATAAGCTGCTGCTTTCAACCCCAAAAATTCCTATGAAACCATAGTAATTTAATTAACTTTGAGGGGGGCGAGGTGACCACTACAGTGGCCAGGGACGGACTTGGGAATTTTGCGTAACATGTTAGTTGTATACATATATATTAATTTCGTGTGAAAAAAAAATCCAAGTTCTCAATGGAAAAATGCTGGCCGTGGAATGTTACTTTATACTTTTTACATCCTAAAAATCCGAATATAATTCAGTCTATCAGAGATTTGGTGTCAGTCATATGTGACTGATGTGACAGCTAACGTGTTAAAGATTAGTTCTGGCGTCTTCGGAAATCGGATACGAATGTTTTGAAATAGTAATTTCAATTTGATCGAAGTGAATGATGGTGGTCACGACTATTGCACAAGTATAAGAGACCGCAACAGGCCACATTCGAAAAGCAGCCCTTGCGGGTGTCGTCATCTGCTGGTTGGTAGTTGCGCAGCCGCGTAGAATCACCTGACGATCGTCGTCAATGCCAGTGACGACCCTTCTGTCACTTCGGGAACCTCTTCAACGAGATATCTGTAAATCTCTATCGATATTATTCGGAAAGGGAACGGTGTAGAGGAGAATTGAACAGAGAGGGCTGTGTATCGTGCGAAAGGGGAAAGGGTGAGGGAAAGGTGTGAGAGTGACAGTGGAAAAATATCTCAAGGGCGATGTTTCGGGGTGCGCAACCCCGGCTTCACGAATTCCAAAGGTTACGAGCCTCGCATCTCGAAAGATCGAGAAAGAGGGACATATCACACCGGGACGGTACTCACCCCCGTGTCAGATAGGGTAAGTTCTATTAAGAAGTTTGTTTCGAGCTTCGTATCTTTCCTCGTAGTCGTTGTCGTCGTCATGTTTTCTCTTGATCGATAGTCCTGTGACCAGTGGAAAATTTATTGAATAAATTAAACTCCCATCGTTTTAACCGAGAGAATAAAAATCGCCATTTCAGTCAGTTTAGTCCATTTTGCTCAATTTTTAGAAAATCATTGCAATTAACAATCGCTTTAGCAGAAATAATAAAGAAACTAACGTGTCTAGGAAAAGTACCTCAAAAAATACGTTTCACATATTTTGTAAATGGTCTTCAGGAATATCGAGGAATATTGAGGAGAGTTAAATTTCGTAAACATTGAAGACTAAGAAGAAGTGACCACTAGTGACTAGATCGTCAATAATTAAAAGAATTAATAATTCTTATTTGTCGTTTAATAACTGTTCATTCATAACTACTCCCCATTCATAATTGTCCATTCATCATTTCAAGCAGTCAATGTCAATTACATACCATTAACTCTTTGTAGTCCGAATTTCTTTTTTGCGAGGAGTTAAAATAAATTAATTTTAGGATCATAGCCAGTCTTATATTTAAATCTTTTGGACTAACAACCCCAGTCTTATTTAAATACTTGAATACACTTCGGAATAATTAAAAGTGTTTTGTTCGTTAAAGTTTCAAAGGGTGGGTTGAATAGAAGGGTGAAATTTGAAATGTAATGCAAAGTAGATGAAAAAATGTAGACATTATAAAATCGTAGAATGTAATACAAGCAAAAAAACGTCTCGTTCCACTGACTTTATTCTATACAACACATACGTATACTATACAAAAACGGTAAACGTTTCACTAACGTAAAAGTCATACACCTTTCAAAGCGTCAAAACGTTTGGGGACGTTGCACGTAATACGTTATAATCGCACCGTTTGAAAGTCTATAGGTCCACTATGACGATGAAGTACGATCTATAGTCTGCGTACAGGGTGAATCCCACACAGAAAAATACGGTGTGGGGATTACGTAAGTACTTCTAATACTTATAAGCATATGCTTATACTGCATAGATTATACTGCACTATCAAAAAAACGTGGCAAAATATTTTCTTTATAATTTGTAATTAGAGTACAATTGTCCACAGTCGACTAGAACACAGTAATGTACTTTGTAATTTCCGATTAGGTAATTATCTGCCTACAGTTGAAAAAGTAAATGTCAAATGTCTCTGGATGAGAAATTCATATTTGAACATTTTGTGAATACAATTTTTATTGTAATGTGAACTTCAGTAAGAGAATTTATCCAACCCTATGTCTTTCATTTAGAATGTCAAATTTTAATAAAGTCACTTTATTTTCAATTTATGTAATTTATGTTCTCCCTCTGTGTATTCAAATGCTCGGCCCCACCTGGCCTCCTTCCACTGAAAAAGTGAAGTTCGTCGTTGATCAAAGAGATGATAAAAATTCGTGATAATTAATCTTTTTGACATCGAGAAATGTTGAAAATTTTCACGAGTCACAGCGTTAAATTATAGCGTTGATTAGAACGAGAAATAATCGTGCGAGGGAGCGAGTTACATATGTATATCGATTCCTGCTCCTCGACCACTTTCTCCTCGAGTCTCAAGGTATGCCAAAGAGCGTGCCGCCGCAGCCCGCTGCAGCGACGATATCGTCGCGACGGTATGCTGTCTCGACAGTGTCAAATACGTGCACTTGAGACTTGAGAGCAACGGTAAACCTGTTACACAAACATTTGTTTACGAAGGAGGAGGTACTGATAATGAGAGAAATCGTTGCACGTGTACGTTGCACGATCTTGTTCGGGATTTAAAGACCTGCTTGGAGAGACCAGTTTATATGCACTTTTTAATAATTATCGAAGTACTAGGTGTACAAATTAATTCATGGCCCTGTCATCATGAATTTGTTGATCGTTTGCACACATCTAAAACACTTTTCAAAATAATCTACAGCATTTTGCATGCGCATTTGTTCTATCTGCATTAGATGTACAAATTAATTCCTTGCCTTCTTTTTGCGAATTTATTGATATAATTTGCCTTTATCTAAAATACATTCTACTTTTCGAAACAATCTACACCATTTTCTGTAAAGTTATTTCATCTGCATTACGTGTAGAAATTAATTCCCAGCCCTCTTCTTGTGAATTTATTGATCATTCGCATACAGCTTTAGTACACTCTACTTTGCAAAACAATCTTGTTATAAACTTGCTTGAATGTTATAAACTTGCTATGCATTTATTCCACCTTACAAGTAAGCAATGGACGATCTGCGGATTTTTATGCAAAATAGTCTTTGAATAGTTATAACAACTTAAGTTATAATAATAGTTATAACACTTAACGTTCCTGTGAATGGTCACAATTGTAATTCATGAGAATAGCGAATTAATTTGTTCTGTAATTAATTTATATAATCTATAAAAATCGCCTACAATTTATCGATACGCAAAATTGGTTAGTTTAGAAATATTTCCAGCGTCGAATATCAAAAGCTAGCCATTGCGTCTCGTCCATGACATATGTACATTGACTGCATTGAATGTAGGTTGTGGAATGGAGGACCGATCGATATATAAAGTGTCCAAGTACAGGTCGGTCAATTCATTCCTAAAGGCTTTATGTGATTTCTTGCCGCGTGAATAATCTTCCCACACCCATAGCAAAACATTGCTATTCTTCGCTCATTCCCTCCGCAACAAAGCAAATCATGTTTGTTTCATGAACAGGAGCAAGTGCAACTGTGAACTTGAAATGTTGGAAGCACATTTGCATACGATGCACATTTAGATTTTCCATAAATTACAGATGGGTAACTACTAACTGCTAACTAAGTAAGGAATTCTTTAGGATACACGTGCAGAAAATAAGTGAAATTCCACAATAAAATTGTATTTATTCGCGTATACTTTGGTTCTAGATTTTTTACTTTCCAATTATCGAAATTATGAAGACGGGATTAAATAAATATATTTATTAGAGCATATAAATTCCAAACAAATGCAATCTTGTAACTTTTATAAGGCAACACATACCAGTTACTTTTAAAAGGCTCTGTAGAGGTTTAGCGTTAAATGAAATAATTAATATACGCCGGTAAAACGGAAGATTTAGAGAAACCAGCGCGGAGTAACCTTGTGCTAGAAGAATGAAGCATTACATGACACAGACGGATGTCACTTTACTCGAGCGAAAATCGTCTTTTACTAAACGGATTACTTAACGCGAGAATAGCTGGAGAGTTACGATTACTAAACGGTATTTACGTCTCTTTCGAAGTATTCATTACTGCGATCGTTTATGTGATCGGTTATCAATTTATATCAAGTCCGCGAATTTTGTCTAAACGTTTCCTAAACGTCTAGCTAGTATTTTAGAAATTAGTCCATATGAAGTGATATCTCCGTAAATCATAGCTGTATGCGTAATTATTAAAAATGTCCAAAAAGATCCATGGATTAAAAATGTGTAAAATTATTAATACATTTTTTACAACTTATTAAAATTATTAAAGAAGGGAAGAAATTTGTATTTAGCTCCTGTTTCTTACGATTTATGCAGAAAATGTTCATTTTGCATAAAGATCCTTTAATTATAATCGAGTATAATTAACACTCGGAAGGGCAGCGGTCTTTACAAGTGTTCAAATGGCAATGGTAATGGCAATTTTCAAAACGGGTCAAAATGGACCCGTCGACAAGAAGTCGCTCGTTGTTCCTTCGGTATGAATGCAGCCTAATAGCCGTTGACACTTCACGATTCATGAATATTGATTCTCAATGAAAAGGAAGCCAAACGTCGCGATTAGCGAGCCATGCATAAGACAAACAAGTACCCTAGAACAGCCGATAGGATTAACGCCAGATCGACGGAGCACTAAAAGTGACTATCGTACGCTGCTCTACAAGAATGATAAGAATTTATTCATTCAGATTTTTAACGTTTCTTATCATAGTATAAATGTCTTTACAATTTTAGTAGCGCGATTCTACACCTACGATTTGGTCGAAAATGACTTAAGAAACCCCCCGCAAAATTAACCTTGGACGTGAAAAACTTGGATAAAAAAAATTGCTTTTTAATCGTGTTCTACTGGTCATGAAGACCACCTTTATGAGAGGAACCATGGGCCGTAACTCAATCGTTCTCTTAAAAAATGATGTTGAAGTTCCTATAATTTTTGGCAACTTTGTTCATAATATTCTTTTCTTTTATAATCAGGGAAAAATAGCAGTTTGGGGAATAGGATGGTAATCGAAAAGTTCTATTGATCACGCGTAACGTGTGTAATAGGATTTACTGTTCAGACAATAACAAAAACAATGTTTAAACAACGAACAAAGAACGCGTGAAAGTGCGTAGAAATAACGCAAGGCGATACTAAATGTATCACGGTCGCGAAACCCCGTAAATGCTCCGGGGAAATGTCGGGAAATGGAAATTCGAGATGTTACGTGTTGTTGACGAAGCAGTGGGGTATTACGCGTTAGTTCGGGAAATAGAGTATAAAAATTCAGTGCGAATTAGTGGAAGGCGACAACGGCTAGCAGAAATTCCAGATCGACGTGATATTTAACGACGAAGTGCACCACACTTATGGCCTCCACGTTAACCAGATTTGACACCACTCGACTTCCTCCTTTGGGGAGCAGTGAACGATATTGTTTATCGCTCAGGTCAACAGTTCAGATCTGTTGAGCAATTAAAATGTCAGAGCGAACAAAGGAGTCGCAAAAATTATAGGTACTTCAACATCATTTTTTAAGAGAACGATTGAGTTTCGATCCATGGTTTCTCTCACAAGGCTGGTTCTCACGACCATTAGAACACGATTAAAAAAACAATTTTTTTGTTCTTGTTTTTTGTTCTTTCATTTTCGAACAAATTATAGGTTTAGAATATGTATATGTCGAATACGTATAATTTCGTGATAACCTGTACAGTTGGTATTTAGTCTTATTTAAATTTGCGAGACTTTGTTCCACGTCATAGCAGTCTTATCTTTCGCTAATTGCAGTAAATGCAAATTATACGCTTTTTTTGATACCGTATCTTAAACTCTGTTAGTAGTGGCGTAGTCACCAATCACTATACAACAGCGACTTTTAACAAAAATGAAGAACTCAATTTCGAAACTGACAAAAGATTAGAACCTGCGCATATTGTTCTTTTATTTTCAACTGTTTGAGACACATTTCCATTTCATTTTCTTACAATTGACTTGGACAATGTTTATTATGCATCCAAATCAGCAGTCTTAATCATTACTATTAGGTGAGTACGAAAATAATGACGAATTCTTGCACTTCGAATTTTTCACATCGTACTTCTAATAAATCTTATTGCTTGTATCGTCTGTTTCTGTTATAGATCATTTTAAAACTTATTTATTGCTTTTAAATACGATTTCTAATACAAAATAATTTCTGAAGTGTTTAAATCTAGACGGATGGTTGATCTTTGTGTAAAGTTATAAATGTTCAACATTAATTACAAGATAGTAGGATTAATTCGAATAAAATAAAAGTCTCTTTAATTCTTTTAAATCTTCTTTAATTTGAACTGTCAGTCAACTTCAAGTGAGAACATAAACTGAAGAATTGTCTGAATTTGATGTTGAAAGTTCCACATTCACTCGACAATAATTTCTTCGCGAGTCCACGCTTTTAATTTATGTTTAAGGGGCAGTGTCGCGCATGTTTTACGATACTAATGGAATGTCAATTATTGAAAAATAAGGATGTCAAGTTACACAACAAACTTGGAAAGATAAAATAACGATAGTCGTATGACAGTTATATTTTATGATACAATGGTATCGCGTGGTGGTTGTTGGACACATGTCGCGAACTTCACTTTTTCCTCGTAAGTTTTAAGAATTGTTTCAAGTTTGTACACGGCACTCTGTGAAAATATTTCGAAAGATCGATTGATCAGTTTGTAAAGTTTACGATAATTATCATGTACTAGATGTACAGAAAAAACAGTTTTTTAAATTTAAAAGTGTTGAAAGTTATTTCGTCGAACAAGATCGGAAATTGAGAGGATGAATTAGTGCGTAATCCCTGTTTCTTGCAATGGATGCAGAACACTTTTATTTTGCATAAAAATCTACTAATGAGTATTAAGAACTCGATTGAGAACACTAAGAATAAGATCATTTTTGCAATTGTCTGTACTTCATACATATAATATAATATTATCATAACATATTAACATCGCTCAGTATTTTATCATTATTCGCTTTTAGTATGGAAGTCCCATTATAGTCGCTAAGCCAAGACATATGTGTAATACTCGCGTGGCAGTGAACGTGTTAGGGGATATTCTCGTTGTAGGCGCAATTCGTTTAGCTGTCAGTTTATATCACTTATGTTGTCCAATAAATTTCTGTTGACACATTAACTGTCGCTTCCCCTGTCCATAAATATTAGAACAGCCAGTAATGTTATTAAACAATGATGTGGAATTTATGCTGATATTCTAATACAGTAGGACCTCGATTAACCGGATCCCGATTATAAACAAATATACGTTTAAATATCATTATAGTATGAAGGGAAATTCAGAAATAAAAAATTCATTCTGGAATATAATGTACATTTTAATTATTTCCCTCGGGTCTTGATTATCCATGAGACCTTAATTTATTTATAATAGTCTGGTTAATCGGGATCCTACTATATTACACTAGCAACAGTATGTAGGTAGTGTGAGATGAATACATGTGTGCGCGCATATGAGAGAGGAAGGGCGGTCTGCGAGGATGCAAAACCGAGTACATAAATGTTTAATTGTAGCAGGCATTTCCCCGCTCAGCTGAGCGTGCGACAAAACAGCATATCAGAAGTGCGATGTTATGCCGATCGCTCGGAAAAACGCGAGAACGAATCGCACCTAGAGCAAGCAACCGTTGGCCCGGATATTAGACAAAGGAGCCGGGCCATATAAAACAGGCCAAGCGGGCGGCGCGATGGAGAGTTCGAAAGTCGTAGTCGAGGAGCATTCTAAAGTAGTAGTTAATCGTTATATATCATTCGCGCCGTCATGGTAAAATAAATGTTAGTCATCATATCGTGTAAAATTGTTCGTACGTTGTAAAATTATTCGCCAATAAACGCTGCGTAAATAACTAGCCGAGTTTATTCCCACAGTAGATATACAATATACGAATTCAATACATAAGGATTTTGAATAACGATACAAATCTGAAAGTGGCACGAATATAGTCCATGTGAAGTCGCGTTTACTGTCCGCGATCGGGTATGCAATCACTGTCCAGTGCCTACCCACTCCACTGTCGGCCAACGCCGCAGGGCGGCGATGATCGATCTTGGCTCGGGTATATTGATGTGAACACCATTCCAATGACACCATTAATCGAATGTACAAAACTTCTTCATTTTCATTATTTTTTTATGGGACTTTCACCAACTTATTTCTGACATTTTTCTGATTAAAATAAGACCAAACACGATATAATTTCGTTTGTATTTAGTGGTTTAATCGACGATGAAAGTTTCGGGCACAAGGGAGGACAGCGAACACGCGTGCCTTTGAACTTGATCGCTTCGCATTAGTAGTGGTTCACACCGATGTGAAATGAAGGGGATATTTTTTTGCGTTTATCGTGAACGGCCTTATAGAGAATTTACTGTAGTTAGTTTAGTTTAGCTTAGTGTTGTTAGATCCTAATTAAATATATTTTCCTTTGCATTATCTGACACATGAACTTGTGTGTGTGTGTGTGTGATTTTTATCGGAACCTTCCAATTCCCACACTAATAACGAAACAATTTTTCTCGTGCTGAAAAAAGGCTGCATTATTAAAAGACGTAGTATTCTTTACAGAATTCACCCTCACCGCCCTCAATGAAGTTTATTTACTGTAACGTAAACTATGACAGACGCACGATCTGGTAATTCTTTAACAACCGTTGAGATTTATTTCATCCCTTCTGTCAATATTTCTAAACAGCGGATTATTGGCATTATGCATATAACAGTAGCTGCTTTCAGGAGAAAATGCAACATAATCATTGTGACAAATCTTAACACTGTTTAGTTATTTAATTAAATAAATTTTTTTAATTTCACATAGTTTTGTATTCCCTCTCTATTGTTTCAGATTGTTCAATGATATGTCTTTGCTGGACCAGCTATCCCCTAGTATGAGCGCCACCGTTATACAAACGAACCAAGAGCAAAGGAAGGATGAAAGATGCACCCACGGAAGCTCCATCGAGGCGTTCTACGCCGATTCGGTGATACTGGTAACCGGGGCGACCGGTTTTCTGGGAAAAGCTCTTTTGGAAAAGCTGTTACGCTCGTGTTCGCGTCTGATCGCCATTTTTATACTAATCCGCCCGAAGAGAGGTCAAACGGTGGATCAACGATTGACACAGCTACTACAAAATAGCGTAAACCCCTTTTATACATATACATCTTACCGTATTATCTCGTCTATCAAAATCAATTTCGTCATAATCTTTTGAATAATCATATTAATCACACTACAGCCAATTCTGATCTGCAATCCTTTTCCTTCCAATTGTTTCCCTTGATCTTATTATTAACCAGGGAAAAGGACAACGTAATCAGACTTGAGTGGCAAACAACTACGCCTGTAGTTGGAGACCGGCAGAGTTACCGTCTGTAACCGATTGAAACAATTGGACATGATGTACAAATTTTTTTTAACTAAACGTCCGCAGAACTTTCTGAACGACTTAGTATCATGCTGTACAGTTATAACAACGCTTGTTACCACGGTGGAAATTGATTGTTGACAGGTCTTCGACAGAGTCCGAACGGAAAATCCGTCCGCCCTTAACAAGATCCATCCTATGAAGGGCGATGTTACTATGCCGGACCTTGGCCTCTCGCCCGCCGACAAGGAAACGCTGATACAGAGAGTGAACATAGTATTTCATAGCGCGGCCACCGTGAGATTTGACGAGCCATTGAAAGTGGCCGTCAATCTGAACACGAAGGGCACAGAACGTATGATCGAGCTATGCAAGAGCATGAAAAACCTGATTAGCTTCATCCACGTTAGCACAGCGTACAGCAACGCGAATCTGAACGAAATCAACGAAGCCATTTATACGTAAGTGTCAATGCTGATCGTTGCTCGGCCTTTGTCGATCCTTGAAGGGAGGACATTTTAGTATATCGCGTTTCATAGCTGTGATCGTCTCTTTCTAGATCCTTGTGTGTCCACACGGATCATTTGATTTGGCTCAATCGTTTCTTTGTCGTTTAACCTTTTCAGCACTGAACTACGCGATATTCTTCTATTCTATTCTCATTTAGAGAATTCTCGATTATACAGTGAATAATGTTGCAATATGTTGTAATATTAGAATCGTATCTTGTCTTAATAATAGTAGAATTAGAGTATCGAAAAATGTTATATAGTACAGAAAATATAATTTTCTATCAATATCCGTCAATACTGATAGGATGCTTCAATATGCTCCTAGATGATCTATATTTCCACCAATATGGTCCTCTGTCAATATTGACGCGAATATTGACAATATTACTGATCGTGTAGGGCCTACTTTAGACCGCACGACCGAAGTGAAAACTTCTATGGCGATTGCACACCCGTCTGTTTCTCGCTTGCTCTGTAAATAATAATAGCGTTTCACCGCAGAGCGTGACGAATCAGATTCATTCACTGCCCAGCAATTGTATACACGGTGCGCCTACAGAAGTTTTCACTTCAGAAACAATGTTTCACGTCGATCTCCGGGACATTTAGATTCGCGTTTTAATAATTTCGATGATTTTGATCATTTATTACAGCACGAAAGTAAAACCTTCAACAGTTATCGAAATGTGTGACGGTCTAGACGACAGCACGATTGATATACTTGAAAAGAACATTTTGGAGAACCACCCGAACACATACACGTTTACGAAAAATTTAGCAGAACAATTGCTATTAGCGAAAGCTACGAAACTGCCACTGGCTGTAGTCAGACCCAGTATAATCGGAGCTGCGATGGAAGAACCTTATCCTGGATGGGTGGACAGTAATATTGGAATTACAGGTACTGTCTGCTCATATACTAACCGAATATAACACTTTTTGGGAATAGTTTCTTTACCAGAAATGTCTGTAGAATTCAATGCGGTGTAGTAAATTCCTGCTGGATAAAGGGATTTTCACATAAATACAAAAATAGAGCGTATGAAGTACCTACCCGCGTCAGCTCTTTTTAAAACTTTAACAAGCATTAGAAAATACTTCACTCAAACCTGAACTGTCACCTAATTTTACATCTAATTTTTTATCAATCATGCATTTTTACTGAAATCAAAGTTTCCCGAAAACGCTGCGTGATAGAGCAACTTTACTTTCGGAATTTGGTGTTGTGTAGTACAGTGTTATTGCCACACGATCTTGTATACATAGTATACGCATACATACATCTGAATGGATTGTTTGATTTTCGCAGGTATTCTAAAGGAAGTCGCCCGAGGTACCTTGAAATCAGCCCTGTGCTTCGCGGAGAAGGCCATAGACGTGGTACCTGTGGATTATGTCGTCGACACTTTGATTTGCGCCGCATGGAACCGTGCAATGGAAGCGAACAATTCTATTAAAATTTACAACTGCACCGCGAAGAATCCCTTTGCGTAATGAACTAATCTCTTTACATAAATATTTGCTAACCAAAGGAGAGCAATTCAGATCTCTCACGAATTACCATAATATGAATTACTATCATAAAATAAAAATATAGTCTTTTAATCTTTCTTACACAGAGATGCTTGTTCTACTGTATCCAATACTGAACTGATTTTTTATAGTAAAAAAAATATTCTTATTTTTCAGATGGGGTCAATTGCTTCGCATTACAGTAAAATACGCGAGACTGGAACCGGTGACACATTTGGTATGGTATCCAGGCATCTCCCTCGCTAGGAACAAATTCCCAGTCGAGGTTTTGAAGTACATTTTCCAGTATTTCCCAGCACTCGTCTATGATTTCTTCTATGGTCTTATGGGACATAAACCCGTGTAAGTATACGTATTTATTAAAAATGAATTAGCTCATTTCATTCTTACGAATGGGCATATCTTCGAATTCTTATGATTAGGTTAAAGCTTTCAAATTATTAAAAAAATTGCGTTTCAGAATGCTGAAATACGCTAGACGACTGACTAAAAACATAGCTAACGCACAATTTTTCGCAATGCGCGAATGGAAATTTCACCAGAGCAATATGGACGATCTAACAAGAAAAGTGAAAACGCTTAAAGATTCTAATAACTTCAACACGTCCATGGACAATTTCGATTGGGACAAATTTACGCGCGTTTACTTGCTAGGAATTAAAAAGTTCATTATGCACGAAGTGCCCGATAAGCAGAATAAACAACGAGGGCGGCTGTCAATGTACGTATCGCAAGAAAGTGTTGTTAAAAATTTGCTTTACTCGAAAAACAATTTTGTTATTCAGAAGTAGTCGTAACGATCGATTTCAAGTTAGCGTAAATTTTCATTTATTCTCATCCGCCCATCTTTACCAAATGAATTTAACCCTTGAAGGTCATAGTATTTATTTATATTCTTATTTACATTTACATGTTGAGTTAACAATAATTCTTCTTATTCCAGATTTTACTTAATTCATCGTTTCATTCAAGTGTCCAGTGTAATCGTCTTGTTGGCGATAATATTACGGGTATTTAGTCGCTGACCAAAACATTCGACGATTTCTTTTAGACAAATAAAATGTAAAATAAAAGATAATTGTTGGCCGTTTCATCTTGCTATCATCCATTACAATCTGCCATGACTGGATATTTTATGTACATATACAACGGTGTACGATCCTAACCGTGCACGGGGTTAATTAATTTAGCTGATATTCAATTTGTGATGCTGTGCAAAACGTGCACGGAAAATCTATTTTCCGAAAAGTTTGAATGACTGTATCTTATACATGCTTTGCGATTTCACGTACCGACTATCAATATTTTAATTTACAGTATGTTATCATACAGTTATAAAAATGATTTATTACTAATCTCAATGACCATCCCCAAGATTTTCAATCGTATTCTTCAATGCGAACTACTTCAAAGTTAACTACAACCGAAATATTAATCTCACAATCTTGTCAGTTACAATTTAAGCAATGAGTTTAGAATTTATAAAAACGGGGATATTTTATGTTGACGTTCATAAAATATTTTATCCTTTACATGTATTTCAGTAGATAGTAATTTAAAGTAATTATTGTTAAAGCGGTTTTTTAAAATTATTCTATATATCAATAAGTTTTCAATTAACTAATAAAAACTTTGTAGAAGATAAGTGATTTTGTAAAAATATGCTAATCTTTAATCTGAAGCTTAATGAAAATTACAAATTTGATTCTGATACAAAATGATCTAAAATATAATTGTGTATACTATACATATATTATTGTATATATCAACAAAACATTTAAGTAATTTATAACATTATATTCGATGAACATTTGTAATTTTAAAATATTTTATTATTTTGGTAACATGTTGTCCAACTATAAGGAGAAAATACTATTTTTAATAGGTACGATGATGAAAGTAATTCCTGAAGGGGTAATTTTTACTAACTGAATCTTGACCAATTTTATTCCGATAATATCTATTACTCAACAATAAGGAAAAAATATCATGATAAATTTCGTATTTTATTTTTGTAAAAGTAGTTTTAGAGACTGGAAGACAAAAGGAGAATGTTCTATCATGAATCAAAGCTTGTAATTAATATTTTAAATCACAAATTCGATGTTATAGTAGACGTTACAATCCTAAACTATTGTCTCTCAAGTTAATATATTGGGCAATTCATTCAAATGTGGTAGCACTAGTGATTAATATATTAAGTTCGTGTCCGATTTGAAAATAAAATCAATTATATTATACATATACGTAGTCACCATTCTTTTCTAATTGTAGAAAATGTAACCATTTTTGAATTTTAATTTAATAATCTTTAACCAAATCTTTAACCAATCTTTAAAATTTAAGCATCTAATTTTATTTTCAAATCGGGCACGAACTTATATGCAATCATCTAATACAATGAATATGCGTTTAAATAGTGTCTTTGTGCACTATAAGAGATTATAAAGCGGAAAACTCTATTTGATCGTCAGGAGACACACACCCATTTTTTTAACATAAGTATAACAAAATACTAAAATACACAAAATGAGAACGGTAAATTTACACGTGTAGTAATTTTCATAATTACATGTATACATATAAGTATATATAGCCACACATGGTTACATTTCCAATAGAAAGAAACCATATGATAAGAAAAGAAAAATTGTTACGAAGAAGAAAATATAATTTTTGTGAAAAGAGTTATATTTTTAAATAATATAAAAATATTTAACGACTAAACAATTGCAATTTTCGGCGGTACAATTGATATATGCATAATTACAATAAAATGTTGGAGTGATAAAGATGTATTTTATTTTTACCATAACATTTTTATAAAACTATGAAAATATCACTCTGTGTAATTTTTTTTTAGCCAAGTTGTAAAGATAAAAATAAATAGTCCCCCAACGCGAATTGATTGCGTTACAAGAGAACATATAATATTATGTATATTAGTAATAAGAAAACCATTTTTGAACTGTGTAGAGAGTTTTAATAAATTCTGGCGATATATAAATAGTACTATACACTTTTCAAAATCTGACATTTTAATGAACTCAACAGAATATTTCAGACCCAGTCAGCCAGGCCTGCCTCGAGCAGAAATCGTGCCCAGCCTGGCGAGCAGGTAACGGGCATTATACTGGCCGAACGTCGCTCGAAGCACAAAATGCTCGATTTTGGACGAGCAGCTGTGCGCGCATATGCCTGGCACTCTAGCACAAAGACCGGGCACCTGCTCGGCCCTGGCCAGCCCCGGCAGAACGGCATAAGCTGCCTGAGCCCGGGCACAATTCTGCCCGCTCGGTCCTGGATTCTGCCCGGCAGCTTCTACCGGGCTGATGCCCCGTCTTTCTGCCGGCAGAATGCCCGTCCAAAATCGAGCACGTTTGCGTTTGCTTACCGGGCATACAAAATACTGTGTATCAACAGTTCTTACGTTCATTTCCACTCTCGACCTCAAGAAATAAAAATTAATTTATTTACATTTGACAAAATCTTTACTTATCAGAAAATTTTATTCTCCCTTTACTGAAGTCCAATTGTAAATTTGAAAAAAGTAATTTGAGCCTGAAATGCATATTATTCAATGAATAGATATATTTGTTTTAATCTCTAAACACTTTCATAATTCGTTGTACATACTGTAATTGAAAGCGCCATACCATCAGTTGACTTCGGTTTTCTTGTTCCGGTCATTGTGCCGGCACAATTGACGAATTGACTTCAATGACTGAAATCAGTCTAAATCAGCCGCAAGTATAAACAGTGGTACATGGATTCTTACGGCGGTGTTTAGCGATGCCAATCGCATGTAGATTTTGCATTAATATAATGAGCACATGGAAATTGTTACAGCGTCGATGTTACGATTTACTCTCGTACAAATACTCGTTGCTGGTGATATTGATGGCGTTTACTTGCATTTTTATCGGCATTATTCACTTCGGAGAGGTTAGAAAACCCACAATATCAAGCTTTTGTTTTGACACCAGCGTTTGTTAATTGTTGAGAATTGTTGTCTTATTGTTTGTCACGAAGTCAAGTATATAAGCTCGCTCGTTCATAGCTGATTTATCAAATTCATATGATGGTACAAGTCTTAATTCAAATAATTATAAACTTAAGTTAATTGTATCCATTGTTTCAGATTTGGGTGGCGTGGAGTAAAGAAAAATACGAAGCAGTCTTTCATTCTTTTAACGACAATATATTAGGAATCTCGTTTCAAAAGAAATTGTGCCAACATGTTCCGATAGATGTTGTATATACGTGGGTTAATGGTTCCGATCCAATCTTTCTAAAGAGTCTGAAAGAACATGTTCCTATTTTGGATGTCAACACTGCAGCTTCCAGATTTAGCGACAAAGATGAACTAAGATACTCGTTACGCTCATTGGAAATGTACGCACCATGGGTCAGGCATGTGTACATCGTTACCAATGGCCAGATACCAAGTTGGTTGGATATGGATAATCCTAGGGTTACTCTTATTACCCACGAAGACATTTTTTTAAACAAAAGTGATCTACCGACATTTTCTAGTCCTGCTATTGAAAGTCATATTCATAGGTAACATCAAAGCTGTGTGTTTCAGATCATATTTAACAATTACTTATATTAAACTTCACGTATTACTTTTCACTCTCCTACAGAATTCCTGGAATTTCAGATAAGTTTTTATATCTCAATGACGATGTAATGCTAGGAGCTGAAGTCTGGCCCGAAGATTTCATTACACAAGCGGGAGGCCAAAAGGTGTATCTCGCATGGTGGGTTCCCGACTGTTCAGATGTTTGCCCTTGGGCCTGGGTAGGCGATGGGTCATGCGATCCTGCTTGCAACACAACATTATGCGAATTTGATGGTATCGGTCACTTTATTAATGTATTTCACTCTACTAGGAATGGATGGGTACTCGGAAATTCAAATGTTTAAATCTAGTTGGTTATCTGATCTCCATGTAAAGTTACAAATGTTTTACATTAATTACAAGATAGTAGGATTGATTTGAATCAAATAAAAGTCTCGGAATTTTTGTGTAGCTACTCGCTATAGTTCTTTAATTTGTTCTGAATTTGATGTTAACAGTTACACATTCACTCGACAATAATTTCTTCGCGAGTCCACGCATTTAATTTATGTTTAAGGATCAATGTTGCAAGAGAAGGATGTCTAGTTAAATCGATAGTACCCGGAAATTCAGGTTCGGGTCGCGTCGAGTATTTTTCCCGGGTTAGGGTCGGGACCCGAAATTTCGATAGCCAAGTACCCGGAAAAATTTCGGGTACCCAGTCGAAATCGGATCGGGAACCCGAAAATTTATATTGTTCGTTTGACTTCGACTTCGGGTACCCGCCCATCCCAATTTAGTAACATTTATTTGAATCTTAATAATTATATTATAGGAGGAGATTGTGATAGTACACCAGTTCCTACCGATAGCGAAGCTCTCGACGACGAAGGAGATTATCCACAAAAGTTTCTACAGGATACTCAAGAAAATACCAATTATGGACTAAAATTACTGAATATATTAAGAAACAAGAGTAATGGTCTGTGGAACAGTACAGAAATGCTCACTAAACAAACAATGCCAAATAACACTATATACGCGAGGTTCAATGTAAATAAATCTCACGATTTTAGCGCCAGTAGGTACACAAGTCATACTGATAAATTTTTTTATAATGGTCGTAAAAATGACCAGATCACGCCCACTGAAAAGTCACTGTTATCACATACGATAAATAATGTATTGTCAAATACGATGGAATTTCAAAATTCGAATCTTACCGAAAGACGCATACGGTTGAAGCGTTATTTAAACGAGGATAACTTGAACTTACCGCAAATTAATATAACCTTGAAAACGAATAGTAAGCCGAATTACTCTGATCAATGGAAACTTAGAACTAGACAACTCGATACGTACGCTGAGTCTTTGTTGTATGTAAACAAAATATTTAATACGGCGTATGGATTCGAGCGTAGAAGAGTACCTGCCCATATGCCTCATTTAATAGATAAATGGATCGTTGCTGATATGCAAAAGAAATTTGAAGATGAATTCAAGAAAACATCTAGTCACAAAGTTAGAAACTCTGAGGATATGCAATTCGCATTCTCTTATTTTTATTTCTTGACAAGTGAGAAACGCAAAGTGCCAATTAGAGAGATATTTGACGCATTTGACACGGATAAGTCGGGGTAAAGTATTTTTTCCAATATCAATATTTTTGTGTGTGTGTGTGTGTGTCTCATGATGTTGTGTTGTTCATTGATCATTATTGTTTTTATTACTTCCAGGACTTGGTCGGATAGAGAAATTAGAACACTTCTATCTAGATTGTACCCACTACCTCTCGATTATAGTCTAGTTGTAGAATTTGAAAACACAATAACAAATTGTTCAAACGTTGTAAATATCGCGGAAATGTCAAATCCTCCGCCTGGAGAAAGATACTTGGATTCGTCTCTTGTAAATATATATTGTTACTTTTTATCAATTTCAGAAGGAACTCTGCAGATATTATTGTACGTTCTTAATATTTTTTGCAGCCCGTCGTATCAAAGGAATTGGTAGCAAACTGTGAATCGGTTTTAAGAAAGATCGAAGTTAAATTTGGCGAAAAGAAACTCTATCCGCATGAAGTAATTAAGGCGGGGAAAAATGAAATATTTGAAATGTTGACGAGCAATGTGTCTCTAACTGTGCAACTTCTGGATGAAATCCGTAGAGATCCAAAGTAAGTCTATACAATTTATTAACTCGAGGTTAAAATGCTTCAAATGATTCATATAATTTCAGAAAATTTATATGCCTGAATGATGACATGGATCCCCTAAGACGTTCAGAAAATGAAATTGTTCGAGCATTGTTAAATGATTTTTATCGATCACTCTACCCTATACGTAGTACATTCGAATTGCCTGTGCAATATCGAAATCTCTTCACACATCGTCATGAACTTTTCGAGTGGAGAGCCAACCGCGCGAGAGCCAGGAATTTATTATTATGTCTTATCGCTCTGTTACTTGTTACAACGTTTTATCATCTGTTTTATCACCAAGCGCGACGATTGTTTAGAATAAGAGCACTACCCACTCTCTTAGTCTAACTTTCTTTGATAACGAAACAGATTCGTATTCTTGTAAAAGATCGTTTTACAATCTCATTTTGTACAAAAACGTTTACACGGAAAATTTCTTCGCAAATGTGTTGCAAAAATTGACTTAGCTACGTACAGTGAATCTCCGCTGTCATTTTAATGTATTATTTCTATAAAAAGCGCGAATCAATATTTTCTGCAAGATTCGATGTAAGAAGATTTGAACGAGAGATTTTTAACATCATGTTTTAAAATTAAGTGAAATGTTCCTGTGATATTGACTAGGTACTGATTTTCTTTTTAAGAAACGAAAGCGTAGAGTTCACAAATTTTTCTATAAATTTTATTATGGAACGACAACTAGTGATTGTAAATTTTAAATAAGCGATTAATCGTTATACGCTTATATTTAATATTTAGTTTCATACTACCTATCTCCGGTAAGTATTGTATTTGTATGTTCCAGAAGAATATTAATTCGTCAAATAATCGTTCAAGACTTATTCTATACCAAATTCGTACTTATTAAAAATATTCTAAGTGTAGATAAACGGAGAGTGCCAGTTCACTGAATGTCTTTTTAATTCCAATACTCGTATTTTTTTTTATTACAAAGTCATGTAAATAACTTCTAAACAAAACTGTACTTGTACCTTTTACAGATCGAAAATGTGTCCACGATGATACAGTTAGGATATAGAACTATTTGTAAGTGTGAATTACATCATTGCTCAGAGTAATGTTATGATAATAATACCGTGTAAATCTACTACTCTTGTACAAGGTATCGTAACTTTTATATTTGAGTATTCTGTATATTGCTGTGTTAATCAAAAATAAAATGACAAATGAACGTTGGAGAGATTTAAAATAATTGAAACGAAGCCGCTACCCGTTGAACTAATACAATTTGTAAATGTTTTTCTGCAGTTGTAACTTTTAGAACGAGTAATATAGATGTGTGTGTGTAATTTGTCAAAACAGCATTTGCTAAGCTATGAACTCTGTCATGAGCTCGAACTTTGTTGTCTATCTAGAGGAGGACAATTCATGTGCCGAAGATTTCGCGGGCCAACCATGCCTTCCTGCACTCTTGCACACTCGCTCATCCATATTGCAACAGTAGCCACCTCTTCAGCTGAAAGCCGAGGCCCGATACCTAACATTTAAAAACATCTTAATTAGGCATTAATTCTCTTGGTTTTTATAATTTATAGTTACTTAGACTTAGACTTTAAAATGTACGAAGTACAAGTTGGCTGATACTGGACAATTTTTCGAAGTATAATTTTGCAATCTTTATGGCAAAAGTTAGAGGAACGATTTATCCCATTTGTGTTATCAATTGCGTCTTTCAAATTTGATTTTCATCAAAGGTAGTTGAGGTATACTACAAAAGGTTTGTGGTCCTACACGACCCTCCCCAAAAGTTAACAAAATTTATCTAATTTCAATTAATATTTTTACAGCTTTCTCTCGTCTCACCAGGAACGTTTGGATGATATTTAAGAAGCTTTGGATCTAGGATCTTCTTTTTTCTTTTTTTCTCGTCCGCCCTACTAGTCCTCCGACTTCTGCTGATGTTTTCTTCTGGAGTATTGCTACCGGTTGTTCCTTTTTCGGACGTATTTTCGCTTCCATTCGACTTTTTCTCTTCGCTCAACTGAAGCTTCTTATTCGATTCGGCGTCCGCACCGGAAGTTACATTATTGCATTCCACTTTTAATGTTCTTTCGCTGGACGACTCCTGTTCCGTCTTATCATCGGTCATTTTTTTGCGACCAGTGTAACTGTCACTTGGCGTTGTGTCAGCTGGGGAAGACAATGTCTTTTTAATATAAAGTATAAGAGCATGCTAAGGACAATGTGATCGATATGAAAGTACTTCTAGAAGATTCGACGTCACCCTTCGACACTAACTCCAAATCCAGATTGACATCCGCTTCGGTGTCTTGACTTGCAATTGAACAAATTCGATCCAAGTAAAATTTGCTTTCACTGAGATCTTGACTCGCTAATGATCCAGACCCAGTGGACTCATTGAATATAATAAATTCTGTTGGATCGTCGTCCGAGGAACCCCTTGCGCTTCCATCACATCGAAGTCCTGCTAAATATCTAAGTGATTGATAAAAATCTTTTCTTAACGAATAAAGACAGTTTATTCACTTTCGACATTGCCCTCTTGTATAAAACGACAAATAATTCGGAAGAAACCATTCATCGTTATTTTTATTTTTCATCCCTTGCGAGGCTATTGACGACATTAAAATGTTATCAATATAGACTGCGAGATTTTTATGCAAAATAAAGATTCTCCCAGTCAATTTTAAGAAATAGAAGTAAGGTAAAAATGCGTTTCCATTTTTAATGATTTCAATAAGTCGAAAATAGTAATACCAAAACATATATATCATTCAATTCTTCTAATGTCTTTACAGCTTTCCTAATCGTTATTAATTTTCTTTTACATGTCGTTGAATCTATCCCTCAAAGAATTGAATTCAACGCGACTTCTCTCTTGTAAGACCTAATATAAATAGCTAAAAATTTAAACTGACTGACAGAAAATTAGTGTTTAGATGGAGCATTTATAATCATATATTAGTTTAAATGGACTCAGGTTCCGCTATTCAAGGGTTGATCGAATTAGTAATTATAAAAGAAAGAAATATCGCAATTTAGAAAGTAATATGGAAGATATTGTCATGTTGATTCTATCGAAACTTTCAAACCCACCCGTAGATTTCCATAAACAACGTAGCGGGAACCATGGCCGATCCACCTTCAGGTTCATGGGTGAACAATTCACAAATCATGACCATCGTTTCAAACAGACTGGAGCCCAAAAGACCCACGGCTATGGCCAGAAACTTTTTCACCTGACACCTTCGTCGAAATTTCCCGATCATCATGATCAAGTTCAAATCCCTTCGATCCAGGCACAAACAATCCCATCGCCATAGTATCGTTTCAACAGGCAATGATTTGTTGTAATCTGTCCAACAAATATTCGTAATTTACCTCTGCCGCAGTTGGTGATTTTTATTAACAAAAAAGAAAGAAACGCAACTGAATAATTCTATCATATTTTATTTTCATCTTTAAAATTATTTAATTCGATGGCGAAAATTTAACAGAACGTTAGTGTGAATATTCATACATGCATTTTGATAATGCTCATGAAACACTTTTTTTCTCGTTTTTAATTAGTTAGAGAAGTAACAGCTTTATAATCGGGCATAATTAACATACTGATTAACATCAGGATGGATAAAATAACCCAAATACTCATATATAATGTATTATTTAGAGATTGTAATTAAAATTTTTTAAATGTATGCTTCACGCAGAAATTTTCATTAAACTTTTATTTAGAAAAAAAGAAATTTTGACATTAAGCAAGAAATGAGCTCTTTGTGGTCCATTAACATCGCTGCAGCAATATGTATAATCTGTTGCTGAATATAATACAAATTTTATTCAGAATAAATTTTTCATGAGAATATATAAAACAAACTAATAAAAGAATTAAAGTATGTATAAGTTAATAGAATTTTGTGGTGCCAAATTGGTAGGATGAACAGATGAGAGTTACGCTATAATAAGTGAAACATATGGATCAATAGTTCTTGGCAATATTCGAATACTGAGAAACGTTTAAAACACTTCGAACGGTTGCAAACAGCCTTAGCAACTCTCCACGTAATCTCACGATTCCAAAATCTTCTGGCATGGAATATTAGCAATGTATGCACATCTGATTGTACCTCCGAATTGTCGGAGTAAAATTCGCAGAAAACCAAGTGTCAATCCGGAGGCGGTGCTCGGTGGTGGATATTCGAGTCTCAGTTTTGTTGGCGGTTCTTCACCCTCCGCAAGAGCTCGAAAATACGAACTGGACCACTTTAATAAATCGTAGGGCTGTGTTCGAATGGCAGCCTTGCAAAACTGCTTCAAAATAAGCGGCAAACTCGGCGGCACGATAATATCTTGGCCGGAAGTTGACTGCTCGACAACGGACATTCTTCGCTGAACACTCACCACCGACACTTAAGTTCAACGAGCAGAAATGATCGAAGACAGTGTACTATGTGGTACAAGGCGAACTGGGTATATTGTTTTATATGCTACTGTGTGCTGTGTATTTGTTGTCATTTCACGAAGCTCCGTCGTCTAGGAAACAATATCGATGGTTATGTTTCGTGCTAAGACCAAGATCAATTTCTAGTAAGAATCATAAGGTTATTTATTCTACCGCCTCCCTTCTACTAATTTCTAACGATTATAATTGGTTCGAAATACGGTAACCGACTTCGTATAAATTACTTTTAGAATTCGTCAGTTTCGAAAGTTCATTCAGGTTTGAAGAAATATTCGAAATCGTGTCGAATAAATGGACCATCGAAATCGATAGTTTGGAAAGGCATAGTTGGACTTTGCGGGGTTACCTCGAATCAAAGAGGAAGTGACAGTCCCCATATTTTCCTACATTGACTTTAGGCCGACGAGATACTATTAAAGACTGCCAGCACCTGTGCTATTCAGCGACATAGGCAGGTGAGCACAGGTGGGCGCGGAGATAACTTGGAGCTTACAGTGATCTGAAATACCACATCGCTGGAAGTTCCACTATCGATGAGATACTCGTCGGTGGTTCTACGCTTTCTACCTAACTCACTGACGAGAGTCGATGAAAGCACCCGTTAACTCACCGACGAGATAATAGTATCTCGTCGGTGGTTAACTGCTTCGTTCTCACGGACGCGTTATGTCGCACCGTCGATACCGTTCGTATAAGCTCACAGACGAGTTATGACGCGATGCCGATACTGTTTGTACAGATAACAGACGTGTTACATATCTCGCGACGCAATGCCGCTTGCGCGGTGCCACGGACGTGTTACCCCGCGACGCAATACCGTTCGGGTAATGTCACTGACGTGTATGATATACACGCGGTTTTTCTTTGCTCCGTCTGAGGACACTCCGCTTATTTCTATTTCGTTTCAATCAGTTCCTGTTTAACTGTTCATGGGAGTAGACCATTATGCCACGAATTAGGAACCGTATCATAAGTGATAGCGATAGTGATACGGAAAGTGATTTTTGTGACGATAACGTTTCATTGTCCGAAAGGTGGAAAAATGTAATTACTCAAAGAAAATGGAATATTCCCATTGCTACAATGAAGTTTGAACCTCAAGTTTTTAGTTATACCGATATACATAACGGTGTACTATACGCATCCGGTATATCAGAAAATAGTTCTCCTCTTTCTATTTTTGAATTTTTCTTTTGTGAAGAACTTATAGAATTAATTATAGAGGAGAGTAACAAATATATACGGAAACAAGGTTTTTCGAGATCCTATTTTCATATTTCCAATCAAGATTTGTATTGTTTTTTTGCCATTATTGTACATATGAGTATAGTTCGGTTACCGAAACTGTGTATGTACTGGAATTCAAATCCAATATATAATTCTGTGTTTACAAGACGAATTATGTCAAAAAAGAAGTTTTTCAATATTCTGCGATTTCTGCATTTTACTAGTGCAGATCAGAATAATAATGAAAATCAAAAAACACAAAAAATACAGCCAGTGATTGACATTTTAATACACCGTTTCCAAATGGCATATCGACCAAGACAGCACATAGTTATTGACGAAAGTTTACTACTATGGAAAGGCAGACCTTCTTTCAAACAATATATTAGTAGTAAACGCGCAAGATCCGATTTAAAATCATTTGTTTTAGCCGAATCAGAGACGGGATATGTTTATAATTTGAAATTATATAGTGGACGCGAATTAGACGGAAGAAAATCCACATTACTAGAAAATTCTGGCTCTATCGTAATGGATTTGTCAAGAAATTTATTAAATGAAGGGCGAATCATTTATCTTGACAACTGGTATACATCTCCAGCTTTATTTGAGAAACTGTATCAATACAAGACACATGCTTGTGGCACCGTTCGAATGAACAGCAAAGGCTTGCCGTACGACAAAAAGGTTAAAAATATAAAAGGTTTGAACAAGGGTGAGATGTTGGTGCGTTATAATAGATTTATGGCATTTTGTGTGTGGAAAGACAAAAGACCGGTATCGGTTCTCAGCACCTTACATACCCCACAGTTGGAAACCACTGAAAAAATTGACTGTAGTACAGGGCAACACGTTAAAAAGCCAAATATAATTTTAGATTATAATATGCACATGGGTGCGGTTGAATATACAGATCAAATTTTACATGGGTATGAGTCACATAGGAAAACATTGAAATGGTACAGGAAATATTTCTTCTATTTACTAGACATCGCAATATGCAATTCTCTTGCCATATGGAACTGTCTTCATGCAAACAGAAAAAGTATCCATGACATAAAAGAGGACATAATATTGGGATTGCTGGAAAACTACCACGATCCAAAGAATAATTGTTATCAAAAAGGGAGAAGAAATCATTTTCATCCACTTCGTCTGCACTCCAGATGTTTCCTGAAAAAATTACCTCCAACAAATAAAAAAAATCATCCCATGAGGCGGTGTGTATGGTGCAAAACAAAATCTATCCGCAAAGAAACGGGATACTATTGTATAAATTGTGATGTTGCGTTATGTGCAGTTCCATGTTTTGAATTATATCACACAGAGAATCAATAAATTTAAAATATCATGAAATCAATGTTTTCCTTTGCCTATACTGTTCCCAGAATTAATAATTTTTCGAATTAAAGCTCTTAATCTAATCAAGACTCACACGCGCGCGCGAGATATGTCATCTGTAACATGGCACGAACAATATTGCGTCGCAAGATAACACGTCTGTGACCTTATACGAACGGTATCGACGTCGCGAGATAACACGTCTGTGATCTGTACAAAGAGTATCGACGTCGCGACATGACACGTCCGGGAGAACGAAGTAGTTAAACAAACAATTATCTAGACACCTGAGGCACTTTGTCTTGGAAAGAAATATTAGATCAAGTTGAAAAATCGAAAAGCGCAATCTGCAACTTATGCTCGTTAACCTAAGTCTGCTGACCGGGTCCTTTTTGGGTCCTCCCTATGTGTAGGTGTGAACTGGGCTACTACCTGGACTACTGGGCTACCTGATTCTTCGGCACTGGGACTTTACGATGCGGTCTCTTGAACCTGGGAGGCTAAATTGAATGAATAAGTCGTAAAATCTTCTCTAATTGTGCTTATTACTATGTGCCACATGTTGGCTGCAGACCGGTCTACTAAAGAAATGGCAACGGCTCTATAATAAATTAATAATGACACACTAAAAAAGAAATAAAACTGAAAAACTTCCAGATGGTCGACCGTCCCATAAAGTGACTCAGAGGGTCTTTGTCTTGACAAACAAAATTCGCGAATGTTTCCCCGTAGGAATCTTTAAACGTTTGACGACTCAAATTAAATGTGGTACATACTTTGTCATAGGGGCACTTTGATTTAAAAGGAACACAAGAGTACACGGAAAAAAACAATAGAATCCCATAGTCAGCTCGAACAACATTGCCCATGTGAATACAACTAACTACTTCTACTACTACATCTACAGACGAGTACAGTGACAAGGTAGTAACGAAATGACTTCACATCCGAATAATTTTAGGAAAATCAACAATTTCCACTTCAAATTTTGTATGAGATACCTCTATTTGTAATTTCAAAATATTTCGTAAACGAGAATTATTACCTTACCTCAAGAATCTGAGGGAACAGAAATATGTTAAAAGACTTTACGGTAAAAGATTAGATGGCAAGGAGAGGTCAAGGGAGTGCTCGTTAACATCATTAATTAGCAAAAGGAATTGTTATAATCATTTGATTGTAAACTCTAGCTAATGGAAATGTAAAAGGAGTAGAAGAGGAAGGTGTAACGAGTTATGGTTAACAATATAAAGTATATTTAACGAGAAATCAACGATACAGAAGGAAAAATAACAAAATGAGAAAATGAACAATGAATGATCGAACGAAACGAGATTTGATGAGTGTCAGTATGACAAGAATAAACGCATGAAAATTTTGATATGTGTCAGTATGATCAGAATAATCGCAAGAGAACGAGAGCGACAAGGCAGCTCTCTTTTACACCCGCGTGGGCAATCGGTTTTGGACGAATTACGGAGTGGAGACTTTGAAATTAAACGAGTAGGATCGCAGCAACGTTCGTTAGGGTAATGACCTAATAAACGGTGCTGAGGAGGAGACAAAGGAATGGGGTAACGGAATTGGAGTAAGGAAAACATGATGCGATTGCCCACGAGACTGGAACACGCATGGAATGAAGTGGACACTTCAACGAAAAAGAAGAAGAAGACTACAGCGTATTTTTAAGTTAGTTATATTTGGTCTATATATTAAGATTGTGTATACCATCGCTGCAAATATGTCGAGTAATTATTGCCGTAACTTCACTTTGCTCGTTTTCTTGATTCCGACACAGCCTTCTGCTGTGCCGGATCTTGCTCGTATGTAGTTTGTACCAGACCGGTTGGTACGGGAGTTCGCGGTAGATATTATTAATGGGGGAAGGCTTTGAGAGATGTGGTTCGCTCATGTAAAACYTCTCTWCGGTAAATTTATTCCACCCATGTCCGTCTCCGGCGGCAGGTGGTTGGGAGTAATGGGTATTGCAGCTTGAGCTCCTCTTGGCCATTATTCGCGTCACCCTCGAACCAGGGCCTTCTGCTCTGGTTCACTCTTGTTTCTTACTTTGAAAGAATCAGAGCCTTCTGCCTGATTCGCCTTTGGCTCCCGTGGATCGGAGACTTCTTCTCCGATTCACACCTTTTGCTCCGCGATAATTACTCGACATACTTGTGTAATTTAGTATAAGTCCGTCGTTGTAAGAAAGGGAGCCAGAAGGAATATTGCATTCGTTCTGACTCCCTTTCGGGTCTCTTGTGCAGCAACCTCCTCGTGGTGAGACCTGGGCAATCGGTATTATCCTCTATTTGGAAGAACTACTAGTGTCTTATGAATAGAGGATAATATCGAGCTAATAGCTGCATATTGAATAAATATGTTGATTTTCAATAAATTCTATTCCCGTACCTATTGTCTTCCATAACATTTTGCAATTTCACCTTCCTTCAGAACAAAACTACCGACACCGACGAAGTAGTATCTCGTTGGCGATAGTGTTATAAGGCAATTACAGAATGGGTAATGTCAGCATTCTACTATATCATTCTTCTTCTACTTGACGTATCTGGTCGGTGGTGGAACTTTTAGCGATGTGGTATATCAGATCACTGTAAGTTCCACGTTATCCTCGCGCCCAATCGCGCCCGCTTACTGGTATCGCTGAATAGTACAGGGGCTGGCTGTCTTTAATGGTATCTCGTCGGTGCTAATGTACACCTAAATCCGTGAAGTATCGGTAACATTGGGCGCGACACCGAAATGGTACAGGGCTCTTAAATTTCCTAGAGGCCTAGACAGAAAATCAAAAAGATGCAATATCTTTAACTCTGTGTAAGAACCACGTAAGAAATAAGTTTTCTAAAATTACATTGAAAATAATAGTTTTCTGTAACAGCAAATTACGAAGAAGAAATGTAGCGACTCGCTACTAGCGAGTCATGCCTGCAACTAAATATATGTAGTACTCAATCAGAGGTTTAATATACGAAACAATAAGAATGCATGTATATAAAACAGTTATAATAAATACTGAAATATATTATGTACAATACATACAAATACGTTAATTCGTATGAAGTACCTATACGATTTTAGGATTTTGTTTGATTAGAGATGTAGCGTCATTCGCCATATTTATTTTCGGTCAACAGACACCTGTGAGCATTACTTCCTTTTGATTCCTATCCACTTGCGTTGTTTGACAACAACGCCGAAGATATCTAAATTGTTGTTAGCGTGGATTGTCGTTCTTGACAATATTTTTTGTAGACCTGTGAAGTAAATGTAGCAACAAGGTATTGTCCTATGTTCAGTGAAACAAGTGGAATATAAACGCACACACGTTATTCGGGCGTCGGTGAACAGCATTGGGTGTGTCATAATGAAAACTGTTTACACGTTTTTGGCGTTTGCCTTTTTACAAACAGGTAAAGAACTACAACATCTATTTTCACGTACCGCGTTTTTTACGTAATACTACGTTTTTATTTTCTTTCGATACGTATTCATCGAAGTTGTTTAATTGTATTGTTAATCGTGACCGCAATGCTGATGAACTCGTTCATATAATCAGATGTTCATAGCATTCGAATAAAACGATTTGATAGTTATGTAAGCTCGCATGATAGATGGTGTTTTAGATTTGTTTTATATACTTTTTCTATGTGGCGACAATAGCGGATTTTTGCAAATAAACATGTTATTATCTTTTCAGTAAAGGGTCAACGTTCACCAACAATATCTTACATATCTCAAGAACAAATTAAAGATATTGGAGAGACTGTAGAGTTTCGTTGCTCTGTTCAATATTCACAAGAATATCCAGTTTTGTGGACAAAAATTAATAAAGATATCGCCAATGAACAAATGCCACTATCACACGGTAGTTCCTTGATCATAAGGGATACTAGATTTGCCCTCAGATACGATGAGGCAACATCTACATTTATATTGCAGGTAATTTACCGATAAAACATGACTATAGACCAATACTTATAAATAGACTATAGATCTTTATGCATTTATGGCTTCTGAAAATTTTCAAAAAATGCCAGAACATATCCTTCGACGGAATTTAGTCAAATTTTGATATATTTCAGGGCTATGTAGGCTACTAGCACTGAAAAGAATATTTTATTTGTTTAATTTAATTTTTATTTTTTTCTCCTTTCTTAAAAATCTTCTCGGAAAATTGCAAATTACATAAACTTTCGCAGTCTACTTGTAAATCTCTTAAGTCTAATTTTCTTTAAATTTGATCACAAATAAATATTTCAGGTCAAAGATATACAAGAAACTGATGCAGGAATTTATCAATGCAAAATAATAATATCTTCAATTACTTATGTAACTGCAAAGGTTGATTTGCAAGTTCGTAGACCACCTGTGATAAGCGATAATTCAACCAGAGCACTTGTTGTCAGCGAGGGACAACCAGTGCAACTGGATTGTTACGCTGGTGGTTTTCCTTCACCCAGAATTTCATGGCGTAGAGAAAATAATGCCATCTTACCAACGGGTGGATCAATTTATCGGTATGAGACTGATTATTGATTTTTTGAGATATTTCTATGAACGTCTTCCTAATACTTCAAACATTCCAGTGGTAACACATTGAAGATTCCTGCAATTCGCAAAGAAGATCGTGGAACATACTATTGTGTTGCTGAAAATGGTGTAGGACGTGGAGCTAGACGTAATATTAATGTTGAAGTTGAATTCGCGCCTGTGATTACAGCACCTAGACCACGTCTTGGTCAAGCCTTACAGTATGATATGGATTTGGAATGTCACGTAGAGGCATATCCTCCACCAGCTATCCTTTGGTTAAAGGACGATGTACAATTATCGAATAATCAGCATTATAGTATATCGCATTTTGCGACGGCCGATCAATACACTGATACAACGATTAGAGTGATTACTATTGAGAAAAGACAATTCGGAGAGTATACCTGCAGAGCTGCTAATAAGTTAGGTACTGCAGAAACGAAGGTAGAACTGTTTGGTACGTATTTCGAATTACACGCAAATATTTACTCGTTGTTCATAAATATCAATGTATAAAATATTAAAATACTTGTTCTCGTTGTGATATTAAGTATATGACAATGTAGAGTAGATGAACATGTATATATTTGTTGTGCACGATAATGTAAAAACGTTCTTTTCTATGATTTTATGAATTTCAGTTTGTTTTTAGCGAAGCATCTATTTGATTTTGCGAATTTAATTTCAATGCATTTATATATTGAATTTAGTAGTTAGCATGTTCTAGATATTTCCTTGTTTCTTTGTGCAGAAACAACTGTCCCTGTGTGTCCACCAGCTTGTGGTCAAGCCCGTTATGGGTCTGGAGTAGTACCATTGTCTTCAGGACCCTTGATAGTCTTAGTTTTAATGCTTACAGTTGTCATGAGGTATGATGCAAAATGTTTTCTGTTAGCTTTGCGTTGTTATGCAATGTTAAAATTTGTGCAAACTGTTTTAAACGATGCAGCGTGTTATATTTAAAATGCAATGTTGTAATTTGCAGAAATCTCCACGCCAAATATTAACTACTCGGGACTTCGGTGGGCAGCAGCAAGTCGGTGCCATCTATCTGAATGGTTGCTGATAGTACCGTGGTTCATCATTCTCAATAGATACTAGAGAAACATCGATAACATTAGGTGCCTGATTTGTTTTTAACACTTTCAGATGACAAAAACAAATCAGGATAATGAACAAACCAGAAGAATTAACACTTTTTAGATGATTATTTTTGTAGTTACTTATAACCAAAATTGGATGATTACTAGCGCATATATATTATAAAAATTATTAGGGGCCAGCCATAAGAGTCGTTGGCGAGGTACAAACTAACATTCCAGATAAAGTATGTAGTGATGCATAGTGATGAAGAAAAAAAATAATATTACTGCGTACCAATAGTTCAATATATATACACATGTGTATATTATATAGTTCGTCTATACAAGGTGTTCGACAATAGGTGGTGGAACATTTAAGGGGCGATTCTTCGGGGCAATGTAAGATGACAATCACGAATTGAAGAAAAATAACGATCCTGCAATAGTAGAAAGGTAGACACTGAGGTGGCATTTAATTTTCATCTCGTATTGTTATAAAAATAATCCCTTAGATTTCCTCCTACCTGTTGCCTAGCTTCTTGTGCATCAGTACAACTGATAGACGCGAAGGAAGTGATTGATAATAATGTTACTAGTGTATCAATACAACCTTCCAGATAGCTCTGGTAGGAGCTCAAAAGTGCAGCAATACGATTTTAAATACTTAAATCTTGTTAATCTCTGTATTAATAATGCAAAAAAACTCGAAGTAGCAATACTCTATAGCTGCCTTGTTATCTAATGTTCGGCAAACAAGAAAAAAAAAATGATATTAACTATAAACGTTAGTACCTTGAATCGTGATGATATGCAAAGCATGTAATTCGTTCTTTAGAACTAGACTATAATGGTTGTATATTGTAGACGAAATTATTTATACAATTGCGACTAGGATATGTTTTTATGTGTGTTAACAATTGCGCATAGACTGCATACTCATAACAAGGATCTTTTTTCTTGTCACTGTCAGATTAATGCGTGAGTATCGTAAGGGCAACTGCGTAGAATCTCAATAAATAAGATTTTGTATGACCTTTTTACGAGTTTGCAATTTTATATTTACTTCTAGAATAATATGAATTTTAATAAACGAGATTTGCGTCACATTTCTGTTTTATCTGTTGTACCTGTTTTGGACATTGATCTGAAACAAGGTTTATCGAATGAACAAATCTTTATTTTATTGTTGAATCTCTCTCCTACAGTTTAAACACTGCTTTGCTGATGTCTCCACTTTTCAGTGCTTGCAGAGCCTCCTGATATTGAGACAAAGCGTATACCTTAATACCTAACTTATTGAAATCAAGATATGTGTTGGCCATCGCTTTTAACAGAGCCAATCCTTCCGGGAATGTAAAAGGATTTATGTTTACACCGACAATGCTCAATTCTTTCTTGTAAATCTAAAACAAAAGACAAAGAAAAATGTGAATGTAGTCTCGCTGTAGCAGCGGACCATTACCGGAAATATAATGACTCAATTGCATGGAAAACTATGACATAAATGTGACTCAGTAATTACCTGGTACGGCTCGATGGTTAATTTCGTTTGAGGACTGGCGACGCCAAAGACGCATAAACGGCCACCGCTTCGCAACAATGGCACAGCTGCTTGCATAGCTGCACCGGAGCCGCTGCAGTCAACAACTAAATCGTATCCTGGTTTTAATTGATTCGGACTCTTTACGTCGTAACCCAAATCTGAGAAATATGCAAGTTATTAGTAGAGTGGTGCATACTTAAGCGTCCGCAGCCCGTACGGAAGGGGGGTAGACCCTTCAAGGATTGCAAGGGTGCGGGTTGCGCCTTATTTCGCGATAATGCAAAGATGGGGTTTCTCAGTATAGTCAAAAGTGCTAAATAAAAGATCAGAACTCCTATTTTTACGTTTACGAGGCGTAATTTGCACATACACATGTATATAGGCTAATAAAACTACACACGGGAATATAATTGAATGATATGACATTGAAGCAAGTCCTGGAATAAAAGAGGCATTTCTTCATTTGATAGGACAGTTTCAATGGGATTCGGTGTCGTGTGATTACCGAGTTTTGCTACCATGCTGCATCGTTTCTCTTGAGGTTCGCTGACCGTTACGGTTTTCCTGAGACCACGTAAATGCAATAGGCAGGCCCACAAAAGGCCAATTATACCAGCGCCAATTACGAGTACATTAAGACCGACGTTAACAGGATTAATCTTGTCCCATCCGTGGGCCAAACAAGACAGTGGCTCGGCGAGGGCGGCATGATGCAGCTCGACGTCATCAGGCACTGGATAAACCTTCATGCATAATAGAGAAATGTGAAAAAATACATCGGAGATCGGAATCGCGGTGTCTTCATTATTTTTCGATGTATATTCGTACGACGAATTTAAACGACGCTTAAAAATAAACGCGGACTCGGTTCCGCGGGATTCAGATCTGACCTACGATAGGACTTGGCTTACCGCTTTGATCGCACGAGATCAAAACGAACTACGCGAAGTTTATTGGGCCGTTTGCAGGATAGTAAAACTATTCATGGCACGACATGAATAGCTTTTTTAAACGAGATTCTATGGAGCACTGTCGGGACGTTGATCGCCACCTTTACACGTGAACTTGTTATCTCGTTCTTGATTGTGTTACCCCAATATCTCTTCATATTGCTAGCACAGCAACGAGATTACTGTCACGTAGATTGCATAAAGTTTTATGCAAACTAACAATCGTTTGCATCAACTGCAATAAATAAGGACCAAGTAATAAATTCTTTCATTCTTTCATTAATGTTCATAATCTGCAAGCAATACATCGACGTTCTTAAATTTTTTCAATATGTCCACTGTCTTAAATTGCAACTATCCATTTTTGTCATAAATGCATAAAGATCCCCAGTCTACTGTCACTCGTGGAAGTACCAAGACGATATTTAAATCTTGCACGTCTTCTATCCACAAATGTTTTGAATGTTTTAAATTCGATCTACTAATTCCTATCCTGAATACATCAAATCCGCAGTCTAACGATTCAAATCGAAAAAATGCAAACTGTTTGGACGTACCTGTGATTCAGGTACGACAGCGTGAGTGGCCCATCCGCCATTTTTGTAAATTCCTATGGTAGTGTTCAAGCCACCGGCATTGCAAAAATGGTATGATCCAACGTGACAGCAGTCACACTTATTGCAACCAGAGTTGGGGTCGACAACCACTTTTTGACCAACCTTGAAACATGTGACCTTCGAGCCGATGGCGTGAACTACGCCCGAAAATTCATGGCCAAGTGTCAGTGGACCGTCTGTCTTACATGGGAATGATCCCTGGAAGAAACATATTTGCAATTAGTACAAAACTAGGATTCCCTAGTAGCATTTATGGTCGGCCAACGGTGGCCAACGGTTGGGACTTGGTTGAGATATATGTACATATGTATCGATTATACACGGTGCGGCACAAATTAGTCCCCACAATTTTTCAGCCCCTTCGGATGGTCGGACAGAAACGTGTTTCTTACCATAGTTAAACAGTATTTAACCGACAAGAAATTGCAATTTTTTAAATTAATAAAAAAAATCGATTTTCAACAAAAGATCAAGATCTCTGTCATACCTTTAAATTTTAAATGGAACTGGGTATTTTTAACTTCATAATATTGTAGGCGACGTCGAAACGAATTCAACGACCTGCTATACGATAACTTTCAGATGACCTTGAAAGAAAATATCGCCATGAATTGTTCATTTATTTACCTCTAAATGCGAGGTGTTGCTATTACGTACCGTCGAATTATTGCAAATATTCTGGCAATTGATCCATGGCGATATTTTCTTTCAAGGTCATCTGAAAGTCATCGTATAGCAGGTCGTTGAATTCGTTTCGACGTCGCCTACAAAATTACGAAGTTAAAAATCCCCAGTTATATTTAAAGATATGACAGCGACCTTGATTTTTGGTTGAAAATCGATTTTTTTTAATTTGAAAAATTGCAATTTCTTGTAGGTTAAGTACTGATTAACTTTGGTACGAAACACTTTGCTGTCCGACCATCCGAAAAATTGCAACGAAGACCCAACATAAATGCTACTAGGGTTACACTTGGTATCCGTATTATACAATTGGTATTCTGATCATAACAATATTCTAATTAATTTAATTGGATTACATGCGAAGCACCGCGCGGTCGATAAACTGTGTAGTGGATGCCGTGTTTGCTGAATGTTTGTCAATGTAAGCGTTAGAGCGAGCAATCGCAATCTCTATCTCTGAGGACACTTTTATGCGTTAAAAAATTACACGACATTCCCGTCGGCGTCGCGTGGACACGAAACGTAATCGGTGCACAGCGATTAAAGTCACGTAACGTCGAGTAACAAAAATTTCCTCCGCGAGGAATGTATCGGGAAGAGTTATGTCTCTCGTGCACGATTTCCACGTGAAGTTTTGAATATGTAAATCGAACAAATTCTGCGCGTGTTGCTTTACACTTTCCGCACAATGGTTAAACACTAGTCGAATCAAATTAGAGCGCGAAATACTCTTGGGAAAAATGGAAACACGAAACATTCGATTTCGCAACAAAGTTACGAATACAATGTTTAATCGCAGTATACATAATATTGATGTCGACTCATTTTCACATTTTCGTTAAATAAATTAAACGCAGAGTACGCTGGAAAAATTCACTGAAAATTCGCTTGTTTTAACCCAATATTACTTTTCCCAGTTATAATGATTGAAGAAAAGAAAATTTATATTTGCAGCACGTGTATGTACATTTACTTTAATGTTTGAATTGATTGATGATAAAAAACAACCCATGCACTGGAGGATTAATTGATAAATCTGAAATATGTGGATAAATTTTAGAACGAGTACCACAATCAGATATCGAAATAATATGAATTTAGTTTGATAACACGATGGTAGCTACAGAATTTATCGCTTTATTTAACAATTAGAATTGCCCAAGCAGTGATACCGCGTGCTTCCCTCAATTCTTATCACTAACAGCTGATTTAACAAACCGATTTAACGAACAGCCGAAAAGATAGAAATCTCTTGGGCTATATATTTAGATCATGTACCGTTATCTTATTATCACTGTCCATTCTTATAGAGTTAATTCCGAATCAGCCCTTAATTTTTTCTAAATTCTTGAGAAAATCATCCTTCATAGTTTCAGATTGAATATGATTTATATAAAATATAATTAATAAATAATAATAATAATATAATTATAAAAATATTTCTAACACAGGGCAATTATTTTGTTGATTAAAAGAGTCTTCGATCATTGTAACAAATACTGAATGATAGTCAATGGTTAGTGCAACTGCATATTTTGGTGATCTTTTTGTAGTATTTACATAGACAGTTTATGGTTGAAACTGTACTCTGATATTGTTTTTATGACAGCCTTATAAATGTTTCGGAATAACTTGTTGTCATGAATCTGTTATGATACGGACTCCAAATAATCTGTTGCATAAGAACACTTTCTGAAAAAATTCCATAGAAATTCAAGATGAATTAGATTCTTGATAAAGATAGATAACTTCGTAAAGGAAACGTAAAAGTTTGAGAATTTTTTTGAAAATGGAAGATATTTCTGATTTATTCTGATCCGCGATTTCGAACATGCAGATACCGACACCATTTAGTAAAAAGTGATATAATTGCAACAATGTCGATAAATGTAAAGGCACAATGATCAACCAGCAAGAATAGTTGTTTACCCACAGAGCTACAATAAATCATGTCGCTTATTGCTGACAAACCGGTATGAATTGCTTTAGCTACCGGGTGGAAAACATGAACGGTGTGCAATAATTCTTACCGCGTAGATTACATGCTATACAGGAAAAAAATGGCAAACATCATCGCAACCTTGTATACAAAATAAATCACCGTAACTCTGTGTACACGACAATTCTTGCTGCTTGATCAATATATTGACCGACCGACAAGAATAATTGCGTACACACAGCTCGAATAATTCTTGCCGTGAAAGCCATGCATCGACTAGTTAAAACCGGGTAGAATTATTGCAGCACTATGCTCGCAATGAATCTTGTCGCCTGCAGCGCACCAACACGTGAACCAATCAAGAAGAATTATTCGAGGACCGTATATGTATATTCGAGATGAACCTCTGAACGATGTAAGTTTGAATATGCAATCACAAACATAAATATAAATATTCATAAGTACGTAAATTAATGTGCAAATGTTAAAAGTTTAATGGCTTCGAAAAAGTTTGTCGAAATTCACCCGATTCTGACTTCTCCTTTTCTAATTATTGAAATTATACGGACGTTCGCGTGAGAAGTTTGTTCATAAACTTTACGAAGTTCTCAGAAATAGTAAATGAAATACTCTTGTTTGTACGAAATAATATCTCAAGATTTATTTGACGTCATAGAGATAAGCAGTGAAAATAGTTATTTAATGTGTCTAAATCATTTGAAATTCTAGTTCTTACGATTAATATTTATTAGTTTTATATCGTTATAAAAATACAAATTTTGGAAGGCACTGGTCAGCAAAATATCATGGAAATAATATTCAAGCACGATAAAGAAAATATTTATTTCAATTAAGTATATTTTTTTTTCTCATGTTGGTATTATAAAATATATCTTTTATAAATACTTGTTATATATTTGTAAACTCAATGAAGCAATTCAACTAGTGTTTAATTTAATACAGAAATAAATGACTATCTCAAATGATACATATGTGAAATATTATTTGCAAATATTTATATTCCTTAGTCGAAATATTTTGACCAAGGTGTGATTCTACCGAGCTACGAGCGCGCAAGTGTTCCGAACGAATCCGCCTAAGTTGACGAACGAATAATAATAAAGAAATATAAACCGTTACGGTGACGACACACCTCTATAATGTGAAGATCGGTCCCGCAGACTCCGGCGTACGCTACTTTAACACAAACTTCATCCGGTTTTGGTGTCGGGATCTCGGCTCTCTTCAACGAGAGCGTTTTGCTAGTCGCATCGAAGCTCAAGTACTCCATCGTGTGTCGTTCGTTCGGCAATAAACGGCTCTACTAACGCTCACTAGTTGCTCTGCCAAACATTTATATCCCGGTTGCGATATTTAATGTTTATATATTGGGGCCGTGTGCCGACATTAATCGTGAAATGTTTCTCGCGCACGCCGCCAGGGCCAAGATCACACAAGGAACGTAATTAGGTGTCCCCGAAGCTAGATTTCAGAGAATAACATCGATTCCGCGTCCGAGATGGCGTTGCCGTTAGCTGAGAATTCGAATTGTGCTCGTGCTCAACACTTCAGGTTGGGATAACGAGTTAATTCGTCGTACTAGTTTGCCATCATCTTTCAGAAACTGTTAATTTTATTCTTGACTCAACAAAAATCCTTGCTCAAGAAGGCAAATTGAAAGTAGATACTCGGGTAGCGGCATAAGGGTGAGAAACATCTTCAACCCTAAGTTGATATAATAAAATTATAAATTAATAAAAAGGTTAAAAAGGTTAAAAGGGTTAAATTAATAAAAAGACGGTGTAATCATGGGCTGACTCGGGAAACGCCAAGGAGGCCATCCGTATTCTCTAGTATTTAGTAACATCGAGCAGACTGAGAGATACTTCCTATTCATACCCGTTGACCATAGCATCTCTCAGTTCGGGAGAGAAAAGTTCCAAGTGAAAAATGGATCCGGAGAGGAAAGGCGCAGAGAGCCGTTGGAACTCATCATTTTCGAGAGTCTCACTTTCAAAGTGACGCCTCCGATAGAAGGTTTGTATTGTAATGGGATGCCCTTTGTCCTCGAGGATCACTTTCCACCGAAAGATTTACAATTGTCCCGGCGAGTTTGAACGGAACCTCTTGCAGAGACATGCCAACATCGACTAACAGGATTTTATAAAAATATCTAGCGACGTGAACTAGGTACGTGATGCAGCTTCTTGCTCTCGGAACGTCGTTCATCTCTGCAAACTTTCGTCGTATTTCATGTAGGAAACGTCTACGACTTTGGATTTTTATGGAAAATATAAGTTGTCTGCATTTATTGGAAGGCACACAGCAATGCGACTTTTGGTGGAAATATATTCTACAGCTTAGTAACTTACAGTAACTTACAGTGTTAGTAAAAAGATTATTCGATTTAAAAGTGTGTGCCATCGATTATGAGATTGACTGTACATTAAAAACAAAAATGGCTGTAAGTTTGGATAGATACAGCCTTGTTATTTTTATAAACTAATGTAAAATAGTCACTTTTAGTGCTCCTTGGACCTAGTGTTAAAAGCGACACTAGCTATTCCTTGCTACAGCCCTGACTTGGTAGTTTCATTGAGGGTGTCAGTGTGAAGAGACGGGTTCCTGAGGCTTCGGCTGTTAACGAAGCCGATTGTCCAGTGAAATGTATACCATGAATCGGGTGTCTACCTGCTGGACCGTCTTTCGTTCCCGAAGTGGTTCGGGTGTCATCTCAGGTATACGCCGATGCCCACAAATCACCGGCGTGGAAGCCGGCGAAAGAACTGGCACACTGATCCCGGCGGACGGTTGTCCGTCACGGTGCTCGTTTCTCGGGAAACGGATTTTCGGAAACGAGAGGCGTCTCCTAAAAATTTATGAGATCAGGTGGACCGTACCGAATCGACGAGGTGCGAGCTGCAACCAATATCCGTGACAAATAACCCTGCAGCTTTTCAACTGCGCCTGGTTGTAATTCTGCTTGTCCTGGGTCAGCTCTAAATTTCCCGCAATACCTCTGCATTGTTCATCGCGGGAAAGAAAGCTCCGAAAAATTGATTTTCTCCGTTAACGACTTTGTTACGTTAAAAACATTACAATATAATCTTTAATTTTTCTAATCTGTTACTGTTTTATATTTCATCCAACTAATTTTGTGGTAAATGCATAAAATCTGCTATCTAATAAATAATATATGTATAATGCCATGCTGGTATGGTTCGAGAACTATCGATAAAAGTATCGCTGCCAAGATAAAGTACAAAGGGATAAATACATACAGTGACTCCCACTAATATTCGGACTTATTCGGACACTTTTAAAACGAACATAACTTTTTTAATATTGCAATATATGATTTGACATTTTTGAAGAAGTTGGAACAATTGGTTTGCTACACAACGTGACAACAGGCCCACGTAAAAAAGTTGTAAAATGCAACTTTTAGTATTTATTCTACAATTCCGACCAAATGCAATTTTAGAAAAAATTTCTTTTCACATCCCGTAGTAAACCAATTGCGCCAGCTTCCCAAAAAAGTTCAAAACCCATAGTCCAATATTAACAAAGTTATCGTTCTTTTTAGAGCGTCCGAATATTAATAGGGGTCACTATATCCATGGGAGTACAGAGATAACGAGATTAGATTGACGAATGAAATGGGTGGTCTTCTCCGCGCTGAGAAATTTTTTCGACACTGGGTATATGTTGCTCAACCAGAGAGATATAACAAGGTGTTTGGTAAGCTTCTAATATGGCAGATGGCACGTGTACAAACATGTGCACTTATTATTCAATTGTATGTATTCATTCCTTTAACAATAAAAGACAAATGATCGAGGTCATGACAAATGCATTTATTTAGACTTCAATTGGTCACGAATTAAACAAATACTGAATAAATTGTCGCAGAAACACTTTGATTTTCCAATAATAGCGAAACTTGAAATTTGGGATGGGTCATTTTGACCCCTCTGGTAGTCAAAGTCGTGTGGAGAAACATTATACTTTGAACTAGTTCGATGTCACGTTGGGTCATTTAAAGATATCTCGTTTGTTAAATGATTTATATGTTCCACTTATCTCTGGAAAATTATTTCTACCTAGTGTCTTTGTGTGGAGGTAATTGATATCTCTCTTTCTGGGACACGCTAATGCAGTATATTAATTAACCTCGATTACGTTCAATTGGATTTTTAGAGGAAAATGGTTCAAAATTGTATAAAGGGGATAATACCAAATGATATTGAAGACTGGATTAAAACAATACGCTTCATAAAATGTCAATATTTCGGACAATAATATAACGCCAACTTACCCTACGGGGGAGAAATTTGATACGTTTTAATGTGCAATCAATATATCCTTAGAATCTTATACTTTGACCTCTGACGTGTGTGTGTATGTGTGTGTGCTCGTCTGCGATGTTTATTTATTTATTTATTAATACTAAATTTTAGCCACGCAGGGGGCGTGACGCCCCGCGCCGCACACCCCATTACTAATTGGAATTTTATCTATGTATATCTCTTCCGTTTTCACAATTAATCAAGAAATTTATTGTCAAGATCACACACACATCTCAGTAATGAAATAACTCGTCGTTACTTTAATATTTTAATCTTGCTAAAATGTTCACGTTAGCAGACTGACTAACGTACTCCAAACATTGCTATTACCAGTAGTAGACGATCTGACAATTACGGGGTGGGCAACTCACCTTTAACCTATTGTGGATTCATTGGTACAAATATTCAATAAAAATCTCCACAACTTGTATTCGAGTGTATTGTGTTCATTCACGGGACGGGTCACCCTATGTTCCTCAATGGAAGACCTGGAGTTTCTGTTCACAAACATTGCAATTTCAGTATCAATAATACACTACAAATGACAATTACAGGGTAGTCGATACATCCCCTAGGTTCGAGCAAGAGCGTTCAGTCCCGTTGCTGTGGCTCGAACGCTAATTGCTGACTCTAATTGCTACCGTTCGAATGAAAAAAGAAAAAGTATGTATTTCTGACCTGCGACGACACCTAACAGGTAACGCAGGTGGCACACGTGTCGACAGGTGATATACCGGCAGACTTCTTCGAACGGGAAAGGGATTTTTTGTGGCGTTTCGACGTATATGCGGAAAATTCATTCATGGTTTGCTAGAATGGCTCGGGATGAACGAGCGTCCTTCGATTCACGAGAAATTTCGGGTCAACGGGACGGTGCCGGGATAGCTGGCTGTACCGGGAACCGGAAATGAGGTCGGGAATGACGTCATCGCGTTCAGTGCCGTTCATTCAACCCCCGGGGATAAACTGGGTCACCAGGCCAACAGCAACCCCACTCCGCGATCGGATCGTGGAAACGATACTGTGTTCGGGGGAGAACATACACCAACCCCTTTCAACAAACGGCCGATTCATGCAACCTCTAGACGACGCGAGACGCCATCTTGCTCGATACCAGACGCCCTTGCAGAGCCAGCTTGCGGAATGTGATTTCGCAAAATATTTATACAGTCCATCCTCTTCTAACGCGACGCTCCGATAACACGGTTTCGATAAAGCGCCCCCACCGAGTTGCTGCGATTTGCATTTTTCTCAGTGTTTCGTTCGACACGGTTTCAACCGCTTGCACTACAACTTATTTTACGGTCACAGTGATTAGAACCTCTTTGTCATTCATAATTTTTTAGAAGCTGTTTAAATACGCGATTCGATGTACAGGGGATCACAGTAATATTCGGACCATACGATGTTTTCGAGAAGTCGGGGTACTTCTCGAAAAAGATTTACTACGAGACGCGAAAAAAAATGATTGTAATAATGACAATTGGTCGGAATTACGGAGAGAATACTAAGCTTGTTGTCCACGACTGTTTCATGTGGACCCATATTGAAAATTTGAAAAGTACACTTTGTAGATCCGTGTCAATTGTGTATATTTCGAAAATTTTATCTGAGAAATTTGTACTTGAATTGTACTTGAAATGATAACTAGACTGCGGATTTTGTGCATTTACATCATACATTTGCCCATACATCAATGTATGAGTTTCAGCTTAATAGAATAATTAAAAGAAGAAGACAATTCTTTTATTTGGCTCCTGTGTCCTGCAATCAGTGTGAACATTTTGTATTTTGCAGTCTAGTTCCGCAGTCTAGTATAAACCATCAGACCAAAATCCCCAAAGTGAAGAAACGTCGACCAGCGCGTAGGTACAAAAATAATCTTTAGAAAGAGCAGTGCATTTTTAAGCGTTCCGCGGAAGAGAAAACGATCGCGGCGAACTCTAAAAGAGAAAACTACCGTTTAACCGATATCGAGCGACGACGGACCCGCCTCGTCGCTTTTATTAGCAGTTTGTATACATAATATACATAACGGGAACCGTAAAGAATAGACCGCGATGTTTTATTTACCACGGAAAACTACTCGGGCTTGATAAACGTGTTTCAAGTTCGCGTAGAAAACTTATGTAACTGTTTTCCACTCGGTTGTGGTCTCGCATGCGATAAGAATAGATAGCGCCCGCTTGATCCCGGGGTTGTATCGCGTACGCATAAACGCGAAAGAGACAGAACGCATGAGCATGACGCGGTGCGGTGGTCGGGTTGCTGAAACACGTGTAAAACGGTGAATAGAAAAATCGCGCGCGGAGCCAGATGTCGGCCAGACGGAAGTGAAAAGGAAAAGAGGCAGGAAGACGTGGGCTTAGCTACGAATTAATCATTGAGAAGGAGGCAGGTGTCGGCTGCGCATCCGGATATGACGCGCCGCTCGAGTCTTCTTCTGATTCATTCGAACCAGTCTCCTTTGTTCACCCACACGTAATACACGCATCTCTGAACTACGCTCGAACAATCGTTTTCAGGGTCTCGTCAACGATATCGCGAGCTCGTGCGGCGTGAATGTTTACGTGAATGCATGTAGACTTTTTGTCGATCAGACGGATAGAAATTGCGCTCGTGGTCTCATTTTCAATTCGCTTTTACTGTGCTGCTCGAATTAATGCGATCGAAGGGCTATTTTACTGGAAGTTTTCTTCATTAACGACGAAAGCAGTTCTGCGTGGAATTTTTAAATTGAATTTGATGATTATTGTCTAAATAAACTGCAAGGAACAGAGAAGTCAAATGGAAACGTCTTTTCCTTCGTTTAACCCCTTGCCCTACGATTTATTTGACGATTTCTGTGATTAAAACTCTTTTCTTGTAATTCTTAATTTCCTAAAAAAGGAGAATCTTTATATTTATTGAACGCCTATATGCTCTCCAATACATTAACAAAACTAAAATAGAATTTTATATCGATTTAAACGAAATTAATAGCATACATATTTATTCGACTCTGTTCAGAATCTTCATCACGAGTCTGACTTGATATTGTAAGTCAAGGGGTTAACGATATTAATATGCTAAACATATTACGTGTACAAATTTACTTGTGTCCCTCAAAAAATTTATTAATTCTCTATAAATTAGAAGGAAAAAATATGTATTCACCCATCGTTACATAAATAATTCGATTATTTATTTGCCATCTCACAATTAGACGAGTGGTTGTGATGTCGCCAATACATCGTCAGTCGTCCTCAAGGGGTTGAAACTTTATTTTTGCATTTCACTGTTCCCTTATTTTAACCCTAATGTAAATAATCATGTGCCCGGGCACTTTCAATTCCTTTCTGAATAAAAATAAAATTATGGTAGATTTTTACCTTCTTGTACGATCACATACTAATTTACATTTGAGACATAACAACTCCTACACTTTTAGCTCATCTACGTATAAATATCCTCTCTCCATTTTTGTCTATGAAACTTGAATAAAATACTGGTGGAAACAGTTGTGCCGAATTGTTTTTAGCGAATAATTGCATTAGCCGGAACGTTCCGACTGAGTTTTAATGCGATCAGAGTTTCCCCAACCCGGGGAACTTATCCGAAGTAGGGACGTTCGGTTCGGATCACGAGAAACTTTCGAATTAGGAAAAATCCGTTGACGACATGCAGTGAAACGGTGACAGCGCTCAGGTTCGAGGAACGGGATACGAACGAATGTTTGGCTTCTATTCTTGTAACCCTCGTCCTTCGGACCCCTTTTCCGCAGGAAAAAGGAAAGAGGTCATGCATTTCCGGCTTACCAGAGCTTGAGGAGATTCTCAAAGGACGAACCGGTATGTTTCTCCCTTCTACAGATCGCACGCGGCCGTGAGTAAAACTCGCGGATATACGATCTGCTGAAATTCTTTACGAGCTGCTCTCTCTGACCTGCTGAAATTCTTTACGAGCCGCAGTTCCGATCTGCTGAGCTCCGAGCTGCATGCACTCGAATCATTCGAAATGATGACTCCGACGGTGACAGACCCGACGAACAACCCCCAGTAATCTGCTATTTATTTTATTTATTTATTATTTACGTAAATTATAATGCGGTGTGAAATGTATTGGGTTGGAACGAACGTTCGTAGCGTTTTTAAATCAAAATTCAAACATAAAATTGAGATATTCATTCATAGGTTTATTGAATAACAGGATAAGTCACCTAAAAAATGGCAAAAAGTAGTAGGAAAGAATGGAAAATATGTTAAAAACGATACGAACTTTCGTTCCAACCCAATGCATCTCTCAAAAAATGTCATAGTTTTAATTTATCGTGCTCGTAAATACTTTTACGTTTCATTGAATTTCCTCGAATTAATTGTATTTTTGATTAACCATATATTTTTGTCGACTATAAAAAATGTACCCTTTGCACCTACCATATTTGAACTATACTTTGCACGCTAGGTATTTTTAATTATAAACTTTACAAAGTCGAATAAAAGAAAAAAGAGAATAATGCATAAAGTAACTGGAGAAAATATTCTAGGAACCTTTTTCTTTTCAGTAGAATAGTTAGTGAAAGTGTTTCATCAAACCATTCTCAAATGGCACGAACTCCGATGAAGATGCAGCTTCGTGTTAATAATTTCCTACTTAATGTCAGATTGAAAAAAGCATATCATCAACTGAAGTTAGTAGTGAGCTACTCCAAATGCACGTATAAATATTATATTATCTATAAAAATACTGTGCTTCCTTTTCAAACATGTTTTTCATCGTTTCTTCTTGGATATCGTTTATTACCTGCCGCATTTTAATGTATCTAGCACGTCCATCTCTTAATTAAGCGAAGCTGAATTAATCGAGCTCCCGCATTATTTTTAATCCACCGTTATTATTAATACAGGAACTCTAGTTCTATTTTTCATCAGACTCTCGACATTCGATTAAACCAGCATCGATGCAAACACTTTTAATCTAATTGACACATCTTAATAAAATACCAGTTTCCTTTTGCGACATCCGGCATCGAAGAACGTTTTAAGGGTGTATTGTGATTTTGATGCTTGGGAAAATCAATTGTTTCGCATTTTCTGTTCTCGTACCCGTGTACGAGTAATAGTCAAGATGTTAATTTTATTTTGATTTAGACCATAGCCTATTTTATTATTAATCTGAGAAGTCCCGGAATCATGGAAACAGTCAACGCACTTGAATTTTTAAAACGTACATAAAAAAAATATGTAACAAATTTTGATTATCTTTTCTTAAAAAAAATATGATGTATGTACCTCGTATACCCATAAATCTATGTGCACAACCCAATAGCAAAGCATTTAATGGCACTCTTGAAAAGAATTCTCAAAAATATGAAAGAATGGCATACGATCACGGAGAGCCTTTCGTAGAAATCATAATTGATCGGAACGTACTACATAATTGGGATGTTGCCGCCTAACAAATTGTTCACACATCTCGAATTCTGAGGTGTTTTAATCAATGAGATGATAGCTGCTCGAGGAAGAGTTGAATGCCCCGTGGCGCAAGGTATTCAATGTTAAGCGAGCGTATCTTCGGCTATCATTTCCTCGATAATAGATGCTAAAAGTCTCGTGATTCACCTTCTTGATGAGATACAAAGATTGCTTCACTACGTGCTTGGGAGCCTTGTATAGCGATGTTACGTGTCATAGGCCATTGCTCTTCTCGCGAACCTGAATCATCATTTGGAATGAAAAAAGTCACACTTTATTTTTTAATCTGTCATGCGATGCTCTGAAGATGCTCTAACACTAAACGCAGGTATAAGTGTTGCCTTATAAAAAAAAATGAAATTACTTACATTTTTAAAGGAATGACGAAATAAGTTAATTTCTAAAGATGTTTAGTACAATTAAGTAGCTCTAAGCAATATTTTAATCGATTTTATAATTTTGTCTGTTAATAACGACTTTTATTAAAAATACAATGCTTGGACCTTTTTATCTAATATGTAATATTTAGTCTAGTAGTAAAGTTAAAATATTATAAAAAATATATTCCCAATAGTGCAGGTATCATTCATGAAACTAAAATTAGTAAGGGGTGACACAATTCCCAACACAAAAATAGTTCAATTTCATTAAGAAAAAATGTACGAATGTACAGGATTATCGGTGGAGCGATAAATACATGACGAAATTAATTCGTCGGAAAAAAACGGTTTACGCAATAGCCGAACGTTATTTGTACACTTCAGTTGTACGGGTCACGAGACCGTGTTATATCACCAATCGAGACTTTCGGTGTGGATGCACGTTTGTTGAAGCTTGCGAAATGGAGCGTGGAAGATTTCCACGTTTCTCAACTCGGAATTACATACGGAAGATGCAGCAGCGGGAATCTTGAAAATTATGGATCAACCGTTAGCATGTTACGTGAACTTCTAATGAGAATGATGAAACTGCATGAATGGAGACTGCTGAGCATTACTTTCACGACAGAGCGCATTCTCTGCACAATTTGCTTCCTTCTTTTGAATTTATGCACGCTGCTCGCTGGAGTTCGTGCTAAAACCGATTTCCGAGTTCCGGAAATTCTGGGACGCTGGTGTTAGAATTTTTACCAACAAGAATAAAATGTAATTTGAACGATGATAGAATATTCATAGCTACACACTTAAAAAATGTTCAATTTCTGAGTAAGAAAACCTGATTTTTGAGTTGATGAAATTGAAAATTGTTGGAGAATTTGACAAATTGAAGATGTCAATAGATGATTTCTGCTTTATTATCATTAAGGGAAGAAATAAAATTCAAGTTAGTTTCTATTTCTTGCAATCGATGCAGACAATTTGTATTTTGCATAAAGATCCGCAGTCTAGTTACCACCATCAATGAATTCTGTGAATATTATTTCATTAGAGTCTCATCAAAAGCGTATTAACTCAACTTCATTGTCTAACTGTCAGGTGCAGGGTCGTGCGGTAGATTTTCTCGGTATAATACAAATCTTCGAAATGCCGCCCCTGAAATGTTTTTTCTTTAAAGTAGCTTTCGATTGTGATTTTAAAAAATACGATAAATAACTGTATAAATAACATTTTATGAAAAAACAAATAACCACCACATGAGCTACATTTGTAGTTTCAGGTGATTACTTTGAATTGCTGCTGTTGCATTAGGAGCAATTCTCAGAGAACGATTCACCCTCACGATGCTTTCGATGATTTCATGACAGCTATCGCTAGATCCATTCAGATTTTTACGCATCAATCTTTTTACACATTTCTGAACCTGCTTCTATAGTCCAGCAATGAATCGTCCAATCAGCTCGATCGGAGTATGCTTCATCTGTGGCGTGCGTGCGTGTGTGTGATTGTATGTGTAGGTATACGACGAGACCGATATAGTAAACACATTGACAGAGAGGCGCGAAGTAAATGGGAACTGATTCGTAGGAATACGCGTGTTTTTATCAAGGTGATTGCGTTTAGCCAGCCGAGACTCTATTTTTACGGCATCCAAGGATGCTGAAAGGGATGCATTATACGTGGATGACCCAGTTTCGTCGCGGCGGCACGGTGTTCCTGGGTAAACTGCTAGTTGAATGGTCTCATCGACGTCACTATTCGCGAACTGGGTCGCCATAGAATTTCCGTGTCTCTCTCTCCCTCTCTCTCCCTGCACCCGTGTGGTGGTCCACTGTCAAAGCCGGGGTTGCTTGTCACGGTACCCGCGCAGCGTAATCAAGCGTTTACGGAAAATCGAATTTTCGAAAATACCGATAGTTTCGTAAACCCAGGCCACGTCGTTTGTCGGTGACACTGACGTTGATACGGGTTGCAAAGAGCAGATAGGCTAATGGCGAGAAAGGTGAGCGACGGGGACGTTGCTGAAAAGCTATTTCAGAATTTTGTAATATTTTCATAGTGGGTTGATGGTATAAATTTTGTAACTCAAGCTTTCGACTCTGACCTTTTCTTGTAACAGTTGTCACTGAGAAATTTCTCTAGAAATTTGTAGTACAATACGAATGTCTCCAACTTTTTGTCCTGTCAGTCAGGAAGCTCACGATTGCTGGCTGCAAAAGATTTCATAATGATGATCCCATTTAGAGGCGTGTATACACGATATTTCATTATGGGATTTGCTGTCGGCGGATCGCCTCATCGTTCACAAAAGGATCGCGGCATGAATGAATCTGCCGACAGTGCTGTCCTCTAAATAGGTCACCGTAGTCTCGCTTCATAAATGAACTGAGCTTCGGCACAATAAATATTGAAAATTTATACTTCATTAAACCTTTGCGAATCTCTCTAGTATCGTACACAGTATCGGACATTAATCACTAGACTGCGGATTTTATGCATTCACGACGACAATGAGTAGGTGTAATTTAAAACAGCAACGACATTAGAACAATTAAAAAATGCTGTTTCATTATTTTCAGCTTGTTAAACATATTCGGAAAGAAAATATATATATATAAATGAAAATGTATATTTTGCATAAAGATCCGCAGTCTACTAATCACGTTTGACATCAACAATAAGTGCAGCTCAAAACAATAGCAATGGCTTTACAATAGAAAAAGAACGATAATTTTTAATACTTTCATTAAGTACTTTTATATTAACACATTACTGGTGATTATCGCATAATTTTGAAAAAACTATGGTACATGGCTAAACACTTTTTAGTGGAATCTTCAATAGCAACAGCAATTTTCATTGTGAGTTAACAAGTCATCCTCAATAACGTCATCTAATAGTTTCACATTTAAGATTGTAATGTAAAAGAAAATTTCTATGCTTTCTTTTGGTACAGCACAATTATTCAAAATCCTATTAATAGTGTTAAGTATTTGGAGAAAAAACGTGAAAGCGCTAGACATTGGTCTCTTTTGTCAGCCCTTATACATTTCCTTTGTTTTATCGGGAAGATAAACCGAGGGAATCGTGTGATCGATGTGTCACAGCGGCCATTATCGAATTCTCGTTGGTAACAGGAGTTAGCACGATGGACCTGAAAGAAATGCAAGGTGAATGGACCAGTCGACGTCATCACTGGCGAACTGGGTCAACCCCGGCGATTTCAGTCCGCATTTCCCTCGCGCCAGCCCTATTCGTTGCGGTAGTTCATTGGAAGCTCGAAAAACGCTAATTTAGGAGATTGATTACCATCCGACATAGGTCAAGATCTCTCGCTTCAACCGTTTCTATTTATTCGACCTCTCCGACTGATTATTCCGCACGTAATATCGTCTTCACACTTGCGCGGTTATTTTTATACTCCGCAACGAGTCAGAGGTTTTAATATTACTTAAATGTCAAAGTATCAGATATCCATTAATTTATACGAATGCTACGAATGTTATAGTTTGTATGTTGACGTATGTAGTGAATGTTTATTGCGAGGAAATGCTAAACTATTCAACTATTCAATAATTTAATCGATAAAAAGACATATCGAATCTAGAACTAAAATTATTCATGTTCTCGCAGCTGTCACTAACACTAAATCTACCACCACCGATCAAGATGACCGGTTCCAGATTTTTTATTTTACAATTATTAATATAATAATACAGGCAGCACAATATGCATAAAAATCCACAAAATCCCAGTCGATTCGAATTTAGGACGCGCAACGATAGAGACGACACACGCGACTAACGCTAAACTATAATTAGCGGGCACGTCGATAAGTTAGCTACCTTATCAATTTTTTGTCACGGCGATTAGTCTATAATTTTTGGAAACGTACAGAAACTGGCTAAGAATTTTTAAACGGGTCTTTCACCCCCAGTAATTTCTAAAATATTATTTGCGTCTCTACAATTACTTCAATGCTTGAATATTGATTATAAAAGTGTATAATTTTCGTTTAAAAAGAAAGTCGTATAGCATTCACAATCGTAGGACTTCGTTTAAAATCTTCAACACGAGTGGTTACGCAAGGGGTTGATGATGGTAATGAGCGTATGAAATTCGAAAAAATAATTTACAGCGAAAAACAAGTTATTGAAGTGGAGGAACATGCAGTTGCAAAAGGATAACGCGGGAAGGTCAGCGCAAACAGACGTTACCAAGTCGATATCGATGTTGCGACGGGGACTTTTCGAATGGCGTGGATGAAAGAGAGGGTCTGTAGACCGACTCGCCCCCTCTATTTCTCGCTCTCGCGAAACGTTCCAGCTCGAGTTTGTAATTACTAAGCAGGGTTGTTGCTAGGGGCAAGAGAGCGTTCCCGAGGCGGAGAAATAAAAGGGCGACGATAAATTTCCGGCGGTGAGAAATAAACGTCGAGGTCGCGGCCGGCTCTTCCCTCCCTTCCTGCTTTCCTCATCTTCGCCAATAAAATCTCCTCTCTTTTTCCATCGTCGCCGGTTTCGCGGCTCTGCGTCGCGTCGCGAGCAACGGTTTTACTCGCGAGAGACGACGAGAAATGAAAGAGCCGGGCATAGGGTGTTGTGTCAATGCGAAACGAAAGCAACGGAATCCACTCGACGAACTAAATTCATTCTGCGTCGACTATGGAAACCGGACCGGCCATATTTATTAAACAGCACAGCCGTCACGAATATGGGAAAACTATGCAGAGATTTCAGTATCTGCGACGAACGTGAGAACTCCGTCAACGAGTCTTTCCACGTCGCGATTGAAAATCTGTGGCACGCTTTGCTTCTTTTATTCAGAAATGGCTGCGGAGAGTTCTGCTGAAGAACGTCCAAGAATGCGATTTTAAATACTGCTTATTTTCGTTATTATAATTCTACCAATTATGCGAGCAATATCATTTTCAGAAATGCCTAATTATTATTGTTGTACATTGATTGAATCTCCTATATTTAATATTACATTCCTCCCACAATACATCAATATTCATCTGTGAACTTCCAGTAGAATTACTTTATAGATTTCGATATGAAGAGGGCATCATAAATGTTATTTTTCCGGTTAATACAAATTACGTTCATCCACTCGACAGGTGTCACACTCTAAGAAGTATATGTGTGCAAAATCAATCGGAAGAAAATGTTTCTATATCTTTTAAAAAATTTCAAAAAATGTCACTCTCTCTCTAGACCAGAATACCCCTTGATCCGCGTTTTGTTCACGGTATAATTCCGATTCGCCTGCCCGACACCCAGCTTTTTAAACAGACAGCACGGGAGCCGAGTGATACGCAAATATCGATGAAAAACAGAGGTGAAAAAGTTGCAAAGGAGTGGAAACGACGGAGAGGGGGAGAAAAAGACGGAGAAGGTGACGCATGAACGGAAAGCGGAAGTAACGGAGCCGCTCAATGAAAGAGCCTCTACCCCTACAGCGGATGCGAATGGGCAACCAGCCCATTGAAGATACCTCGGATATTCGCAATGCGTATGCGCAGGGTTGACGTTTCTCTTTATCGAGCAACCGAGCATCTCTCTCTCTCTCTCTCCCTCTCTCTCTCTTTTTCGTTCACTCTCTCCCCCACCCCTCTTTCTCTCTGTCTCTTTCCCCTCCACTTCTCCACGCCCTCGCCCCTTGCTTCCTTCCTTCCTTCCTCTTTTATCAGCCGTTGTTCCATCCGTCTCTCTCCGACCCAGCACCACGGCCGTTTATTTTCATTCTCGCTCTTGTTCTTTGGCCATGCGAATTGTTTTCGCTCCAAATTGTTCATTGTCCGCGGCCCCGGACGACGCGCGTTTGTCAACAATATCGACGCGAGAGCACGAGATAAATGAGAAGTATAATATCAAAACTCGCCGGATCCATCTTGCAAACATTTCTAGACGGACGTTCTCGACACTAGATTTACGGAAACCGTCGAAACGACGGACTCTTCTTGAGAATGTAAAGATTTATTCGTGAGTAATATTACTCAATAGACTTATTTCTTCGTGCACATACTGCAACCAAAATCGCTGGAAGTCTAGATAAGTATATTCTTATTATTTTCATAAAGCCAACATTTGATAAGTGACACTTGATAAACTCGACTTTTAACTTTTCTCTTTAAACAAGAATAACTTTAGTGAAAGTCTGAACGACTTGAATTTTTCCGAAGCTAGAAGTTTATTAGATGGCGTGTAAACAAGTTCTTCTTTAAAAGACTGTATACACCTTCCGTTTATTACTTACCAATAGAAAAGGTACAATAATTCAAGCGGAATAAAAATAATTTCTATAACTACTTAACTGACCAAATTTGATTGCATTGTTATTGTTCCATTGATAACGAGTCCCTGTTTTATTCTTTTTACCGACAGAGCAAATCTAGCGTATCTGATATTAAAACCGATTAGTCGGACCACACGTTGCTCATTAGTCTACAATTCAGAGTACTTCCGCTACGCTGGACCGGACGGAAGACGCATCTGCTCCGAAAATAATATTATTAGTCCGATCGATGAAATGCATCCGGCCACCGGTGGACAAGAAGTCATGGCTCGTTTACGGTGTAATCGTCACACTCGTATCGCTAATTAGTCACTAATTACGTGTGTTCTCGACGTTCAGTCTGGCAGTGTTACAACACACGAGGAGCCCGCTTAACGAACGAAGCCTTCTGCCTCCAGACGTGGGCGTACTTCCGCTTCACTTTAAGAATATAATCCGCTATCCGGCGTGTTCGGTCGTATTCCGGGGTAAAATGAATAATTGCTCCGAATAAAATTACGAACGGTGACTCATTCAGAGCTCTACAAGCTGAAGAAAGCGAGCGAACTTATTTACAACGCAACGATACGGCGGCTATCTAAAGTTTCGTTTGCTTTTTACAGTTATTTCGTCATATTGTTTTGAATAACTATCATCTCAAGTGTTTTGTTTAAAATTTATATATATATATACTTCGAAAGAATTCTTCAAATATATTTTTTGATGTTGATTTATTTAGAATGATGTACATTGATCATGTACATTAACACTTTGCACCATAAATACGTATTCGATTTTGTCCTCGATAACTCTATCATTTTAAGTGTTTTATTTAAAATGTAATTCGAAAGACTAATGTTTCAGGTATATTTTTTATTATACATAGAAATTACATTTGCTATGGATATTTTGTTATGTAAAAGATAGTTTCTTAATCGGTACTAATTTTGTTAATTACTCCCAGAATGAATCAGTTGTATCTTTATTTCAAATCCAAATCTTTCGCGCCCTCCGTACCTGAGTAAAATATGAAGGAAATCTGATATGACAGATATTATTTTGGAAAGTAGAATGCATTCCGATTGCTTGTAAATAATCAATAGATTCACGAAGAGAGAGGCCATGGATTAATTTGCACACAATATGTACATATACATCGCTTATCGAAGTAAAAAATAAAATATAAAATTTAATGAATATTAATGGCTATTGATTACATATATCCCTAACACTTGGTTGTACTTACGAATTTAAACAAATTCGTCCGCAAACATATTTTTAAGGACCTCTGGTTCAAGAGAATGAGAAAAACCATTTGCATACGCAACAATCTAATCGAAAAAACTCGGGTCGGAAGGGTTAACGGGTTAAGCAGCTCGCGGAACGCGAAAGCTGCGCCTTATTAGCGAGCAACGGAACAAGGAATGTTATTGTTTCACGAGCGTCCGAGATTACGTGGTACGTGCTGAACGTACTGTACAGGGATTTCGAGTCACCGATGAATTATGCACGGGAGGAAACGGAGGGGTCGTTACGAGGAATTCCGGCCGCGGTTAAGAACATTTCTTCCAGAAACACACGTGTTTCGTCTTTTCTTTTAACACGGCCCGCCGACGCGTGATTCCTGTCTCACGTTCTTCCTAAAAAGAGTTGCCATCTACGTGTATATATGTCCACGCATGCATTTCGGTAGGGTTCTTACAGTTCTCACGCCGTCGCGACGCGCCGGTGAATCAGTCTCATGAAAGCGTGATTACACGTTGATCGTTGCCAAGCCGTTCCGTTTCACGCTATTCAATAATTGCAGGGTTTGCAGCCGTAAATAGACAACTTTACTTTTTACACACGTTGTTTGTTGTGTATCTTATTTTAGTAAAATGTGACTTTTCACTTGGTGTAAAAAGAAGTTGCATAATCATTGCGTAAATGTGAAACGAGAGGCGGACTTTTTCGAGACGATTTCACGCTGTATACTTATATTGCATGGTATTAAGAGAAATTATTTTATTTGCATAAATTTGGAAGAAGGTTTAGCTTCGAATTTAAAATTTGAAAATTATTGTAATGATTGAAGGGGTTGACCATCAAGGGCAATGCCTCGTAGGGCAAGGGGTAATGATTGAAAGGAAGCTATTATAAGCTGCCTTTATAAATAAACCAGTATAAATACATAAAAGTCTGCAGAGTGATAAGTAGACTGCAGTATACATAGAGGTCTTCACACACATTATACAAGTTTCCATTTCAGTACACGATTTGTACAGCATCTACCTAATAATTTGTGTGGTTACAAAATAACCAAAGACCGCATTAAATTCGACAGAAGTATTCAATTTACTGTTGGAAAAATTGCTGTGATCTACGAATGCACAAAAATCCATAGATTAGTCATGAGTAGACCCTGGATGTTTATGCAAAATAAAAAGTTTGTGCATCAATTGCAAGACGCAGGAGCTACATTAGATTCTTCGTTAATCATTTTAATGTGGTGAACATAATACAATATCATTTCATATTTTTACTGTGTTTTAAATGCATAAAATCCGGAATCTAGTCATGAGTGACTCCACCGGGCAATATACGCAGCAACCTAATATTATATTTCTCTCAGTGATTTCATCGAGCGTTACAATAATCCCAAACTCATGCTACATTGCACACTGTGTCACGTCTGCTTCGGAAAAGATGACGCGGAGGCCTTGTTGCGATTGCAATTGTGCAATTGAGAATATCTGTAGCGACTGAAGAACAAGAAGAATCATATTTTTATTTAACTTCTATTTCTCACTATCAACTCAGGACATTTTTTTATTTTGCATGACTCACAGTCTAATCATGAATATTTATTGAATTCTAAGCAACATCAAGAGATTTTTAATCAGTTCAGAAAAGTCTGCCTTACACAATAACTGTAACAATTAATAAAAATGTTCATTTTATTTGGATAAAAACGAAAAGAAAAATGGATGTTAACAAGCATTGTTAATGTATTATGGATGTGTTTAACGTCGCGGACAGCCATCATTCACTACGTGAATTCCTGTTCCCTGCAACCTTGTCATTACTCAATCGTATTCGCTTAATTATATTATCGGTCCACGTCCCTGGAACATCCTTTTCCTCTATCAAACATTTCAGAACGCGTTCCTTTAATGTGACTTCATTCTCTATTCATTCCTTATTATGGATTTATTTCCCGTGCTGCAAATAAACTGATTTACCGCTTTGTTATAATTAGCTTTGTTATCGTACGATTCGTTTCATTCTATTTCGTATTTATTGTATTCGAGCCTCTCGTAGAGGGTCGTCAAGAATTATCGGAATACGTCGGGGGATTAATGACTGGCTCGATAAGAGATGTCTCGGGAAATTAGTAAAATTATTCTCCTCAGTTATTAATAGCAAGAAAAATTACAATTTTTTACAAACAACATCTATGACAACAAAATATCAGAACACCTTAAGAACATGATTACATGTATTATACTTGTGACTTATTCAAATTATTAAGAGAATAAATAAATGTTTATGCAATTACTGTTACCCAGCACTTCTTAGCAGCTAATTCCTGTTAACAGAAACTTTTACAGTTTCCAATGGCGCAAAAAAGAGCATCGGAAAATTCTACAAATGCGAAATATGAATAATTTTAAACAGACAAACAATAAGGACAGCAAAACATCTTCGTCACATATAAACGATCTTGATAGTCGTGCGATATTTCAAAAACGGGCGACGAGAAAAATGAATCCTACAAAAGTCAGTACTACATAAATAAAAATAATAAAACTGATACATTGCAGTTCATATATTCCAATAGCTCAGACAACCAAAATTTTTTACCTTACACAAGATTTGAAAAATCGTATTTGGACCAATTTTTCGAGGCAAACACGCGACTGTACAACGGTCGCGGAATCTCGGTAGCAATCTGATCGCTCCTTTCCGTGAGGCATAACGGCTGTTAACGGACACTTCGCAGGTTTCTCTATACGGTCGCGCGCGAGGATTTTCGGTTAGAACGAAATGTAAAATTAGTTTCCCGTTAACGACGGGAAGCGCCAAAAATGTTTCCTTCCACCGGGCGCTGACTATCCCGAAACGTATAAGGAAACAATGCTCGGCAAACGCTGCCGTAGCGGAAGTAACGACCTAGGGGTCCTAAGAGGGAAGCCGGATGAACCTCTAAATGCCGATTCGGAGAAGCGGTCTTCTGGACCCCGCGGTTCTTCCACGGTCCCTCCCTATCCTTCAGACTCCTCGTACCTTTTGTTTGCTTCTAGCTCTGCCCCGTGTTGTTCTTGAATAGAAAATCAATCCTTGTCCGCTACAACCTTTCGCTCCTCCACGCCTGTTTAAGATACTGCTTAAAAATTACCTTGTCTTCTGCGAGCTTCCCCGAGAATTCACTATTCTTGTTATTTCAGATGTTTCTGCTTCTCCGAACGAGATATTGTTACACGATATAGCAGGTAGAAAACTAAAGAGATCTATTTCCAAATTCATTGTCGTACGATCATTTTTTACGAAATTATCGGAGTTTAAATGTAAGCAATTTTTCGAGAATCTGGCATTTAGTGTTCAAATAATTTTTATATTTAAATATTTATATTATAGTTAAGATATTTTATATATACTTATATCGTATATCGACAACAACCAAGTGTGGAAGTCGAAAATTGCCAACATACGAGAGATATTTAATTAATTTATGAATCCCTGCAATAAGATAGGCAATCAAAATAAACGTTCCTTGTTCGACGAAAATTGACCTAAATTGTACATTTAATAATTCATCAAGTGGTAAGCGACGCTGTTTACAGTCCAATTACTGGAAATACTTCTGCTTCACGCTAATTATAGTCGATACATGTCCATCCATATTTCCAAATAATTTATTCGGTAATTGGAAAATGATTTCAGATCGGCAATAATTACATTTACATTCACAATAATTAGAATTTCTTTCTCTCTCCTGAAGAATATCACATTGATAATAAAAAAGAAAAGAATTTCATATTGCTAGAGAAAAATCCACAGTCTATTGATCGTAGACTAACAAAACTTCATTTCGATTTGAAAGAGATAAGTGAAATATTTGGTAGACTCGTTTTGAAATCTTCATGAAGGTGTTAAAAATTGAATAAACTGCACGATTGATATAATAAATTACACAGATAAGTTACAGAGTATAAAAAGAAATCAACGTTCTAATGACCCAATGATCGAGCAATAGTAAAAAAAACGGACGTGTATAAGGCAAGGATTTCTACTGTCAGGACGGCACGGCGGTGTACGGTACTGCACACTAGTTCTCAAAGTGAAACGCAGGCAATCTCTTTTCTGCTCGTTTCGCAATTATGCATTCCGCGGCGCTCGCGCTCCGATTAATCATCGATTGTTCTTCGCTTACGCATGGATTTATAACACAGAGACAGAGTAGAATAGAAAGAGTGAGAGAGAGAAGGAAGGAGAGCTCGTAAGGTGTGCGTACGCTGAAGGATGCCGATTTTCCGGTGTGTCGCGACCGGAAACCGGACGTGACGCTTAATTATTCAGCGATGGCGAGGAAATATCTTTCTATCTTCGATACAAGGTTTTCTCTTATATTAGAATTCAATATTTACCTTTTCTGAGTAGTTTCATTCATCGCGTTAGGACTTTCAATTGAGAGAACCAATGGATAATGCTTCAACGCGCTCTTCCGTTTTATCGAGCATTTTTGATAAACAGATGGCGGATTTTTATATGAAATAAAACTTGTTCGTATCAATCGCAAGAAACAGGAGCCAAACAAAAATTTTTTTTCTCCTGTAATGATTCCAGTAAGTTGAAACTAATATTGCATCTACTCATTTTCTGACGAATTTGACGAATATAATAAATCTAATAAAATATATTGATATAGTTTACTTGTACTGTGTAACCTGATAATTATAGTAGAACATCTGCACCTATTAATCATCTACTATATATAGAAAAAAAGTGAAAGTAAAAATAGTATTGTAACCAGTCTTTTGTATATAACAACTAGTTGAAAGAGAAATTGTTATCCTATTGCAGTTTTATACGAGGTAGAATGAAGGCCAGTGCATAATGAAGTTTTCAAATTATTTTCAGCTCAATAAATGGGAATCTGTGTACGTTTATGTATGATCATAATTTAATTATAAAAGTTCTGCGGCTGACACAGCTTTATAAGCACGGCGACTGAAGCTCGCGTCCCGATGTTCTGTATTGTATATGAAAATTAATTAATTATTTGTTTCCAATATTATGTAGTTTTTCAAGAGGGAAAACCTTGATCTCGTATCAACGAGAAAGTGTTTGTTCTCATTTACTCTTTTGTCTTTTCTTCATTCATGCTTTCACATCAAGGCCGTCGATACATTGCTTCATTCAATCGAAGTAGAACAAAAAGAACGAAATTCGCAGTCTATACTGAAGTTACTTTATCTTGAAAGTTGAATGCTGCAATCTGGAATATGCGATTACGACTTACAATATTTTATGGATTCAGTTTGTTACAAAAAATCGACAATAATTTAAGAACAGGCAGATATTTTAATTACTCGTGGAATTAATTTTGCATCTCAAAACATCTACCACGATACAATAAATAAATAAAGTAGAGGCTTCAAGCTCTAAAATGAGTGCTTTTCTACGAAGTTATAATAATTTGAAGACTTAGTTCAAGCACTGTTCTCTCTCACTCTCTTGGAAAGATTGCATTTATTTATAAATCTACCTATAATAAATTAAAACGTATGAGAATTGGCGTCAGCTGAACGATTATGAAATGAATATATGTACATACTGCTAAATATTTTTCGTCGCAATTCCACACCGACGAAGATATGTTTACAAGTCCTTTACTCGGTACGAGATCACTCCGCAATTCCCAATGCTGACCGAAGCACGGTTGCAAAAAAGTTCCGTGTAAAAAAAAAAGAAAGAAGAAGAACCAGCTATGTTAGTGTCTCGGCTACCGTTCGCGGAATGTTACGTAACATTACGTTCGCTGAAATAAAGTCTACCGGTTTTAAAATACCGAAATTCCTCGCCAAGGACATTTTCGGAACCGTTTCTGTCATGTGGCAGAACACTGAAAATGTTGTAAATATGCAGAACTGGAATATTTAATAAGTGGCAAGAAACAATAATGCCACTTTAATATTTGAGAGAGCTACGCCCCGCCGTCGAGGTCTTGTTCAAACCGCTAATAATTATTTCATGTGGCTCGTGTAACTATTTCGAAACTATCGTAACTGTTAAAGATACATAGAAGTTTCTGTTGACTCATAACTAGACTGCGGATCTTTATGCAAAATAAGAATCGTCTGCGTCAATCGCAACATTAGAAATTAACATTTCATAAATACCATTATGGATTATTGTTTATTTCCAAACTGAACATGATTTTTCAGGCAATTCCGATAACGAGACAAAAAAACTTTTAAGCAAAAATTAATCAACATTTAGCTGTCTACAAACAATACAAAAAATTTTTTTTGAATTGTCTATTCTATATAAAAAATCAAGGTCACCTTTAACTTTTAAGAATCAATATATATATATATATTTTTTTTGACTTCATAATATCGTAGCTGATGTCAAAACGAATCCAACGGCCTATATTGTTATATGTACCATTAAAAAAGTGCTAGATCGGCCGCCCGGATCACTGTGTACTGTTTTGTTTGACTGATCCTTGTATTTTTTAGCGGGGTCATACACTTACCGCTTTCTCTGATGTTATCGTTACAAATACACTATGCACCGATCGGTTCGCCGACGAGTGTATCGCGTTACATTCAACCGGGCAGTGTGAATGAAGCTCACCGTAGCGGGATCGCGTTAAATGAACCTTGACCTTCGTGAAAGAGATCTTTCGTAGAAACGGAGAGGAACCCATGGCTAGTATCTGTCACGACTGGCCGGAAGCGGATATGACGCGTTCACGGATCGTTTAGAGCAGCTACGGAAAAGAAAACAGGATTTCGTCGTTGATCCGAGCATAATGGGCGTTCACCAACACCTACGACGCCCCGGTGGGCGTCAAAATAAAACCGGCCGGGCGATATTGCGAATTTTCGAACGATCCCTCGTGCGCTTATGCGGTCAAGCAGACTTCGCGATTATGAAAATTCATTATTCGGAAATTTAACTATTCATTCAGGCTTGCGCGTGCCATTGGTGAGTACACGGTCACACGGTCCACCAAAAGAAGTAGGCATTATAAAAAATGCAGAGAGAGAGAGAGAGAGAGAGAGAGAGAGAACGAAACACATAAGCTTGATTAATTGTCGAGCTCGGTACGGAAGTAAACGGTTCGGCACGGAACGTGTTAAAATAATTGACAATAAAATAGAATGAAAATTTTTATTTTGCATGGAGTCCATAGTTTACTGGTAAGGTACACCATTATCACAAGAAGGCGAAGGATTTGAAACTGGTAGTGTACTATCGAAATATTATTGCCTACGAGTACTACATACTCGAAATCCAGGTTACGAAACTCGGGTTCTAAAATGGATTCCGATTTCAGAGCACATACTGAACTTGATCCCGCATCCCTCTGTCCTCGATATATTTTTATCGATTGTCTCTTATCTCGCAAATGTTCGTCCTCGAAACCAGATCGAAAGATTCTTTCTCCTCGTCTCCCCCTCCACCCTCTCTCCCTCTCTTTCTCTCTGCGCGAAACTCCCGACCGGAACAGGAAATGACGCGTCAGATCGGTTAACGGCTGGATAAAAACCGCGATATCACGAGCAAACCGGAAGTGTCCAGATCCCGGATGTTTTTTTACCTATCGAGTTGCAAAATAACTACCGGATGAATGGCAGCCTCCAGCTGTATCGAGCGGAGCGTTCCTCGTTTCCACTGTACGTATACAATGAGTCGCGTGTTTGCGCGAATTGCACGAATAGAACGTATTGTTTATACGGGTTGCAATGTTGTTTTCAGAGAAAATTGCTAACCGTACGATTCCGCCATCGCAAACATTGACGGGGTCTCTCGACTGGCGATTTTCCTTTTTATGGTAAATTCATGTTCTGTGAAAATGTATATTAGATTTGGATATATTAGGAATATATTAGAAATGGAAATTAATGAAATATAAGTGTTTATTTTATTCGAAAATTTTCCGGCATCTTGCAGTGGCTTTATTTTGTTCTTGCAAATAATGCGATCAATAAACTAAACAAAAGAATGTAAAAATGACTCTAGAAATGAATTTAGAATATTTGAAATTATTTTTTAGCAATTTTGCAGCTAACGCGATCCCATAAAAATTTCGTTACGCTGGAAATTCCACTTTTGTTAAAATTTTCCTGAAATTTTATAGGTTTCCAAGCAGTGCTGATAGGATTATATCAATTTTCCCCTACATTTCACTTTCACGGAGTATAAAATGCTTTAAAATTTAGTTACGTATATTCTCCTACCCATTTTTACATTTCCAAACTGTGTAATGTATAATAATTGCTAGCTAGAAAATTTAAACATTTTCTACATTCTATAAAACTGTTCGTTGAAATTGTTAAAAACTTTCTGCTCGTATAAAAGAATTTCTTAAAACACACTTTACTAAGTTTCACAGGAAGCGTGGCATATTAACGCTATTATATTTCTATTGTTCAAGTTTTCTTATACATAAACTACACAGTCCAATTTAATTCATATTTTTCTATAAATAAATATGCCAACACCATTTATTTTATGTCAATCATAACTGTTATATCTTCATTGTTAAAATTTCGTTACACCTCTTCAAGAATAAAAAATAAATATTCACATTTTTCCAAATTGCCACTTCACTCAAGTCAAACACAAAGATCATAAATTAACACACCTACATCTATACAAAAAAATTTCACTTGGAAAAGAAAATTGAGTTCTTTAAATAGATTGTCCAACAATTCTCATTATTGATTTAAAAAACGTATAACTTATAATACACACGTAGCGAATAAAATTCCTATTTAAATGACCTAAATGTATAACCTTAACAAATGAGATTACATCAATTTCGTTGATATCAGTTTCGCGTTAAAAATTCACGTAGCCGCCGGTGTGGCGATATTACGAAATTCGCAGGCGCGCATTAATGCGTCAGGCGAATTAAAAGCGGATTAATTATTCGCGTATCATTTGGGCTACGTAATGTAATTTTCCGTGAAACATTGAAATTTCAACTCACCATTTCAAGCGATCTATTACATACATTGCAGATAGCAACACAGCAGAGAATGTCACCTTCGCCACTTCTCGTTTTTCGCCAGCTGACATCTCGGGTCCCGTGTGTCAAGGTACTTTGTCAATCACCTGTCGTTGTCAGGCACGAGTGGCCTGCGCGACCCGAGCTCCGGCTCGTGAATGAGAGTCTTATTAATTTACGACTCGAACTCGGCCGAGGAAAAGTGCTCGAGGGAAATCGGGACACGAATTTATGTACCCATGGTCGATCGAAAAACTAACAATAAGTCGGGATAAATCGAATTAACTCCAGGCTTGGCTCCCTCTCAAAACGATCTCGGCGCTATGAACACTGATTGCCAGATCAAATAGACTTCTGATGCTCGACGTTTTGTGCTCCGAAAGAAATGTGACGCGCATACACTAATTTAATGTTTACTTCAGGAAAAATCATGGCTAGGAAAATCAAGTTTTCCGAGCCTAGAAAGTCGCACTGTTAGAGTTACGGCTTTACACAATATACCCACAATATATCAACAAATTAGGATATAAATTTTCATTTATTTCCGGTGCCGTCTAATTAATGCAGAATTTTTATTATTTTCCACGAAGATGCACAGTTTACTAATTACTGTCTCGCAAACCGCATATATTACACACTGCGAGAACGTACAAACGGAAATTAATTTGGGCCGGATAAAAAATACATTTCAATTTCAAAATGGATGTGCAATTTATTCTGTTTGGGCAATTAAATGAAATACTACAATGTAATCAATTTACAGCGTCTGCTTATTACGCGCGTGGATATTATTTATTCTGCAGACAAGTGTAAAGGTTAATTAATCATGATGAATGCAATATTGTACGTGTTTAAACAATTTATTTGTTTCGCGCTTAATTAAACGTTATAGAAGTCCTCGAACGTAATAAATGAGAATAATGAAATTGTCCCTGTAAATATTGTTTTCCCTTCGGTGGTGTGCGTTAGTGTGCCCAATAGGTAGGAAATGAGTCACGGTAATTTAATTCCCTCAAGATCTCATTTCGCAGGTGTTGAAGAACCGGGGCCAATGACAACAGAAACTCTTTCGTTAAATTGACTTTGAGAGGCCTTGTCGAGACGTCGCTTAGTACAAGCTGTCGCACCTCGGGAAAATAAAATTAACTTGGATTCCTACGTGTTCCGAGCGTAGGTGTACCCCACACCTGTATGTAATAGAAAGCGTCATGATCCGTATACGTGTACTCACGGGAATGCCCTGCGAGAAGAAAGTGCTAATAGATTCGTGTGTACCGCTCTTGAATGTAAAAATTGCCCTTAATGATAACGCCGTTCTGAAAACGCAGTGACGTTCCGAGAAATTGTTCATTAAAATCAACGGACGAGAAACGCCGTCAAACGAAAATCTTCAAAGAATATGAAGAACTGGATGCACCATAATAGATTGTTATATAATAGATTGTTGAATTCACATTCCTACGTGAAACACAATGAAAAAAACAATTCAATGAATATTAAGCTATAAGCTGTATATATAGAAAATTCGAAGCCTTCATTATCGTCATAAAAATTTATATAGTCGCTACGGCTCTAAAACACTGAAAACGAAATTTCAAGCATCCCTTTAAATGAAACATTTTTCACCGCGTTATTATTGTCCTTTCAGTGAAAGTTTCTCTTCAGTTTAACGCGATTTTCATGTAATTTTTGAAATCCACTTGGCATGGAATTGAAAGCAGTTTTACCACGACACAAATAAATGAAATTTGTTTCGATATGGTAGTCATGGTCTAAAAAAAAGTGGAAAATAAAATCTCGAACAGTTATTTATACAAAATATTTTTGAATAAAAGATCCTTCTACTGTTTCGGATAATGTGTTCGTACAACTTTTAAACCCGCCCCAAGTGAACATTGGTAAAAGTTTCAGCCCCCGACAATAATAAATCAAATTTTATTAGACATAGTAGTCGAAGTAGAGTAGAAAATAAAACCCAACATAAACTCGCGTAAACCGTTTTAAAAAATCATATCCTTCCTTACTTTTAGGTAACGTTCGTAGAGAACTTTTAAACCTACCCCGAGCGAACATTGGAAAAAGTTTCACTCTGACAAAAATAAAGAAAATTTTATTAAGCATAGTGATCGAAGTAGCGTAGAAAATAAAACCTCTCGACCAGCACATAAAATAGTTCGGGGCCGATCCTTTGATAAAAGATCTTTTTTCAAATTTAGATAATGTTCATAAAACTTTTAAACCTTCCCAGAACGAGCGTTGGAAAAACTTTCGTCCCGGGCAAAAATAAACAAACGTGTTCCCCAGGCTGATTAAAGTATTCATGGAACAATTAGCAGCGCCTACGTGCAAGGTTCATCGTACTCGTCGGCGCGGTCGGGTTTAATCGTTGCCGGGTTAAACCGAAGGAATAGCGATCAGGATCGCTATCTTCCTAGGCTAGATTAGAAATTTCACGGACGGTCGAGTTCATCGTTGGAATCGATAAAAGCCCGGGCCAATTCGATTCGGGATCGTAACGAAATCAAAGGTTGCCAGGCGGGGGTGGGGGAGGGGGTTGGAAAAGTGGTTTTCTGCGTGTGTATCGATTGGGGACGCGGTTCGCCCACGAGACTAGCCTACATTCTAGCCCCTTGCTTCACCCTTCTCGGTCGGCTTGTTTTCCCCCGTCTAGCCCCTCTGCAACCGCCCCTCTTCTCGCGAACCTCGAGTCCTCATTCAACATTCCCTCCTCTCTCAGCATTCTGCTTCCCCAACATCCCCTACCCCGAGTGTCGTTCAATTGCTACTCGGACACAGATGAACGAAAAGAGGGGAAGAGCCTGCGACGTTCAAGAACCAGGATTGCCTGGCGGGGTCGCCGGAGCCTGGAGAGGTGGCTAAAACTAAAGAATCGGATGAGCCTCTAGCCGTACGAATAGAATATCCGAAGGGAAGCGTAAACTCCTCTCTATTTCTGTTTCTCTCCTTTTCTCTCTTTTAGCATCCGACTGAATGGACTCTGCGAAACACGAACTGGCCGACGGGTACAACAATGTAGGTTGATACACGCTGATAGATATTGCGACACCGAGACACTGGGACAGTCGAGCCAGCCTGCTTTTCATCCACTTTAGCCCACGCCCCGGCGGGTTTTCGTTCTTTCCTTTGCATTAGTATAATGACTTGTTCCGAGGGGAGGGACCGGAGCAAGATGTATACTACGAAGATGTGTCTCGCGCGACAAAGAGGAGCTCGAAAGGGACACTCTGCTGGAACGTCCACGCTGGGATTCGCGTAAAGAGAACGACCACAGAGCTAAGTAGTTCAGCAGTGATCAATGATCCAAGGGATCATTGTTGCGCACCCTGTCGGTAGGACTCTGTTGTCTCACAAATGCTATCCATCCGCGTGATCAAGTACACTGGTCCAAGGTGTCCGAGGCTGCATCAGGGGCGACTTTATTTTAAAAATTCGCGTGGTTGATCGATCCTTACCTTTCTACCCAGTGATTCGCTAAACACTTTGAAAACCGAATTATCCTCTGACAAGTCTGAAATAGGTCAACACGGTCGACCCGGGCTCGTTAATCCGAGCCAGACGGCCGGATTAAAGTTGTCCTTGAACTATCACCATTCTGAAAGAATACCGCGTGAAAAGCAGCAGCAGCAGTTCGGTTTGCTTCGGTTACAGGTGAAGCCCGAAAGGCGCATTAGCGATGTCGAGGGATGCGTGAAAATCGGCAGGGTCGGGCCAGAGAGGGAGGGAGAGGCGGAGAGAAAGAGTGTATGTATGCAGTCGGTACCTGCATACGGGTCAGAGGGAGATAGAGACTGCACTCTGGCCGTGGAGAAGAAAGGAACGACGTATCCACCATCATCGGTAGCTGTGGCAGCAAACCCCCGTTGGGTGGTGAGTTCAGGGGATGAAGCGAGGCCTTGCGCTGCGAAAGAGGGGAAGGTGGGTCGCCTCGTATCCGTGTCACGAATGCGCGCGTCTGCACACCTCGCCACCCTCCACGGCCACCGAAAGAGGTGAATGCAGTTGGCCGTCATTTTGCAACCCGTTCAGACGCCATTCAGATGCGTCCGATGCAAGTAGCCGGCGTCGCGCGGATCACTCACCACCTCGTTGCTGACTTCGCCGTCCGAGCAACGTGTTACATCGACAACTGATCCGGATCGTGAGATACCGGACGTGTTTTTCGCAAGTCTTCTCATGCGGGGAACACCGAATCCTCGGGGTGGAAGCGTTTGAGACACGTCGAGATTGCTGGGCGGGACGAGGTCTTGGTCGTTCAACGTGGAGGACACGCGTGTAATGGACAGCGATCCAGAAATCGCTGCATTGTAGATCTCCATTGGGCGCTGATTGAATGGACCGTCCCGGTAGTGGTAGCTGTTCCGCGAGAGAAACGATGCATTTTTTGAAGGTCGCGTGTAGTGAATGCGGACAAACGATAGACACCGTTTTCGCCGAGAAAAAGACTGGTTAAGTGGTCGGGAGTCGATGTGCGTTCGAAAATCCAGCGATCCACTCGAAGGGGTAAGTGTCTTGAACGAGACTGTAAAAGCTACAGGTTCGTTGTTACATAATCCCACGATGGACAGATAACGAGCTCACTCTTATCGTCGGTGAATGATATCGATCACGACGTGTAGAAAAAGCACAGATATATCCGAAAGTTTAACGATCGAATCAAATTGCAAGTTGTACATGTTCAAAAGGATCGAAGGGAACAGTCACGTTGGGTTCCCATGACTCATTCTATCATGAGACAAGCTAGAGTCGAGAAATCGATTCGGCATGGTCTAATCCACTTTGGACGGAACAACACGCATTATCTCGCGTTTAAAATGCAATCGGACCAAGTTCCAAGCTATAACAATTGTCTTCCTAAATCGCGCTGGTTAATTACTGTTGTTCAGTTCTGAACGATTTTAATCGTAGTTTGCGAAATTGTTCGTGTCTCCCTTCTGCATGCTGACGCACGTAAAACTTTCAGGTGTGAAGAAAAAGAATCAAGCAAAAGGGACTTCGTGGAGAGAGGAACGGTCGCACGTGCTCGGCGAATAAGCATCGAGAAAATCGCCGTAGGATTATCCTCTTTTCTTTTACCTTGCGACGCGTCGGGACGGCCACTTTTCTAGACGAGCAAGTTGTTTCGACCGTCTAGCGGCCCGGCCCGAAAGGAAATATCAAGGTACCGCATATATAGCAGTAGTTACGTTTATTGCCCTTAGAAACCGCCTTTACGTAACGCGATTTTCTTTCCCGCCCACGCCATGCGACGAATAATGGCCTCGAACAACTTCAGCGATTTTCTCTCCTCCCTTGGAATCGTTAAATCCTTCACCTCCCTTATTGCCCACGTCGAGTTGAGAGAGAGAGAGAGAGAGAGAACGAGAGCTGAAAGCTGTTCAATGTCTATCCGTCGATTCCCACGGCTGCGAAACTACAGGAAAGCGGTTCCGCGATTTTAACTAAAATATTTAAAGTCGAATGTTTTCAATCGGCGCGTTGGATTATCGTTTCGAAAGAAACAATGGAACCCCCGGGGGCGATTTCCAACAACGCTCTTTTACCGTCAACGGGTCCCCGGGACCATTCCCGGCCAATGACTCGCGACGAATAACGCGAACGGCTTTATAGTAAACGCTGAACGTAATTTCATTGAGCGCTCACTGAACTTTGTAGACGTGTCAGTCCAGTCGTGCGAATTATAAAATCCTTTGACTCGTCGCTTATCCGTGACTCGTTGCACGCATATTCCTATAATTACAGGCCGGCTCGGAATCAATGGCCGTGTAGCTGTCGGGAAAAATCGTTCTCGCGATGAATTGTTGTCGTAAATCACCAGGTCCTGTCTTTTTCTTTGAATCAGTCGTACTGCAAGTTAACAGTTTGTTCACGTGAAAAAGAACACGATAAAATTGGTTATAATTCAAAGAAGTATATGGGAAACTTTATGCAAAATCATCACAAATACTTTCAATCTGAGTCACACTTGCAAACTGACGCGTGAAATGAGTTATCTGATGAAATGGAATTTATCTCTGTATGACGAACGTACTTCAATTTAATCAGTGTGCTTACGCTTTTATCTTTTGTCAATGGCTGATTGGTATGTGTAGTGTGTGCACTCTCGAATGACAAGTATTAAATAATATTTGTTTGTGTTTGTTTGCTAGAACGATCGACTCGTTTTCGTCAAAACATGAGCCACTTTGAGTGTGGACAATTTATAATATCACCAGTGCAAAGCTGCTGTGGAAAACATGTTTGTATAATTCTTATCAATGAGTTGGTGAAATTTGGACAGCCACTTAAGAACAGCGTGATTTCTGACGTATGCAATTATTGCTAATCAATGAACAACCTACATGAGAACCTACATTTTGATATAGTAAATTATAAGTAGGAGCAATATTTTTACATTTCTCTTTTTCTAAAAAAGACGCAGAGTCTCTTGATCCAGAAAAAAATCATTACACTCACATAATATTAAAAATTTTGTTGAGGAAAACAGTATATAACCTAACAATCGAGGTGCTATAATACCTTATAAATTGAAATTTGTTGATGACAAATGAAGATATTCCGGTACAAAAAATAAGATTATTCTTGATCCTTAATCGATTGATTGATTATACTTGCAAATATAGAAAATACATTTTTCACACAATCTCCTTAATAACTTGAACACCCACTGTGTATTAGCGAAAATTGCGAGATGGTTGAACGAATTTCAGTTTAATGACTTCACGAGTACAATGATGTCGTCTGCGTGTCCCTTTCCGATAATCCTATTGAAGGGTAGGAATCCTTGTAAAACAGCAGGGCGCCACCCACGCTCGGCGGGTTCGAAGACCAATCGGCGTCTTGCAATTTTACGCAAGTGCGTGTATCCGGCTGCGTGCGCCCTACGAAAGCTCGCAAGCTCCCTCGGAAGGGTGAATGGAGGCTCTAATTTAGTCAGTGGCACGGCTGTCCTACGATTCGTGCAGATCCACGCTCGTGGGCTGCTTTTCGTGAGCTTGCTCTCGCGAGCGGGGTCTTTCTCTATCGACGTTCAAATCCGACCTTTCCTTTCTTCTTTATCGTGATCGATAGCTGCCAATTGTGACGTGACCTCGATATTTGGAACAACAATCCATTGTCTTTTATATAAACGGAGGAAAAAGTCGTAAACGGCGTCGATGATAGAATTCGTTCCATATCAAAACGCTGGACGACTTTTCGATTATGAACACTTGGGAACACAAGTAAAAGTGAGACAATTTAGAAGAAAATGAACAGTTCCTGAAAGGTGGTAACGAGTTGAAATGTAGAATAAACTGGTCGTCCCTAGTTGAAAGGTGAACATCTCGTATCGTTTTGGAGAGGATTAACATAAAAATAAAAGCAGGATTAAACGTGTCGGATGATTCCGAGTTGAAATATTCAGTGATATGGATATAATTTCTAAGTAAAATTCGAGTCAACAACCGTTCCATTCTCACACGTACGCCGGCACATAGAGGACAACGTCGTTTCCCGTATCGCGAGAATCCGCTTTGTTCGATCGTGACCAGACTTGAACAAACGTATTTACGAATTTAAAGAAACGGGAAGCACACGAGTGTTTCGGTTGTGGCACGCCGGCTATTGATTTTTCCGCCGCTGCCACGACAATGATAGCCGGTTACCATTGTTGAGTGACAGGCATCAGTAGGCAACGTGTAGTGTAGCTTCAGAGAAACGAGAGTTCATTGAACGCCAGTTACGAGAAATACAGTAGAAGTATTGTATAACAAGAGGGAACGGCTGGCTGCCAATCAAGAACATTGCCAACGCCGTCTAAACGCGTGTAACGTTCAAAGACGGTCGTGTAACCGAAAAATAAAACAAAATTAACCTTGGCCGACTGGCAGACGAATTTCTTCTGCTGTTGAGATCGATATCCATCACAAGAATGAATGATCCCGCTCGAAGAAGACGGTTCAAGGATTACAGAGGAATAACACGAGTTGGAAAGACTCGACGATTCTGATCATTTGAAATTCGCCGAAGTTTCCTGTCACGAGACTCGGAGATAGACGAAATATAAACAGAACGGGAGAATGATTCGACAGACCGAATATTGGATGTCGGGCATGTGGCAGGGATGAATGGGCAACATCCGGTTTTCTGAATCACCGAGATATTCTTGAGAAATGCGTAAGACCGTGCCCCGACTAGCTTTTCGTCCAGCCCCGAGCATTGTCTGGCCAATGGGTGGTCGATAAAGGGTAAACTAATTGCTTCACACGGTCAAGATCGCGTGAGTGCCGTGCTTTTGCATCGTGCAGCCGGTTGCGAGATAAAAGGGAATTGTTTCGCCAGTGACGAACGTATTAATCGGCCGTCGTTATGTGCCTGAAAACCGACGAGGATCTACAATCGTTTTACAGTTTCTGGATGGAAAAATACGCGAGGCTCTACACTTGTGCAAACATGAGGCGGTGCAACGACGGTATTTTAGTACACGGTAAATTCGAGCTCATTCAACGTCGAACGGCGTCTATGTATCGTCGCTTCTTCTGCTGTCTTGCTTTTCGTCTTGCTTCCCCATGAGAAACTTCAATTTCATATCGCGAAACTACGGGATGATTCATTCCCGAGATGCGTCAGAGCAGCGTAAAAATGTTTCTTTTAATGTTAACCACCGTGACGGCTATCCATGACCCATAAACGTCCCAGCGATTAGACAATCCTATGACTCTCGCGCCTTTTTGCTTTGTTCCTTTACTAATCAAATAATCGCGAGCACTTCGGTGCTACCCTTCTTCATCGATCGCTGGCAATACGGTTTCTTGCCTCGTTGTACCTATACCTAGTGCATTAGGCTGTCACATACGACGTGTGAGCGACAATTTAGGTTTCAACATGTTCGCTATTAGTGTCGCGCGTGTTCCACGGTCACGGTTTTATAATTCTATAAAAGCATCAGTGCTTTATTTGTTCTCTTAATTAATGTTTTGAGTATAAAAAATTCTTTCTGCAACACCTGGTTCATCTATTACACTCTAATAATTTCTTTTAGTATTATTATTTAAAAGAAGACCGTTAAGCTTTATATAGCACGGCCATTAAAAAATCCATTAACAGACATCCGGCAGTTAAACTGTTAAAAATTTCGAAGATCTCCGAGTGTTCCGAGCAGACAGGGCTGGCATAAAGAGTAGCGATTACGGATAAGTTCTATTCTGGGAAAGGATCCTCAAATATGTATGGATCGATGCGGTGGGCCTGACCGACCAAATACAAATTCTTTCACGCGCCGTCGTTAAGAAAAAGTTTCTCGGTATCGTATACCCGTGAAAATGGTACTTCCGTTAAAAAGCGGGCGTGCCGACGCCGACGCGACGCCGCGCCGATGCGACGCGCGACGGGTCCGCGTGAGAACGCGTTGTATGCATGCATATGTAGGAGCATGTTCGCGGAGAGAGAGGAAAATGCGTCCGGCTAAATGACTGGAAACGGACATATGCATTCGTCGCCCGAAACGGAATAACCTTCCCCGGTTGGTCTCAATGGGCAAACGTAAAACTTGATTCCGAATGCGTTTTACTATCATTAGTTGCACGTGCTTTGCTTTCATTCACCTTGAGTCCCTCCCGCCGAATTCTCGGTACTAGTAGTAAACTAGCATCGCGATTGGCCGTCGGTTGCGTGCAGCTCGTCTCTGATTGGCCGCTATTTACTCCCGTACCTAACCGGAGTGCAAGGCCGAACCTCACCGAAGCCCAGGTCAGGGTACACGAACGGCGTCTTCGGCAGTTCGAACGTGAGGCTTGCGCAGTCGAGACCGGCTGGTCCTCTGCCAACGGTGTCGCAAACATGGCTGTTTACACGTCCACGCAGCCGCTAGTTTCAAACCGCGAGTATCGCTTTACTAACGACAACACGATCATCCTCGTGGTCCTAGCGTACGTGCTGCTCGCTAAAGGTATCATCAAGTCATTGAGTAAGAGTCTTCTGTCGCGATCTTGTTCGGTCCGCGACACCTATCATCTACACACACATACTCGCGCGCACGCTGTCGGAAAACAGGATGTAGTACATATTTGTGTGTCGGTTGTTTTCGTGTTTGTGCGTAAACGGGTGCCGCGTGTGTATGCGATACGTCGTAGAAGGCTCGCGGTGTTGGTGACTGGAACGATCTGAACGATGTTGTTCACCCACATGTCATATGCACTCGAGACCGTGTGCAACGTATGCCTGTCACACTTCCCCACCTCGGGATTTTCGAGTTGTTCCGTGGAGAAAATTAACGCGAGATGTTTGCTTCCTGTGCAACCGCACGTAACCCGTTTCCTCCGGTTCGCGAGGATTCGTTTCCGACGGTTGGAACCGCGATCCGTGGTATTGTCGGGCGGAATGTACGGTCTTCTACGGTGACAGAGGAAATATGTTCCGTATTGCAGTAAAATACTGTGCGACGGAGTTCAGTCTTGTTTAGCTGGTTCTTATACCACGTGTCACGTTCCGCGAGTGGACTCCCAGTTTTGTCACATTTGGGAAACTATCTTTGTGATCCTTCTATATGGATTTTACGTGATGTCTGTACTGTGAATAACGTGTATGTCCAATAATGTATTTGGAATACTATTATTCGTTGTTCTGTTGTTTCTGTAGTATTTAGTGGTACCATGATATTCAATCTGTTTTGGAGTATAATTGAAATGTGTTCTGTTTAAATTGTAGGACTCGGTGTGTCCGTTCGCTCACAGTGTCTATTTCATTTTTGTTGCAGGAGGTACAAGCACTCCGTTGACTAATCATTATGTAAACGATGCAAACTATTATGACATTTCGAGCAATGACGACAATTCAGATCCTTTGGAAAAGTTTTACTTAATTACCGAACGAAGGTGGCACACGGATACAGTGCTACCTATTCCCTTACTGCCATCTACCGAGGGAATGTCTGTTCGATCTCCTCACAGGTACGTTACAAGAGACTTAGATATAATATAAATTTATTTTTAGTTGGATGCGCGTTGTATTAGATATTTGTTTCTGCATATAGGATTTCACAGTCCATAACGGGACTGGATGATGCTGGAATGGATTTGCAAGCAGCTCAACTCAGCACCCGAGCAGGACAGGAGGTACGCTCCACTACAACTTTATCATGGCTAGACTGGCAGCTAACACTCTTTGTAGCACTTTGCGCCATCGCTGGCGCCATTCTCTTCACATTCTTGGTGAGATTTGATTCTAAAGAAGCTTTCTATGTATGGTTAGATAAAATGATGTAGACTAACAATTTTTGTCATTCAGATTTTGTTATGGCTACGGAAACAAATGTCGCGTGAAAAGGATACAGAAGATGGTGATAGGAGAGGTTTGGTAGAGGAAGGTACTATAGGTCACCCTGAGAAGCCTACTAAATCTACTAAGGTATCGGTCGAAGGTCAATGGGTTCATCAACCTACCATAAAGCCATCTGTGTCTGTCCAGTCTGTCCGACCAGTTACCACTCAAATCACTGGTTTGCCAGAGGTATGTACTCCAAAGAGATAATATTTCCAAAGAGATAATTATAAAGCAATGGTAACTAACATTCATAAATTCTTTTTTGCCTAGGTAATGTCAGTGGCAACACCGGAACGTAGACCAGAACCTATACGCATAAAAGCTAGAAGATTACTCGAACGACGTGGTTCAAGTGCAAGTTTGACTATAGAATTAGCACCTCCTCCTGAAAGTCCACCACACGTGGTGACACCTACTCGGGAATGTACCGCGGAAGAATTTCTACTGAGTGCTGGAAATGTTCTGTCAAGATCGCAGCTGAAAAAAGCAGTCAGTGACCCCACATTATTGCACAAAGAATTCTGGGAAGTCCCTTTGAATTTGCCCGAAGACCTAAATATTTGTGGATATGGGGTGAAAAATAGATACTGTTCTGTGTTACCGAATCCACAGTCCAGAGTGGTTCTACCAAGTACTTCTTCTGATGATCCTCTCTCTAGCTACATCAATGCCAACTACATACGGGTAAGTACAAAATGAAGTACAAATTATGGTAATTGGAACTCCCTTCGTTGTAGAATGTTTCATCTATCGTATGTTTATTTCAATAGGGATACGACGGAGAAGATTCGCGCTATATCGCAACACAGGGACCATTGACTCATACAGTAGCTGACTTCTGGAAAATGATTTGGGCAGAGAAAGTTCCCGCAGTCGTCATGATGACGAAACTACACGAAGCCGCGAAGACAAAGTGCGAACCATATTTTCCGCTGGACAAAAATAGTTGCATACCAGCTGGATCTTTCACTATTATCGTTACTTCTATCGACACCAGAGACGGTTACACATACAGAGATTTAGAGCTTAGATTCGAAGGAGAAAGAAGACACGTGCAGCATTATTGGTATATAAACCTAAGATGTCTAAAGCCATAAACTTATTCGTAAGTTAGGTAAACAAGAAGTAATATGTACAATTTATTGTACAGGTATGATTCTTGGCCGGACCATGCTGTACCTGAAAATGCAGATACTCTGGTTAGCCTAGCTGCAGAAGTGAACTCTTTGCCAGGACCAGTTGTTGTTCACTGCAGTGCAGGAATTGGAAGAACTGGGTGTTTCATAGCTTTAGCAACAGGAATGACACAATTATCACGGGATGGAAACGTGGATGTTCTAGGCATTTTATGTCAAATGAGGTAAAGCGATAAATTCTAAATTGAATTGAAATGTTGTGTACCTAAAGCCAGTGCTGTCTAACAACATTTGGAGCTTACTTTGCCTCCATTAGATGTCGCATGATGTCTGTGTACAACTGACATTAACTGACATTATGCGGCATGTAGATGGAGATACAGTCGGTGCACTTTATTGTGTGTGAGGGTACCAATTACCTTTTTAATTCAATTAACTAATCTAAGGCATTTTGTTTGTAGGTATGACAGAGGAGGCATGATTCAAACGGCGGAACAGTATGAATTCGTTCATCGTGCACTTTGTCTATATGAACAAACGCTTGACGGCGGTAAATCAGCGAGCGCTGGAGATTGATGCGACTAACAATGCGACCCTATGGGAATTGATCAGAACTCGTTCGAAGAAAATTGACGTGAGAGTTACACGACGATTCACAAAATGATTGTGAGGTATTGTCTGCAAAATGATACTTCGTCCAAGTGTGACTATCTCTGCCACAATAGAAATACTATGAAGAGAATCTCAGTCTTTGAAGACGGATTCTCAAGATGGATGTCTTGACTGTTTTCAACCTGTTTAAGGATGAGTTTCGTCTCACTTAATAAGCTGCCATTTCTATACTGCCATGACAAATCGTTGACAATTAATATCAGTCACAAAGCTCAAGGGAGATGATTAAAAAAAAAAAATGAAATATGCTACTATTCTTAAACGGAATTAAAACTGTTCGACATATAAAGAAAAACGATATATTATAATTTAACTTGCAAAACGAGAGATCAGGGTTTAGACTGGACATTGGTTCAGGTTTTTATGCATTCTCTGTGTATCGGAAGTTAGATTTGATAGTTGTTAACACACTTGCAACTATATAGTATTCTGAGAGGAAACTTGTACTTTCTGCGATTTGATGAACTTTTCCTTGGCTTCTCGATGTGGCGATGTATTTGCAAAGTTAACACACATCTATACAGACGCTAATGCTGATGGTGAATAAGTAATTTTATTCGAATGAAAAATCATGAATACAGAACGGCAGATTTAAAGCTATATAAAATTGGGACCCAGATCAACTAAATATTTTTATCCTATTTGTAGTTCCTAGTTAATTTTACAGTATGCACAATGATTTCCATGACTTCTAATTAATTTATCAACAAAGACTGAATGCAGGTAGTACAATACGTTTATTATATAAGTTATAAATCTAACTAGACATAATGTGTTTCTGTAACGCAAGGTAAAATTCATGACGTATTAACAACAGTCCTAAAGCAAGTACATTTCATGTTTTAAGAAAAGAAAAAGAAATTGTTGCAGTACGTTCAATGACCTGAATCTCATCAATAACGTGAACTTCATCGATGCGTGATATATTGAATCAAGGTTACAGTCACTATATAGCTTTCACTTCAAGTATTATGTACAAAATCGAATTATTTATTTCTATTTACTATCTCGAATTAATGTTTAAAGGAAAAGAGATCATGGTGTAATGGCATGAATTTGCATTGAAAAGAGTTGTTGCTTTTATTAACGATTAGTAATTTGTTTATTCAGTTGGAAGATTAGTGTGTAGTTGACAATAAGTGTTATTTAAGCCTTTAAGATGTTGCAGTAAAAAAATACTACTTTGTTAGCATGAAAGGCAATAGCCAAATGGTTACATTTTTCAGTGAAAAAAATTTTCTTGATCGATCAAGCGAATTCTATCAACCTATAGATTCCAAGCATTGTAACAATACCAAAGTTGTTACTAGTATTTAACTAACTATGGTGTACCGTGAACAGATGCATTGCAAACTTTGCAGAATTTACGATGACTAGAAATTATTGTTTGAACATTGATTCGTTCTACGTAATTGACTCTTGTCGAATTCCACTGTAATCCAGTGTAATTGTATTAGATTAAGACGTTTCGATAACGAGCTACTACGAACGATCTCGGCATTTGTATTAAAAATGTATGTGCCGTAGTCAAGTCGGTTGTTATTTCAAACATAATCAGTCTATTCACTGGAGCTACCATGTTGTGAATTTTTGTTTTCATTCAAATTATATGGATATAGGATGCCTCAAAGTTTTACCTTGAATGCGGTGTGAACGTATGTAATTTGAGCGGAAGATTGTGATATGTATACAAATATAAATATATGCTTGTACATATATTGTACAGAGAGTAAAATATATTTAAGAGAGTATGTATTTGTCTAATAAGCAAATCAAGAGTATATTATTTATGAATATGTAACGCCTTAAGCTAATTTAATGTAAACGTATTAATAATGTAACAACAATAATAATAATAATTTAGAAGCCCTTTGGTGTTCAATTGTACTTATGTAACGTAATAAATGTTTATAGTACCCAATGCAATATCTTTGTACGCTACTTTCGGATTTAACCCTTGTCGGGTCGAATTCGATATTGATTTTTGCACCAATAATTATTTATTTTACTGATTTACATTTATCAATTACATGGTATGTTTTCAGGTCATCATGGTATGATTATATTAAATTATTAAATCATCTCAATACTGTCATTTAAGCTTCTTCTTACTTAACCATGCAATTTGATTTTTCAAGAAATCATTTTGGATTCGTGTTGTGCACATTGATTGAAAACAAAATGAACTCTCGGGACAACATACCAAATAATTTATACAGATTGAGTGCTAAGTGCTAAGTTCTGAAGTAAAAGAGAAAAACAACTCGGATCGCAAAGGGTTAACAATATTATTATTAAGGGTTAACGCATTTCTCTTGTATCCGACATTAAACTTTCACTGATTTCAATTATAAATTCTCGCAATGTACGTAGTAAAATATGTCAAATCAAAATACGCGATAGTAATTCTTCTACTTACAGATCTGTCAGTTTCGATTTACCGCCACAGGCCAACGCAGTGCCGCCATCTTGAGTATTGTTGTACTCTTCTCTGAACGATTCTTCGTAATATTCGAACTTAGCCTACGCGATTCAGTGGAATTCTTCGATGGGTATCTGGAAAGGTGACAACGATAATAATATAGACGCGCAGGACACAAAGCTCAACAACCTCCTCCACGGAACAACAGCTTTTTTTCTGATCGACGTAGTCGCGCGCAGTTTTCAAACTCGCCTCGGAGGAGACTGGATCGTGTCACGTGATCCGCTCGTTCTCGGAGCGACATGCACGGGGCGCGTTTGCATGTATTACATTCCGTGCGCGTGTGGTGTCGGCACGGAACTCAAGTTTAGTCCGCGCCTCGGGATTCTACACGGCTCCTGGTGTGGCGAGCCAGTGTCAGATAATACACGGAGAAATCGTTTACGCGTAACATCGCGAGACTACCGAGAGAAAAAAAAGGTCGACAGGTTCGCGGAGTGTGCAACAGCGTTCCTTTCGTTACCAGTTTTATTTCTCCTCTCGCGCGCGATGGTCTCGTTATCGTCGCTATTCGCTGTGCCGATTTTCGCGGAGGTCCGTTCGTAGATCGTGTGTCGCTGCGCTCGAAGGTAATACATACGGAGAACAGTGTGACCACACGGAAGTAGAATCCGTGAGCGTACTCGTTCGTGAATATCGTGGGAGCGACGGAGGAAGAGGGACAAGGGAGCTAGTACAACACAAGAAACGGACAACAGAAATAAAGTATCGGAAGTTATAGTTGCATATGCAATGTTGTGTACTATGTGGGACGTAGCATCGAGTGACATCGTAGCCTGGAGACAAAATGGGGCCCGCTGATCGGGCCCGGAAGATCTCAGGGGTCCGATTAACAACGGAGGTATGGATGTCATCGGGGACGGGGACGAGCAGACCCTCCAGGCGATTCTCGGTGAGTAGAACGCTGCTTACTTGCTTGGTCGCTCGTCGAAAAGGACGCGCGAATCAAAACGTTCTCCGACAAGCCAGTTCGCGACGATTGACAACCGTGACAGTTAAACAGAGTGTCGCGAGTCCGTCGCGAATCGCCATGTACACCTTCATGCGACCATAAACGCGCTCGTACGATCGTGTTGGCTCGGTTGCTCCCGTGCATTGACCTTAAACGCACCGGACACGGCTCATCGTGCGTTTTCGTGGCTCTGTCGATCTCCTTGCCGATGACAGCAGACAACGCACGGTGGTCCTCTTTACCAAAAGTCTAAATTTCATACGATCTTCATGGAAATCGGTTGTTTTATGTTTTCGAGCTTGCTCGATTCGAATATGCTATCAGAAAAATGCAACATTCAAAATGGAGTACCAAATACCTCTCCAGCAAGCGTTGTTTTGACTTTGGACTTTCACCTTAATTTCAAGCGACTTTTGTAATTAATTATGGTAATACAATATATACATATGTATAATTGTAATACTATATGATAATAAACAGCATAATCAATTACAAATATGGTTTTAACACTAAAGCTACCACGGTCAAATGACCGGTTATAATGATTGAAATTCTACAAATTTATTTATGGAAAACGGCGGAATAAATTTCCTTGTCCAAGAATTTATTATATTAAAAATTACGGATGATCTTAATAAATTTACGGTTGACATTTATATTAGGCAATATTTACCACAGATACTGTTAATGCTTGGTTTATCGAGATAACAATAAAGCAGTTTTCTAAATTATCGAAGACGCTTTCTAAATGAATATTAACCACCTGCATAGGTGACACGGCATATTTGAACTTGAATATTTTATAAAATTGCAAACACTCGCAAAATTTTTCGATTGGATATCATTAGATGTCCAACTTTATGTTATGAATAGACAGCGGATTTTATGCATTTATGACAAAAAAGAATAGGTGCACAATTTAAGACAGTAAAAGTATTAGAAGAATTTAAAAATACTATTATATTATTTTCAACCTATTAAACATATTAAGAAAGAAAATAAGTTTCTACTTCACTGCAGTTCGTTACAATTTAGGTAGAAAATTTTTATTTTGCATAAAGATCCACTGTCTAGTCATAAACCTTGATCGAGCTGGCACTCGGTGACCATATCACACCTAGCTCTCTACCGTTATACCAAAACATGACAACGATTTTTGACGTATTGAGGAGGAAAACAGAAGACTTAATTCAAAGATATTTTGCAATTCTCACGTGGAAAGGTCATCTGTATAACGTATACTTTCATGTTGAAATGTAATATAAATGATCTTTTCGAGGATAACCTTTAGTTTGACACAATAAACATGTTGCAATGTTTAAAAATTCGTCAACTTTGACAGTCCATATTGAAACAGCATTTGATACTCTGATGTGTACATCACAAAATATGCATTTCGGCCAGGTTTTCGAAAGAAGGGTTCACTGTGCGACGCGACGGGACAAGACCAGGCGTTATCCTGCTCCACTTTGACCTTCCCGTTCCGCAACGGTCTACTCGTTCGCCGGGCGGAATATTCTCGACCGTAATGAGCGCATTGAGAGACCGGGGCATAGGTATTATCTGGCATAGTGGTTGAACCCGCTAACGGAACCCGGTGAAAAATACCGAGTTCTACGTTTTCGATTCTGGTCTACGTATACTGATTTGTTACGCGTGTCCGATGCATCGGCGCTCCGGACGCGGTGAATCAACGAATCAAGTGGTAATATCCTGGGAATCAGACGCGGCGTAAATTGTACTACTCGAAATAATTAGCGGGACGTTTGTACGGAGGTGGGGGGAGTAAATCGAACGCCAAGGATAGACTGTCACTCGAACGTGGACGTAAACAAATTCCGCGGACGCCATTACCGATCGTGGTTCTTTGCTTTTCTGCAATTTTTATTTCAATCTTTAAACATACGATTTCTCGAATACATTAGTTTATAATAACAAAACTGTCATTTCTGTGTGTACTATGTATACGCGGTAGCCTAAAAGTCACCATTTAAATTTGGAATTTGTTTATGAAAGAATGTTTGGACATATTTATACGAAGTTACATTGGAGCAATATGGTTGAAGAATCTAGACTACTTGAAATCATTTGTTAATTATTCATTTTTGTTTTAAACCTTCATCTGAATATTATTCCATCCATGTGGGAGTGTTGAAAGAACTCGAAATCTTTTTTTTTTTTGACAACCCAACATAAATATAGGTTTAAGATGTCAGGGGAAGCAGATGGGGCAATTTCAGCGTCGTCAACTTCATTCAGAAATTTTTCCTGAATCGTGGCGAACGACTGCAGCGTTCTTAGTTCGCTCTGATTGATTTCCAAAGGAGAGTGCTTACGTGGATACATTTACCCTACTTTTGCCTTGACTGTGCTCCTCCCCTCCACACTCGCGGAAAAACCGCCTTCGTATACCTGTTACACCTTTGCTTCAATGCATCGTGCTGCATCATTTCGTACCATTATTCGGTTGCAGCTATGCAGATCGCTGCTCTACCTTATACTTACACGGAGAACGCCGGAAATGATTGGGTACTGGGGAAGTCATACCGATCTTCGGATTAAGATAAACTTAAGTGGTCTATCGCGAGATTGCCTTCTTATTTATTGTTATTTAAGAGTTCGGAATTAGAGGAAACATTTTATAATCGAGCAAGTAAAATAATAACGCCGTTCATTTTTGGATTATGTTCAAGTTAAGTAGTCTCTCATGAGATTGTCTTCATATTTATTGTTATTTAAGAGCTCGTCGAACAATGAAATAGGATTATAGAAAACATGGTATATTTTATAATTAATTAGTAAATTAAAGTATGCATTTACAAAACGGAAATTTATACATCGTATTTATACAGTTGCATCAATTTCATGCGAATAAAAATTTAATTCCCAGTTAATTTATGTGCAGTTTACGTCGAACAATTTAGTTAGACAAAAATGCCACGATCTCATTCCGCAGAGGTTCAAAAACGCGCGGAATTCGTGTAAACGCTGATTCATGAACAGTACTTGAATGTATCTTACGTGAAATCGACTTGGAATAATTAGAGAAATCATTTTCAGGCTCTTTATATTAATGAACATTCGGCATTCCAGTCTGTATTTGCATCTTTTTCTGAATACTTACGGTCAAAGCTGGTTGTCCGTGCCGGGTGCATTCACCTGCAACGAGTGCACTGAAGCATTCTTCATCTGGGTCGGAGGTTGCAGTGCAGCGCCAGGTTCTCTCTGTTTCACTTAATCCCTCTGTGTGTTTATCCGATTAACTGCGAGTCATTGCTTTGCCGACAAATACGATTAAACGCGTTAATGCGTGTTTCATAGTTTCTCTGTTGCGCTATGATCTTTATTACGATGCTCGGAGTAATTGGATGAACCTACATTTTTACTGCATGATTCATAATTAGCGCAGATGTTTATGCATACTTGTCTTTCATGAATGGCAGGAAATGAAGAAAATGAACTTCTCTTTAACAATCTCCGTGAGTTACAACTAGAAAATCTCATTCTGTAGAAACATTTCTAATAGAATATTTAGATTATATTCTTGTTTGCGAATATAAAGTGCTCATAGAGGTACATGTTTCATTCGACGAAGTAGCGTTGATTAGTCGTATTTAATTATCTATTATAGCAATCTTAACACTTTGATCCATGTATGTATAGTCCTTAGATCTTTGAATATCCTGAGATCGAAAAAACGTAAAAAAGATCGACGTTTTAGGCCGTTAGAGCTAGAAGACCTCCTTAGAATCCACAAACGAGGATAATAAACTTCTGTTTAGTATTTACTTCTGCGAACGGTCTATGAAAGTTGAAATTTACATAAGAATGCGCCGTCCAGTCATGACCGATTAAAATACTAGTCGCGATTTCTGGAGCGAGTTGTACGCGCCGCAATAATTCTGTGCTAACCTGTCCCCGTTTAATAATATCCGACCGATGCAATTAGCCAAAGTTTTGAAAGGAAATTACGGCTTCTCGCCGAAATGATTATCATCCCAGAGGTGAGTGAAGTTTCTCGGGGCAGATAGTATTACCGCAATTCGTCGGTCTTTGCCAACAATTCCAGTGTTCTCTCTTCGCTAGCGGGCCGACAGTGAAAGTCGCGGCGGTGAACGTGCTTTTCCGTTTATTTGAAATTAACGGCTCGATACTCCGGTGTATAACCTACTGGCTGTGCGCGTTGCGAACAGTTCCATTCACTTTTGATAATCGCCCGTTATTAACGTCTCATTCGGTTTGCGAGTATGTATTTCATTCCTCATCGCGGAACGTCGTCGGTTCCCGTCGCGATCCGCGCTCTTTCAAAAAGTGCACGTTGCGCAGTGGAGTATTTGATTGAAAATTATTTCACATCTTGCGTAAGATGAAAAATTTTGGTTGTCTAAGCTATTGGAATACATGGACAACACTGTACCAGTTTTATTTTTTTTAATTTATGTACTCATGTAGCGTTGTTATGCATTGAAAGTAAAGACTTTTGTAGTACTCATTTTCTCTTCGCCCGTTTCTGAAATATCGCTCGGCTATTAAGATCGTTTATATGTGATGACGATGTTCCGTTAATTTCTTCTTTCTAGACACTTTTTAGACAGGTATACATTATAGTTTTCAGCAATTTGCAGTTCCTTATTGTTTATCTGTTTAAAATTATTCAAGCTTGAAGATGATGGATAGAAGAGGGGATAGAGACTTTCTTGTTGCAAAAGAAAAGTGTGTTAATTAAAAAATTTTGTGATAACAACAGTTAGAAACGTAATTATTGAACGTTACAATAAATTATGAAAAGCAATAGTTGTTCTCGATTCATTCAGCGGCGGTTGATTAACCCTCTCATGGCTAAATTATTTTTTACATAGTTTATTATTTATCCACTGATCATCGTGATCGTAATGGATGCTACATTGAAATTAATTTATGTTTGAGTGCTCAAGTAGGGCATGCACGCTCTATTGGCAACGAGAGGGTTAAGAGACATGAAAACAAACGTGCGAACAGATCCATTCTAATTATATCAGCTAACCACTGTCATGTTCAGTTTCATTTAGATCTAGTGTAAGAGCGATCACTTTTTGAATAGAAAATTTCATCTACCCAAATGAATACAAATCGATTTTTGTACATAATCTCGCACAACACAGTTTCCACAAGAATTTTCCGGACCCAACTCCATTGTTAACTCCATTGAAAATCTTAATGAATTTCTTTCTCAGGTATCTTTCATTTAGCTACTTCTTCCTTATCTATTCTCCTTATACTACCTTATACTACTAAGGCGTTTTGGTTATTATATTATTTTTTTTGTACTAAAAGAAATATTTTCATACTGTTCAATTAACCAGTAAAATATCTCCAAAGTTTCGAAAGTGAATATTCAATATTTTTTTTGTAAAATTTACAGTAATTTTAATAATCTACTCCAGGATCCCCCTTTTAAACGAGGGTCACCTGTACTCGGTCAAAGAACGGTAATACCGATCAACGAATTAGCAATGATTCGGCATCAGGAAAGTCGTGAGAGGAGAGTTCGCGATGGTGCGTTGGTTAATGAAATTAGTACGGGAACGGTAAATATAGCAGCCAGTACTTTCCTCGTCGCTAATTAATTCTCCGCGCTAAATTATGCAAGCTCGGTCCGCTCTTGCGTGATCGCGGACTCGCATAAACGGCTGCGGCGCGTCTCGGCTGGTTAGTATGAACCGGCGACGCGGCGTGGACCGATTTCTACGCAATTTCTTCGCCGGAGAATCACGCTGTCGTGCGATGGATCTTCACCCTGTACGCATGGAGTCAAAAGAGCGGCTTTCCTGATTCGGACGCTGCCGCTTATCGGCAGTCAGCGCAGAACGTAACGACGCAAAATGAGCGCTAATGGCAACGTGCTTGTACACGTGCACACGTACACATCGCGACGCATCTATGCAGCCGGCTCGGTCGCGTGTGCGTGTGCACCATTCACTGTGTAGAAACGATAGAGCCGCGCGCGGCCAGCTTGTGACGCGATCCCATTCGCGCGTTTCAAAAACATGCGATTTTTCAAGTTACTCGGCAAGAGCGTTATGAAACCTTGTCTCCGTTTCTGCTAAATAAATAAATAATCGGAACGGTTCCGCTTTAGATGGAACCGAGCGAGACGCTCGCGGACGATTATCGGCTTGCACCGAGTGACGCGCATTCTTCTTCTTCTTCTCGTCACGTTCTGTCCGGATACACATTGTATTGGATAATTGTCAGAGATCTCAAGATCTTCCGTTTTTCATTAAGCTCAATCAGAAACTGTTTAAGAGAAGCTGCATGGCTTTACATTAGGTTTATCGACTAACTCTTACGTCAATAACCGGATACCTACTTAAAACTTATTTCTTGTTTTTATGGAGATCGATAGCAAAAGGTCATTGTAGATTTGTACGTTCTTAATTAAATTTGAAGCATGGAAATATGCGTTTTTTGAAATTTTTTTACTGTTGGATACATTTGTAAATGATACACTGCAAATGAAATATCATGGAACATTTGCTGAGCAACATTATGGATTAACCGATTGTTACCGAATTTTCACTGTACTGCAAATAGTAAAAAGGTAATCCGTTATCTGTTCGTTACCTTGAACCACTCAATGATTCATTACTGCTGCATTCAATATTCCTGTATCATGCCAACGCGTTATATAATAGTTAATATACTATTAAAATAAGTTATGTGGAAAATTTATCTGGTATCCTTAGAAGTGTAATGTCTAGCCCCAATATTACCTTATTTCTAATATATTTTTAAAACGCAATAAAATAATTAAATGAAATCTTACAAAGTTTTTCTCCAAAAACGTCTGTTCAAGTTTTTGATAATACTTATCCATCTGTCGAATGATGTTTGTTCTTCACTATAATAATTCTTGGAAGTCTCCTACTGTTCAAACTCAACACACACCCAAAGCGTCCAACTCGCTGAGAAAAGTGTTTCGATATAATTGGACAACAAGAACTGACGAAATCATGTTTGCGTTCTCATTTCTGAGAGCTTCGTTCTTCTGTACCGAGGAATTTTTATAGCTACACGATCTACCCGTTGATCACAGATTTATCACGGCCGAAGTGGCAAAAACTATGGCTCACTTTCAAGTCATTGAGCTGCATAGGTTCGTTCCCATAAAAAAAGAAAGAGCACCGAAGTCCAGCTCGGTTGGCTTTGCTCGACGATGTATTGAAAACGTTTTGCCAGAAGCCATAACTGTAAACTGCTCGCTAAACGCGCGAATAAACACTGGTCTCTTCCGATTTTGTGTAACGCTTCTTGGACATAGTCGTCGGAGCTTCTTTGCTTCGAAACAGAAATCCTTGGAGTCGGAGAAGAGAAAAAGTGACTCTTCGAAGATGCTACTACGTGCTCGACTAAATTTTAACGAAAGCTTTTTTCGTTTTGGCATTTGTGTCGCGATACAAAATCTGCTTTAACACATCGTTTGCAAATTATTTTATATCGAATGTCAAATAATATTTTATTGTTAGATCACATTATTTTATAAGATACTGTACATTTTATGCATCCAGTATAAAATGTGTTAATGAAGAGATAGAACTTGGTCAACTTCCTAAACAAACGCGAGATTTTTTGATCGACGTCATAAAATTAATTGCTTCGGCACAGCCTTTTTTGCGTAAACGCTTATGCTGTTCCGGCATTTTGTTTCCTTTCTAGCCGGCGGTCTCAGACGAGCAGAAATGTAGGAAACAGTTTCTCTCGTCTTCTTTTTCCTTTAGCTTTCCCAAAAGTTAAGAACAGGATTCTTTCGATGCTTCACTTTGTACGGTGAAGATTGTGAGTATAATGATACAATACGAGTGAAACGTTTTTGAATGAGAGAATCCGTGGATAATTAATTCCCGGAGTGTATTTGCATTGATCTTGACTTTTTGATGTTACTTCAGACTGAGTAATTTCAGACCGTCCCAACAGTTATTGATTTTGAAGATTTCGGTGTTTTTATGTTACAGCGAAACACACACACGTGATTTTCACTATTACTTTTACCAGGTAAAAATAAATATTTATAGTTATTTCGTTCTGGAGGGATCGTAACATGAAGGACAAAACTGTTTTTCAGATGGACTTAATCGAGAGATTTGAAGGTCACCTTCATTCTTTTAAATAGAACTACATAGGTACTGTTGAACATTCATGATTGTGACCCTCTACATGCTGATTTCAATGATTATGGTCATTCAAAATCACTTAGGATTGCGGGCGTAGAAATAGGCGAAAAAAATTAATTGATAGTTACGTGAACCTATAAAATTCGCGTGTTAGTTAACATGTTAGTGCAAAAATATTCATATTCATAGTGATTTTTCATTTATTTCTTCTATGTATATTCCCAAGCGAGAGAGAGAGTAACCTTGAGTAATCAACCAAGGTCATAAAAATATGAAGTCTACGATCTGTAATTGTAAACGTTAACCAAGTCCTCCTAAAAAACAACTCCTTCATGCAATAACACATTACCGGAATTAACTAACCATAATTTCAAGCATTTTTGTCTATCTTCAAAATTGGCGTAGTTATTTAAGTATCTCATACTGTACATAGAAAATGCGTCAAAAATGACGTTAAACCGTGCGTCATTTGCTACTGTCACGTATAGAGTTCACAAATCATTCTTTGATTATGCTACTGTCGAATAAACATGTGAAATCACTTGTCGGTTTTCTGTAAAATTCTGTCGTGTAAGAAGTCGAAGATCGAAAAGTAATATTTCTAGAAACGAAGCCGTTATCTCCTCGAAATTAATGGAATTATTTGTAGTTACGCGAGTTTGTTGACTCAACAAGTATAGCTGTGTTTTCGCCGATTGCGCAACAATTGTCAACGTACGTATTTAATGCTGAAGTCTCCCATTTCTGCACTGTAACTTCTATTTTTCGTTTGCGAGAGCTCAAAACAGCACAGTATTCTACAGCAACAAATTATTTGAATGTATGCATTATTGCACTATTAAATGGGAAAATTCCTGATTAAAGGAATAGAAAAAGCAAAGCGCAAGTAATCAAGCTATAAATTGTGTGTGAAATAAAAATTTCTTCCTTTCCATAAAACTTTTATGAAAATAATATACTGTTTCAAATTTTTCTAATCTCTCAACTGTTGCAAATGTTTTTGTTAAATGCATAAAATCCGCACTCTAATGACAAGCTAACTGCATTTCAATTGCTATATCTGTCCATTGCATATACATTTGTAATAGAATTACAGAAATAAACATAGCTCCTGCACAGTTTCACTATAACTAAAAATTAAATTGAAACGTTTGTAATAAATTCAGTTTCGCGTGTAATAAATACAGTAATCTAATATTCCTAATTAAATCGAGTTTATCCAGTCCGTGTACACGAGCTGCTCTTAAAGTATGATAAAAGAAGAAGGTAAAATCATCTGTTAATCCGTATCAGCAGCGATCTGTTCTAGAAAGCAGTGATCGCTGTACATTTCGACAGAAAAATGTTTGAAACTTGTTTGCTCGGATACGTTGCACACGTAGAACATGACCAACGATAACTGGATCCGTTTATCGATCGGTGCGAATATCCTCCTACGTTTCCGTTCTTCCGCGGATGAGCGCATCTGTCGTTCTAGTTTCACCTTCGTCGAATTTGTCTATAAATAGGAACGAATGGTAGGTAAGCTGTACCGGTAGCACTAGTTTATTATACTCCATATAGTAATGGCGGCCATAAATTGCAACAAACGGTGTCGTCACGAGAGCCAATTTACTACTTACTACTTGCGCCCTTGCGTCTCTGCGAACGTGTCTACTTTCGTTCTTTTCTAAAGTTGATACCGAGAAGAAAATATATTCCCTGAATCATAATACACAAAGTGATCGGCAACTGGCGGTGCATCTGAAAAGAACGTGATTCTATGTAAAAAAAAAATAAGTTGGAAATGCGGAATAAAATTTTTTCAGGCTTTGTTTCAAGAAAGTCAAATTTGAAAATCCGGAAAGTTCGCGTGCTCAACATTTGTAAAACGGTCGGTTATGAACTCTTCTTTTAATTTTTCTACTATTTTAAATTTCTGAATTTCTTGGCTACGTCGTAAACTCGAGCGAATCCAGTATTGCTGCTCTTCGGTCCTATTCTCGGTCCATGGCTGACATTTTTCCACTTGTGCACCTTAGCTGCCTTCTCGACGATTACTTTGTGTATTCACATTTACCTTACCTACGTCTTAATTATGGGACTGCCCGAAGAAATTCCGGGTCTACCTCGACGGCCCTGAACACGTCGAATGTGGTTCTCTCGCAGCTATCAGCTCCGAAGATCCGGGAGAATCCTCTTTTTAGCGGACGGCGTGCCCGCTCGACCTTCCGTGATCGGTCGCAGTTGCTTTCGGGATTTTATTTTCCCAGGAAAACGTATCGATCCCGTTTATTTTGGAGGACAGGCCGCGCGCCAGCGACAATAAAACCGTTCGATCGCGGTCTTATCGGTGATCGCCGGACATCAGGGATGAGTTATAGCGAGTCGGTTGCGCGTTATGGCCGTCGAGGAAAGCTTACCGCGCAAGCTGAAGACGCGCGCCACCCACAAAAGCACATTGGTCGATGAAAAGCTCCGCGGGTCCGCCTTTCGGTGAAAAGCTTCGAGCATGCGCCTCATTTAGGTGCGCGAGTAGTCCCTGACGACTATTGGCTGCCGCGTTATTGGCTGGATTTTTTTTTCGCCCCTTCGTTTCGGACTACTTTCCTGCCATGCGAGCCAGACGGGCCATGGACAACCGCACACGACCAACATAAATAACAAAGAGACACGAACGATCATTTTGTCAGTCGCCCGGTATATCCTCCTCTCTCCGATTCTCTAAGTACACGCTATTATCTGCTGTATATCGCGGGCTCGCGATCCCGAGGTAACCGGAAACGATGACATTTTCTTTCGAACGGACCAATTGAAAGTTTCTTCGAACGCCGGATACGCACACGCGTGCTTTCGAGCGATTTACTCGACTTCCTGGCCTCGAATCCACTTTCTTTTTTACGAGGAAACGCACAGAAGTGACAATTCTTCGTTTTTAAAGGAACTTTCGGAGAAAGTAGCACTTGGGAATATGGTTGACATGGATTAGGTACATGCAGCTCTTCTAGATATGATAAACTTAACACGTATCTGACCGGCATTCATGTTCTTGGATTATTGGAATTCGTTTCGATTCAGAGAAACTAGAGTTATCTATTCACTGCAAGATACAAATGACTAATGAGTAGACTGCGGATGTTATGCATGTGCGACATTAACGAATCGGTGGAATTGAAAACAGTAGAACGATAAAAGAATTTTAAATTATCAATGAATGAAACAATTTCGTACGTGGCTATTGTTTCTTGCAATAGATGCAGACAATTTTTATTTTGCACAAAGATCCGCAGTCTGCTAATGAGTATTCTTATTCTGACGATAATGACTAATATTACTCATGTGGTCTTTGACGAAGTGACTATTGAAACACATGAAGCGTTATTGTCCTCGAAATTTGCACGAACTTATTCTCCTATTTAACATCTAGTTCAGCAACAGACATTTTTCATATGCAACAGCCTAATAATTCCGCGCGGATCGTCGGGCCCCGCGATTGTAAATTCGCGTTGCGAACTGGCGGCAGGTCCGGCGCAAAAGAGAAGCCGACACGTAAAAATGACGTGATCGCGGGCAAGTGTTCGTTCGCGAAACTGATTCCAGGCCTCCGACCCGATTCGCCACGGAGACTTCAGTTATTTGCCCGGCGGAAGTCGATGTGGAACACCGTACGTTGATGACATCCTCGTTTTTGCAATAGCGGCGCGCAGCACGTGCACTTTATATTCGCGCACGTATGCAAACAGAGGAACAACGTCCGCCGTGATTGGAACCGCCGCCGATTACAGAGATTTTGACACACGCGCGTCTGTTTACGCGTGTAGGGTCGTTGAACACGCACGAATGCGTGCACGCGAGCGAAGCGCACGCTTTCGTTGCTACAAGTGTCATTTGTTGCTGCCCGTGTCCACATGTATAAGCGGTGGACTTTGGAAACACTGAATCGAAGGGTTGAACCCCAGAAAATGTTCCTCTGAACCCTGCGATTGCAAACTACTACGCCCTTGCATATGAAATGTCCTATTTCAGTGTGCAAATTTTATGATGCGTTTCAATCAAGAAATAGGTCCCAAAAATGTTGCACTTCCTTAAAAGGGACGATTCCCGGGGACATTTCAAGCAACTTTCTTCCTCTGCGAAAATGCTCTCCGCGGCTTTGTAAAGGAGTTATTAACGAAAAACACGAACCAATCGGAACGCGACTACAACGACTTCCGGTGAGCGTGGCGTTGGTATTGGCCGAGTGGAATCCATCCGCTATAGCCGCGCTCTGATTGGTCCGTGTTTTCCGTTTTTTGAAAGATTACTTTCTAGATTAACTTGTGAAAAAAGTTGCTTTTCTCTTCTATTCTATTTCTCACTTGGACTCCATGTTGTAAGAAATTCTTTAATTTATTTGTGCAGAGATACGTACTTAATCTATATTTTAATAGAGGTTTTTAGTACAATTCTTGAGATAAAGAATGAACAAATGGTGTTTATCTATTTCTGATTGTACTCATCGGTGATTAAAAAACGACCCACTTGGCATGTTAATGTTTTAGGTAGTCTTTTAATGAGTATAGAAAGCGTTTTTTTTTTGGTTTGTGTTTTATTGTCAAAGGATGCGGAACAGTTGTGAAAGTATTATTACTTTGGCATTAATCTGGAATATAATGGACTTAAATTGTTAAAAATTTTCGTTTTGCCACTAAAACTAACTAAAGTAGGTTTTTGCAGTAGACTTTCTATACTTTCTTTACTACTTTTAGATTTTCTATGATAAACTCTTTTTGAAACCTGCTCTTGCAAACGTTGTCCCGTTATAAATAATCATATAGACAGTACAGAGGTCAGTTCCGAGTTAAATACTAGTATGCAGTCAGATTTTATTAAACTGTGCGTTAATATATTCGTCGAAAAGTTTGAACTTTTGCAAAGACCTCAAAATTTATTGGAGCAGTAAGGCTTGAAACGATAATGAAAGCCTGAACATCACGATTTCGTAAATTGTATCGAAGTTATTAATGAGTGGCTTTGAAATAGTTGAGACAGCAGTATGCAACACGTGTGGCAATTTCATGACGATGACTTTTCACGGTTACAGACATTGAAATCGGAATGGCTCTTCTTGAATGAAATTCCGACAAATTATAATTTCCTAACTGTTCAACAAGTCTCAAGTCGCCTTGAGATTAAGTACATATTTAAAATATAAAGAGTTTAAAAATATTATTTTCAACTCATTATATATAGAATCATTAAGATATGGAGTGGATGTCTACGTAGCTCCTGCATCTTGCAATTAATGAAGACAGTTTCAATTTATACATATGTTTATGTATTTTGTAATTTGCAAATGGTAGGTAACAAGTTCACCGTTTCACGCACCTGTAGGTGAACCTGTTCGAAGCCTGGTTCGGAAGACTGTTTACGACCATAAAGTCGCTCCCCTTTGCTGTTTGCGTGGGGTCATCAGGGGGTCCTGTCCAGGTGTAAATACATCCACGTGCGAGGAACGAGGGTCCTCCTCTGGACGGAAGAAAGGGGACGAACTATGGGGTGGTTTGTTTAATCGATGCCTCTAGTCTTTGATCCCGTTGTGTCCACAACGCTCCGCTTCCCTTTCACAATTCGCGGATCACCCACAACGCGGCCTTTGTTTCCTTTGCATGCCACCAGGCCCGTGCGAGTAAACACTAGCCTATTCTTGAACGGAGTCTTTCGAAAATTCACTTCGAACTAGATGAACGTTGATCACTTTTCGACACGTATCCAAATTTTATAAATTTTACTTGTCTCACGAAATATACTCATTTCTATATTTTTCAATAATCACTACACTGCGTATTTTATGCATTCATGACGACAATTATTCTTCATAAACCCCTGATTGATTTTTAAGTACCGTTCAGGTAATAATAAAAAAATACAGTTTCTCAAAAAACTGAAAACACAAGAATAAAGTTTATTCATTTTAGTTTAATATCAATATATTTCTATACAAATTACTCTATTAATTCAAATTAGTCTATATATATAAAATACTATCAAATAAATTACTATTTAATTTAACAATTTATTTTTATACTTATTTTATACTTATACAATTAAACTACAGTTATTTTATCACGTCGTAGAATATTATACATAGAAGGTTGATGATCTCCGAGACTACGCAAAATCCCCATTCTGGAAAAATAGGCCATCTTTGAACGAAGCAGAAAAAAATTGCGCCTCGTCTCCTCGGTAGTTTTTCCACCGAGATCCCCGGAGAGTAGACCAGAATTTCAAGTTTGCTCCATTCTTGAGATTGTCGTCTACCCACGTAGAGTGTCGCGGTGCATGAATTAGAAAGAACTCGTTGATCGCAGATTAACGTAGATCCTGAAATGGAGAATCGAGAGATTTCAAGGATACGCTCTCGCTGTTAGCACGAGGATCTATCATCTTGAAAGTCTCGTCGGTCTCGACGTGTTCTCAGATCCTTTGATACGATTACATTCTTGGTCTGCCTCGCGAATTAATCGATCGTGCGAACAACAAAGGCTCGTTCGACGATGATGACGTAATTCAATAACTTTCGATATTCTCGTTGTTGCCGCTTCTTATCTGCAGCTGTTAAGAAAGCGATGAAATCTAGGAAACCAATTTCGTTCTGACGAGGATTTATTTTTATTGTTCCCAGTTGAATATTGCTGATCGCTTTCGTCGTTAATCATCGTACCCTATTTAGCCGGGGTAATAACTGTCTTCTGTTGTTTCCGCCTTTTCTTCTTAACGAGTTTATGAACACGCTGCAAATATCAGATATTCCAGTCATTAATTCTGGATCTTTATTCAGTCTGCTGATGATGTAATGTAAACTTGAAGTATCTTTTTAACCTTTACTTCGGTGAGATAGACTTCAGTGTTAGGGGATAAAATTGTATCAGGTGAATATGTAAGTATTGACGGTCTTCTATTAGACTAGCATATTTTTCTTCCTGCCAATAGTGGAATAGTAAAATCTCGGATTGTAACAACGAAATAAGTCTCCATTACTCTAGAAGGCTCAGCAAATTTTAAATTGCCTCTATTACTCCTTCCCAGCTTTTCATTTTGGTTTTTCTTGTGGTCGAAATTGCTTCTCTTTATCTCCACGATTCAACGCAAATGAAATCGTATACGATTCTGTAGACAGTCGGCATCGTTGTTTGTAAATGTCCCAGAGAGCGCTGTTGCCCCGCTCGCATTAAACAAATTGTCATTGCACAACCCGGAGGCGGTGCGAGCGAGTAACGAGACACGAAAATCGTCATTAGCCATTATGTCGGATAATGTTCTCGTTGCTTCATACGTCAATTGGTATAATAGCGTCGGAGTGTGTTATTTGCCGAATCGATTTACGAAAGCTTTTCTCGAATTCGACTTGACACCATGTCGCGCATTTAATCAAAATCATGTATCATAATCCCACAAAAAATATTAGCCACAATTTCATTTAACAATAAATTCAATTAAACGAATGACTGGGTCATCAATTGCCATTTTCCATTTTGTCTGACAAACTACTGTTACAGACGTGATCATATATTTTTTAATATAATACTGCATAGTAAATTGTTATCAAAGGTTTGAGTATGACAAAACCAACTTAAAACCAACTTAAAAGTAACGAGTAAGTATCGGATATTTTATTCATTAATTTCTTCAAATTTTCCGCAATAAAAATTTTCTCATTCCATTGGAAAGTAAACCTTTTGTATCTATAATAGAAAACGTGATTAAAATGTTTGATCATGAATGTTTATATGGATGAAAGCATGACGTCTTCACAGAAATAACCTGACTAAACTGAGTTTCACTGATTTATGGTACTTCTATGGAACATAATATACTAAAACCGTTTAATTTCTCTGCTGCAGAAGTTAAAATCTTTCGCCGATATCGGCGGAAGCACATTTGCGAATTCCGACACGGATTACCGTGACGATTTACTATGACGTTAATTGCGATTAGACCCGGTTACAATGTCAGTGCACACTCGCCAGATTAAGACTTGTCCCCCACTCTATCCTTTCCTTTCTACGTCACGTGATTAATCCGCTAGTGGAAGAGAGAGAGAGAGAGGGTAACTTTTTCCCCTCAATTCGAGTAAATTCCCCTGATCTGGAGAGTCTGCGTCAGTGAACACAGAATGACGTTTTAACAGGACAGTATCGAAGCCTGATTTTCAAGAGTTCGAACGTCAATCGACAAAATTGTTCGGGGAAATGTGACGCGATCGAGGAGTACTCTTTTTATCGCGGAAACGGTAGCGCCGTGACGTGGCAATTATCGCTTTAACAAGTTTGTTGTAATAATAAGTGGGAAAAAATCGCTCAGGACCCGTCCCTCCGGCGAAAGTCAGATCTCAATCAACGAAAGTTTTATCGAGCGTTAAATTGTGCCGCGAACGGGATAAAAACGAAAGGGTATAATAAATTCTGGGAACGGCGCGTGGTTCCATCGAAACATTCTAAAATTAATCAACTGTTCACGAGAAAAAGTTTTCGGCAATTTTGGTCTTTTTAATTGACGGTAATTAATCCTAAGAACGAGTTTTTCTTTAAACAGGCATATAGATAGTTGTAATAATGTGTTTTCTAATTTACAGAATACTAGGAAATACATATATACATACATATACATATAAAATAATATGTATACATATGTGCTAGCTAGCGAATAGAGTTAAGTTAAGGCTAATGATTTCGCCAATTGGGTGGGACGCCGTACACAATTCGGAAAACGTGTATGTCGGTCAACGTTATTGTCGGTCAAGGTTGGTGTTGGTGGATCTTTGTCGGCCAAAACAGTGCCGGTGAAACCTATGTCGGTGGTTTCAATGTAACCCCATTTTGCACGAAAGGATTGCTTGTAGTAGCTAGATACTTTGATTAGGCGCGTTGTACTCTTCCCCCGTTGAGAACCACAATTTCATCAAATCTGTAACTATTTCATAACACGGACTTAGTCGTATGATTTTCTTCGCTTAATTGAAATTCCTTCGTCTTTGGGTCCTAACCTAACCCAGAGTGACAAAATAGTCGTTTATGCATTCACTTTTTTCAATTGAAGTGCATTGTAGCAACAGAAAGATCAATGTATTTACAAGAACTACCCTTAAAAATTAATGATTGGAGTTGAAAAATAAAACAATAGAATTTTATTTCGACATAAGAGAAAGGGGTAGGTAACATTCGTATTTCGTAGACTTTGGGATGTTCATCACGAGCCTGACTTGTTATTATGTGGTGACGGGTGAAGTATTTTGTATTATTGGTAAGAATCTGTTCATCCACCTTCTGCATGCTTTTAGCGTGTTTCCTACGTGTCCTCTTCAGGATTCTATTACGACCGAGCACGAACCTCTAATTTGGTATTACGTCAAGCAGGGCGGTACACCGGACTTCCGGATTAAATGCCAGAGTCATCCATGGCGATGCGAGTGTTCGTTTCTGGCAATCACGCGAATTAATCCCCAAATTAACGAAATACTGAGACCTACACTTGTCTTCAAAGCGACCGCGAAATTCTTGTGGGTAACTTAATTTGTAGAAGATGTTTCCAGGAATCCAAAGTGTTATGCAACTTGTTAATTATTTAAAACGCGAGCCGTTCTTTAAAAGACATTCTCTTTAAGAGCCCGTTCACAGTACTAATATTGATTTTTCAGTTTCCGCGATTTAAGATAAATGGATTTTATCTGTTCCGCGGAACTGCCCTTACAGCTGTAAACAACTCCTATCGAATGGATCGAGTCCGCATAAATAAACAAACCACGGGTTTGTCTTTTACAATGTCTGAACAATGTGAGTTCGACTCTGTTCCACCTAAGAGGTTTCACTTGTATGCTTACAATTAGTGACTCGCTGAATGCACTGCAGAGTATAATTTAGTACAAACATTCATAGTCTACTTATAATAAACAATCACATTTACTGTTTGCTATTTCGCCTGTTTGTGTGGCGTTAAGGAGGAATTTCTCTTTAGTAAAAGATGTCCGTTTTTCAAAATATAGATTTAATGATATAATCAGACAATTTATGCTTCTATTAATTACACGAATAAAGATTTTTTGGTAAAGCAGATTCGTTAACGCTAAACCTACTAATATTTTTCATCTTACAATTATTGAAATTATATGAAATTGCTTACAAGGAAATTGATTCGATAAATTTCTTTGTCCAAGCACATGTTGTAATAAAAATTGCACAAAATCTAAGTAAATAGAGCCTTGTCATTTTTATAAGCTAAAACATTTGAATCGCTTTTAGTGCTCGGTAGGTTAAACGACAATTACGTTCGCGATGCAAACGTTCGACTGTTAATCCGAATAGAATGAAAAGTGACGATAAACACGTACGAGACTTTCGCTTTGTGCAATTCCTCCGGCTGAGCTATCGACGAAGCCGACGGGGTATGGTTTTCACGGAAACCGCCGCAGATTTCACAAGTGTCGCAGTCGGTTGTTGGTTTAATGATGATTCGCATCACTCACGGTAATCGTACACCGACTGTCAGAACAGCTGTCCACCCCTCCACCGAGCACACTAGTCGTATAATATCGCTTACCTCGGAGTGGGGGTGGACATGTGTTCTGACCGTTTAATGTACGCGTGTGTACAGACGTGGAGGAGTTCTCCTGATATTTATTCATGCGAAGATAAATATCCGTTGTTGGGAAAGGCGGTTGTTCCCTTTCCGTAATGATATTGCCTCGAAAATCTCGACAAACTTGACCTCGAAAATCACCATCACGTCTGAATGATGTTTTAGCGTACAGTGGACACACTAAACATTGGCACACTCGTATTGGCACAGTCCTGGTTGCAGATAACGCAAAATAAAAACAGTAGCGGTACAATTTCGATCTTTTAGTATCTCGTTATAAATAAATGCGGTGTGCTGGTTTGGAAAAATCGAAAACGAAAATGCGAAAGACGTTTAGAATAGTGCGGGTAACTTGTTCTTTTTCGTTTGAGGGTCTACAAATAGCTCGACAAGGATTTCTATTCGCACGGCTATCCGTGTTCAGGATAATCATAATTTGACAGCTCTTGGCGATCAGTCGCGTTAGCAGATCGTGAGAATCCAGCTTGACGTTTCTCGGAGCGGCGCGCGGCGTCGGCATCGGCGGCGGGTTTACTACGGCTGGCCGTTCTAGATTTTCATGGGAGATTGTTTATAATGCAAGAGAGAGGATGTGTGGACTACTTTGCGAGCCGCCGCGAGTCGTCGCTCGATCACAGAACGCTCGGACGTTCCACATGTAGAACGGGGAGGCAGGCCCGTAAAACCGAGGAAACGATCGTCATCCTCTTTGCCCGGCGCTCTTTCTTCCATCGTGTAAACATCGCGCGGGAAACGACTCGCGCACCGACAAATTGTTTGAATCTCGTTACGTACTATATGTACAAGTAGGTTAAGACTGCTATAAAAGGTAGAAGACTAGCGTTAAGATCGCCGACGCGCTCCACGCGATCGTCTTCGAGGATGATTTGTTGCGTGGTCCTTGAATTTATGGTGGAAGTCTGATCTAGCAAACATTGTTTTTCGCATGAATCAAAAGGAATAACCCTTCGAATATATTTTGTTGAAAGCGTTTAATCAAATTTGGTAAAACAAGGCGTTTTTTACATTCAAATACTCGAATACTTCGGAATCACTGTGAAATAGAATAATTAGTAGAAACGTCGAACCCACCTAGTAATTGGAAACTGTTAATAGACGTGAGCAATAATTACCGAATAATTACAACTCGTTCCACTTCCTCCACAGTAGGTTACAATTTTCATGTTAAACGTTTCCAAGCATTTCACACCATTTAACGCAGCAACGGCGGTATAGTAGCATGGAAATAAATATTAATAGCATAATTACATCGATATCTTAGATCAAACTAGAATCGGAAACGCTGTTCCTTGGAAACTCCGGCTGCCGTTGCCGGTCGGATCCTGTGAACTTCCTGCATATCTATCGTATGAGAATACAGCGCAGAAATATTTTTCGTAGACGTTAATTACATTTGCAATTCCGTTCTTTTGTTAATATCGTCCATTGTTGCTGTATTACGCTGGCCAAAAAGCAATGTCGGAATTCTCAGTAGGAAACGGATGCAAATGAGTCTTAAGACAGGATTTCGATATTCTCAACAATTCCACGATATCTTGAATGATGTAACGTGGAATATTCTTAATTAGACTGGAGATTCGATGGTTATCAATCTCACCATGCCTATCATCGTTGTGGTCGTTTATTATCGGTGAGAATATAATCTTCTATCATAAATGTTATTTTTGCGTTTAATACGAATTATGATCATTCGCTGAATAAACTATTCGAGTCACCTATAATTCAAGTTAAAGTACACATTAAAAAATTTAATCAAATTCAATGAACTGTTTAAACGTGACCTTAAACATTTTTTCAATTACATGTTGTTTCAAAAATATCAGCAACCACCTCCTACGTGAACCCGATATTTCTACGGCGGAAAGATTAATTTGCTAAAATGACGACAATACAGCACGCACAAAAGAGTATTGTCTGATGCGCATCGACTTGAAGGCAGAAGAGCCAATACTGGCTAACGGTAGAATGATGGCGTTGTTCCTTTATCTTCATGGAAATGCGCGAGTCGCGTTAATCATTCCTTCTGTCAACGGTCTTAAGAAACACCTCCATCGATTGCCACACGAAGATGCACCAATACCGATGCATCCCGGGACTATTAAATTCTTCTGCGTTCCGGAGTTACCTGTTCGCGGAGCATGCTACACGTTTTCGATTGGAATTACGTGACACGTCAGGAATTGTTTAGCACAACGGAAATCCAGCTCTGTCAACAAAGCCTCGAATCGGACGACTGCATGTCCGGTTCATATACAATGGATAATCGCGCGCGTATTGGATCATTGCGTGATTCGGTCCTTGCTATGAATAATCCCTCTTGTCATATAAAAATAACGTTTGTCACAGGGAAATGATCGTATCGACACGTCACTTGGAACTAATTACTGTCGAAGGAGGTTTGCGTTCGAGTTGCTTGTTATGTAACTTTTCCATAGATAGGGATGATTGTTTAGGAAAATTCTGTTTTGTGCTATTCGTGTACAGATTAAGGCGTAGCCAGCCATTATATTGAAGTATTTTTGATATTTAATTTAAATATCAAATCAATTTAATGTGAATATTTATCATTACAAAGCAATGTAGGACAAGTAAGAAGCTTTAGATCATTATTTAATTCTCTGCAATCAAATATAATGGATGATATTACCATGTATAAATAAATAACACGAGGTATAAAAGTATACCTTACAATCCCAATGGAAACCTTCCGACACAGCCAGGAAGAAAATCAGACACGTCCGTTTTACCCGATATAGCCGAACTACTAAACAATCAAGTGAAAGCTAATATAGTTTAATGAGAGTGAAATTCCCATCGCAATAAACTCAGACTGGAAGACTCGACTTGTTAGAATCCAGGTTCGACAAACATTGATCCTGATATCAAAACTGTTGGCCTGATACAAGTACGTATTTATTTATTTGAGCGTTTGTTTCAAATAAATATAATCTTTAACACTCTCTAGAATACTGACTTTCAAGTCACACATTTATAATTCGCATTTTTCAAGACTCGTTTTCCTTTATCTCTTGAATCGATCGTAACATTGCTCCACCACCTCTGTATAACCAAAGAATTCCAGTACTATGATTTCACAGCATTCCCACACCCAGACATATTTTTCAAACCCTTTTCACATTGTACAGGATAACTACGAATCATTCAAATTCATCAAATCCATCGTGTTCGCGTGCTTAGCATTTGGAAGAAGTAGAATCGGTATCGTCGATTCCTATTCAATAGCACGCGTTAGTGCTAGTGCTCAATACACGTAGAATATTCAAATTCGATTTTCTTGAAAACATATTTTATTCAATATTTTCGACTTATTTTCATATAATTATATACCAGTTACAGGTCGCAAACATTTCGTTCTACATATTTGAAAAACTTGTGAATCACAAACCTTGCAGTTTAATTTAAATATTGTTCTCCATGTTTACTCCATGTCTCAAAGAAATAGCGAGCGGTTCCTTGCTCTTTCTTTACTCGATCTGATTATTTTCTACAGAAATAATTGCTGTTTACGATCATGATCCTATTTTACGGACCGAACCGTATCCCAAGTCCGATGATTAATTCCGCCGATCGTTCTGCGACCGCATTGGCACACGTTGCTCACGTGTCGCGCTGGTATTTCACGTGGGCGCTACTACGTTCTCCGAGAGACATGTTCTGCGATCATTTTATGATCATTCTGCACCGGCCAATGTATATCCAGCTCTGTCGTCCCGCGTGCACACTCCACTGATCCTTTCCGCTTCTATCTCCGCGGCACATATTCTGAACGGCAACATTATGCAGTAGGTGTTCCATTTTAATCAGTCCTGTTGCCTTACGATTCTTTTATGTGGGTCTGTACTGAAAATTTCAAAAACATGTTTGGAGATTTGTGTCAATGATTCACACGGTGAATAAATTTTCAGAATGTATGCAAAATGGATGCATAAAATTTTTAGAGATAAAAAAGTTATAAAATATTTACTAATTTGTTCGTAATTCCTGTCAACAGCGATTTTCTGGAAATTTTCTTTACACATCATTTACCAAACTAATTCTTCGAAATTCTCGAAAAATGTTAAGTCATGCGGTCTATTTTTAAAAAAGGTACACAAGATTAGAGGCTGTACGGGGACCTTTTTAACTGATCGTACATCGAGACATAAGTGTACAGCGTTTTTAAGAATTCTACAGTTGAAGTAGAATGTGTTAAAATGGGACACCCGGTGCATAAACGAGAAGCCTTGAAGACCGAGTCCGCGGGGGAAGAAACCGATTTGCATCCCGTGGAGGCGTGGGCTGATCGAATGCAGCGGCGGCACTTGGTCCAGGCGATGCAGCTCGAATTCGATGCCGTTTTCTTACCGCGAGGGCTCTCTCATATTGGCATTAGCGTCGCTTCTCCAGCGGCGCGGCGCGGCGCGGCGGCTGTATTTGTATCATCGCGAAATGACGCAACCGGTGAAAGCCGGCGGATTCCGCGAGGTAAAGTTCAGCGAGCGTATCAGTGTGGGAATCAGGCGACTTTTCTACGCTCGAACTATGAGAGGAACGCATCGATCACTTATTGCCACGCTGCGAGGCGATTCCTGGATAATGGTAGCATACAACAGACGCGCAGTATTATCACTAGACTCCGGATGTTTAATAATTTTAATGTGGTGAAAATAATATATTAATACTCTTAAAGTCTTTTAATATTTTCACTGTTTTAAATTGCACTTTTGCTCATTTTTGTTATAAATGCATCAAATCCGGAGTCCAATTATCACCCTAATTTTTTTTCCATTCCCCCCTTTTTAACCCTTTACACTCCAGGCTACTTTGATTCCAAAATTGGGACATTTTATCTGATCTAAAATATTTTTGATGTATACAACCTTTTTCATCGTGTCAAAATGAAATCGGCGCATTTACTCGTGCCGTGCTTGAATGATCAGAAATTTTATTACACACGAAGACGTCCAGTAATGTAGGAATTGTTTTGGATTATATTATACTACAGTCATTGTTAGAAAAATTCTAGAAAATCTTATAATGATTCTGGGCACGTTTTTAAGCAGAAAGCCTTTACTCTCAGTTCCTAGGTAGATTTTATGAATGATGTCTCTGCATCAAACTAGGAGAATGTAGGGAAGTGACAAAAAATTTCTTGAAAGTTTAAAACCATTGAAGGTTTTTCAAAACTTGACGTGCGAATGCATTTTGCACTGGTAGATTACGAGTCACCCCGTACAGTTGCGGTTGCGGGTAAAGTATTGATTGAAGTGCGTCCTGAATAGCGTCCTGAAGAGCGTCAAGATCCGATTTGATTTATAAAGCCCCGATGAATCGGTCTGTTCGAAGGAAAATAGCTGACTCTGTAACATCCACTCTGTTATAAATGTCAGTGTGCTATAGGTTGCTACGAAAATTATGGATCAAACTTCAGGTGTGTATCAGGGGCACTTATCGTTAGTGCTGTGATTATCTTGTCTTACTCAATCATACCACTCGTTTCTTCAATTTCAACGCTATGAAAAGGCTCAGTTATGTTTTTGAAATGTTCTCCACCTTAGACCTTATGCGTGTTTACAAGAGCGTTTGCGAGAGTTCACGTTGTGTACACATAGAGGATAGCCTGCTAAATCACGGACTGGGAAAATAATACGTTGGGAATTTATTGTACTAGCAATATAATAATATGTTTACAGAAACATTAACTATGTAACTTCAAATTCAAGATAACGGTAAAGAACAAATTGCAAGATTGATATCAATTTATGAACAGTCAACTCAATTGAGTTGTAAACTTGTAAACTTGAAAATTAAGTTTCTTGTATATGTATGTTTGAAATTTTAGGTATAGTTTCCATTACGCTCACGTAAAATAGTAAAATCTAAAAAATTAAATGTATAAGAAATATGCATAACATTGTATTACTTTTAACTGCACAGCTTTCGTGTACGTGTAAATAGTAATAGCTAGACTGTGGAGATTTGATATAATTTATGGCAAATACAGATACATACACCAAAGAAAGTAAAGAACGAATGAGGCACAGAAATGAAAACAAAGCAAACAGATAAGCACAGCAACAGATACAATTAGATTAGAATGATCCAGCATTCCACACAGGAAATGAAACGTTCAACAAATTAATGGACCCATTATACATATATACCAAGGAGACCTTATCTTTTAACTAACTTCCTAATAGTAACTGTACGTTTGCAATCGAGAATTCCAATATCTAATAGTAAGCTACAAATAGAGTCTAAGTATACTTCTTGATCCACATTCCTCGAAAAGTATCACAGATGATTATTACCGATAGTTTCCACGCGGCTAAATAATGCCGCATTCGAGGATAATGAAGCATTTCAGTAAATCTTTCCTTACGCAATGAATTCGTTTATTTCTTTTACAGTTAAAAGTTGGATAATTGTGTCACGGTAGAAACACGACCATGTTTCCACGTACACAGTCACGGTCCTAATTCGACGCGAGACCATAGATTCCATTCGTGTGTACTTACGTATGCACGCCCACATTAAACGTATTACCATATTTATTGCTTCGCCAGTAATATTTATGTCTGTGGACGAGTACGTCACGGATGAATGATTTGTAGATGAGGTCAGGCGTTTAGGGTAAGTGCGCCGACGCACGCATGCTCGCGAGAGAGGGATGGAAACGTGATTTCTATAAAATATAATGATCGTTCCTTTTCCGATGATTCCGTTGACGCACTGCTCGACCGTAGTTTTCTTTTTTAGAATTATACCTTTTGAATTTGACACAAAAATGTAGCGACCGCATTGAAAATGATAAGCATACAAAAATAGTAAACCGGTTTTGTTGCGGATGTCGTAATCAATTAACATAAAAAAATGAAATTCTTTTTATTAATTATTCAGTGAGCGCTGTTAATATATTCCAGGATATTGTATATTGACTGTTATATGTATAAATATTAATACCTCTGTTTTTCCAAGACAGTATTGCGAGGGTTGGAACGGGTTTAAATTGTTGCATGCAGATTCCATAATTTCACAATGTTTCTGCGTAAATTGCGAACATAGTTCTTGCATCTAAGAATTCGCATGTCTGAACCGTAACATCTAATGTTTAGCAAGAATCTAAAAGTCTGTTCGGAATTGAATGTTACTCGATTTCGATCTAATTAAGCTACCTCTCAAATGGAACTCAGTTTCGCAATACGAACATGATCGTTATCGAATGCACAAAAGTAATTGATACCTTAATTGGCTCATTTCGGCTTGACTCGGGGTACGACTGTATCATTAATTTTAGCCATTTTGTTAAGCATTGTCGTTAGTTGAGCCGAGACGGTCGACAAGCGCGAGCGAGAGCGCATTCATTAGCGATTCTTGTGTTTTGGTATGTAAATAAGAGAGACGTTTCAACGTTGTATTTAAAACCGTGTGCGCCTTCTCTCTGTTGCACATTCGAGCTAGTATACCGTTATTAACTCATAATTCATGGATCTGTAATTGTAAGTTCGGTCGCGCGTGCGTAGACACGGCTCTCTCTCTCTCTCTCCATTCAATTCTACATACATACATATATGTATAATCAATTATATGTACGTACATGCATGCATATTGTATAAATAGCAGCGTGCCGGGTGAAAGGTATACAGGTGTGGTTAACGTAACCGTGGACAATGCACAATCGCGGAACATTGAATAATTTGCATTCCAAGGGGCCAATTACGGTCATCCAATGCGAATGTGAAAAGATTTGTTCCCTCGGACGATGAGAAGAAAAGTAGACTTCCGAATGTTCACGTGAACTCGCGTTTTTTACAGGCTAATCTCCAAACTCAGAAATAAATAGCGTAATCTGTCCATCAAATGAACGTAACTTCTATTAAACGAAAAAATTAATTTTTATGTATTTATTTTTCTAACAGTTTCATTATGTTTACTTGTCAATCTTGTTTTTTTTCTTTTCATTTGCAGGTATGTACATCGATGTAAACACAATTGAAGGGATCAGAAGTCGATTAGTGTAAGTCCACTTTCCTCGTATCAATTTCTATGTTATATTAAGAATGTGTATTCTTCTATAAATCTTTATACGCCCTAGTATTTTTTAACAGCTACATTTTAAAAGACTCGGAGGTTTACACTGACGAATAATAATTATTTTAATAGCTAGATTGAGACTTGTGTCCCCACTTTTGATTTATTTACCACTGCGAAAAACTAAAATTCATCTAGCCTTACAGAGAAATTGAAGTCATTAATGAAAAAGTTATTTTTTTCTGATTTAAAATGTGTGTGATTAGTTTTGCTAATTTATTACATAATTGTGCACCTATCACCTACTTCAAAATAATGTTCCACATCACACGAATTATTTCTCCAAGTAGCAAGATTTATTTACGATATCCGTACAACGTTTCATTAAGGAGATGAAACACTCCCTGTTACATTTAATACTTTTTTCTGCAAATAATCCGCGAGCCTTGTTTTCAATGATTTACGAACCGTATCTGTTTTTAATGTTTGATTTTCGAGTACACGTGCACCGACAATTAGTACACCGTTCTTTTTCCACACTTGAATCGGCCGATTTTCCCACCGATAAAAAATGAATACTTATTGTAATCAGAGACGAAACAACGCAAGTCGGTTTCAATGCGCGTCACGATTACATTGTTTCGGCTTAAGTGCATTTCTGTGTGCTCGCAAAATGGGAACATTTAGCACTGTATGAATGGAATGTAAAATCTGTAGTGGAATTATTAAGATACGTACTCGCACAGGTTATAGAACACTATTTTGAAATATGTGTGTGTGTGTGTGTGTGTGTGGGAACGGTAGCGTGAGTCACCTTCGGCGGAAGCCTGATTAATCGAACCACTTTGAACCGCTCGGATCGCACGGTGAAAGTCTGAAATGGAAATGTAAGTTGACATTGAGTTAATTTAATTCTGCTCCCCTGCAAATCTATTTTCACGTTCCTGATAACACTGACGCACACAATCAACATGTCCGAACAAAACATAAGAAATACGAGGTGAAGTAAACAGCTATCTCTTTTCCGAAACATTCTTTTTCGACTTACAGTGCATCCAAAAAATATTTGAACCCTATTATTTCCAATTCTCGAGAAATTGTCTACATTCGAACTATGATAATCTCGTAAAATAAGATAGTCCATAATGAATTTGGACTCATTTTAACTCTGGGCAGTCGAGTGTTTAAAGTCGAGAGTAAAAATTGCTGTACCATTCTTCACGACATTCTTTACATTATATTAAATATGTTGGTATCTGCTATATAAAATTAAAAAAATCATATACAATGGAATTATACTAGGGACACGTTATTGGTCGAAAATTCTACAAATTGATACGTCTATAAAAACATTGAAAAACATTTTAGACAACAAGGTGTGTTTAATTTCTCTGTCGCTGTATCATACAAAAATATCTTGGATCTCCAAGCTTTAAAATGAGTCCAGATATACTTTTGCACTATTCTTAAAATGAAATGATCACAGCCAACTTCTCAAATATCAAAAGTTCATAAATTTTAATTAAGTACATCACACAAAACATGGAAAACGTTGTTAAAAAGAGAAATAATTGATAAATGTTTACAAGCTGAATGTCACCGTTTGGAACGTGACCTTAACGACTGGAAAAATGTAGTTTCTTTTTGTTTCCGATCTTGACTGACCTTACATGCTGTGGTCGTTGATTTTATCACCATGTGATCGACTCGGAAACATACTGTTTCATTTAAAGGTTTGTGATAAATAGACTGCGAATCTGCATGTAAAATAACAATTTTGTAAGATACAGAGGATGGAAAATATTTTCCTTCGTTTAATAATTTTCAATATTGCTGAACTACCTATAATAAATTTTTATAATATAAAAAAAAATAATAATATATTTTATAATATAAATAAATGAATACTTACTGAAAATAAATGTACACTTTTGTTTCACCATATACATTCAGATGTAGGTAAATACATATGTACATATATCAGCGTAACTCGGCTCTCATTAAAGAAAGAAAAATGCATTTTAGAAGCAGATATTCCCACGTCGACCGCGAAATCATCTTACATTCGGATTCGCTAATAACGTTCGCGCATCGTAATCTATAATTGAAGCGAGCCGAGCGTTGTGCCACGTTCAAAGTTAATTTGCGTTTGTATTCTTAACGCGTGTTTAATTATTGGTACACCTATGATGCCGTTAAGTTGTTCGCCATGCGGGATCCTATGACGACATTCAACAATGGTTTCACACGGCTCGGAAAGTTCTTTTTTAATAAAACGTGATATGAAACCGCGTCGGACGCTATGAACAATGTACAGTTAGAACCAAAATCGGTGTGCGGATTGTGCGCGCGCGGAATTATTTATGTAAATATTCGGAAATGTTTGGACAAGATTATTTTCCACCGATAAAAAGATTATATGTATTTCATTTATTAATAGACTGTTGACTTGCGTTTATAGCTGGCCAATCTGAACAACAAAATGGAATGCAAACTCATGGTTTCACAAACACGTTGCTTTTCCTTTTTTCTGTTCAATACAATTTATATTTAAAAATAATTACTTCTTACTTTTTATATTAATTAATCTATAACACTGTCAGTATTTAAATACCTGTTGATAACGCACAAAGTTTATGGTGTACATAATATTACTACAGTGTAATACAAAGTGACTATTTTACATTACTTCATAAAAAATTTTTTACTCATTTTCTAAATAATATATACCCAAAGTAATAAATTTGTTGAATGGATACATTTCCACAATCTCAATAATCGTAAATTAAAAATATTAGAACCCGTCATTTTGACGATATACTCAATGATTTAAAATTTGTAGTAGTAGTTTTACAGTCATTGAATATTGCCAGTTTACAACTCAATAGATCCGGCATTGACACGTTTAGAACGAATGAAACTTAAATAGATGTGAAAATGTAAAGTAAGTAGTTGCGTTTATTACTCTATAATTTATCGATACTAAAAATAATATAAAAATAAATATGTAAATGTTATAAGAAGTAGATAAATTGTCATGAGCAAATAATTCATCGATCTCATATGCATCACCAGTGACGCATGCTGGGTTTTCCGTTTGGATGGCTTGACATCTTAACAATAAAAAAGAACATGGCAGAAAGTGATTTCACAAAGGGAAGCACTAAAAACATATAAGAAAAATTTGTCCACCTGTGGAATTCGAAATTGTTTCGTGGCTGTTTAAAATGAAATAAAAATAATTGTAATAGTTCCATGAATCCAAAAGAATTTCTGCAAATTATTTCTGGGGTCGATTAGATATTTCATTAACTGCGTAATTAGAAAAGATGATTTGATAATAGCACTTTTCAAATAACGGATACTGACGCAAGCACTCTCCGGGAGAATAAAATTGGCATCATTACCATTACGTTTTAATGTTATTGCGGTTATCGGTTCCATGTATCTGCATCGCGCGCATCCACCGGCAATAATTCTCGAACAACTGCTCCATTCGCATTCCTGCCGGCTTTGTATTGGTTCCCGGAAAACTTGGAAAAGTCGTAAAAGACACGCGACTTCGCATACACCTCACGATTAGGAAATCTTCTAGTAGTTTTCTTTTCGTCAGGAAGAAAGCTCGCTCGATAATTTCGCATTTGTCCGTAAAATTCTCCGTCTTTTTCTCATTTTTACCATCCAGTGGAGGCTCAACTCTTTAAATACAAATATCCTTGTAATTATCGCAATCTTCAATCTCATTTCGATCATCTTCAATCTTACTTTCTCAATTATTTTTCGATTTTTACTTAATTTGATGACTAGTATGACTCTACTTAAAAATCTCAAGCTTTGTGTCCTTATGTCACCGTAAAGTTGGCTGCACTCCTCTCATTTAATACTTAATAAAACGACCAAAAAAAGAGAGGAAGATTCAATCTTCAAATCTGTAACAGATTCATCCACGAGAAAAATTTTTCAACGTTCTTAAGGACGTTTCAATCGGTAGCATTTTTGCGAGAAAACATGTCTTCGGTTTCCCATCTGTCACTTGCTGGAAGATTGCCTTAGGAAAAAATGAAAGAGGGCTAGTAAAATTAGCAGATTTAAGCTTTAAAATGAGTCTAAGTTTATTACTGTACTACTGTTCTCAACGAAATTATCACAGTTTAAATATGGATGATTCCTCCGGAATTCGAAATTTCGTGTTCCAATACTTTCGGGATCCACTGCCGATGATATCGAGGATTGAAGTCGACAAATTTTTTCCGAGGCCGAGCCGTCGAACGCGAAGTTCGCTTCAGGCACGAAACGATGATAGACACGTACACGTGGACGTCAAACGTTCGAGCACGATAATACGGTTATCGGCGTACCTCGGGGAATTCATGCTTGTCCCGTAACAAAAAAGAAGAAAAATCTCGGATCGCATGTTCCACGGCTGCCACGTCCACACGCCAGCGATGGCTTCGCCGACGAGAATTATTATGCTTTTGTAGAACGAACATCCATAAAGAAATCCTGGAGAACAAAAGGTGGAGGCACAGGTTGCAAACAACATTCTGATTACGTACAGAACATAATACAATAGAACACATTAAATCAGCCCATTTCGCGTGTCATTCTTTTCTTCCAGCGCGAGGATCGCTTATGAAATGATCGTGCGGAACGAATTTATGAACACGTGACAATGACGCGCAGATCGTATCTGCATACTGATACAGGGAAACACTGTTTCACGAACAAAAGTCGTGGAAATCGAAGCCTGTGAGTGGCGACGTGTGAAAGTGGACACATCACGTAGCTTCGAACCTTGATTTGTTTAATCGCCATTTACAAGATGGTATTTTGATATGGTAGCCGTTATGAGCCATTATTATATCAAATCATTCTATTTAATGAATCTGCGTTTGTATTCGCGAATAATTCTTCTTCTTTTTTTTTTTTTTAGAGAAAATGATCTGTTATTGTATCAAGTACCATTTTTATTAGTTTTATCTTTCGAAAGCGTCTTCATGATTTGAGTAGCTGTGAAGTAAGAAATGTGAAATCGGTCATTTTGACACGGTTAAGTAAATCTGTTTGGAAAACATAAAAAAATTGATGTTTCAACGAATCGAAGTTTTGTGTCCACTGTTGCGGCGCATCGGTCAGTACGGCTGCACTTCATTTGAGAATTTAATTTTCGCGTACGCGACTTTCGCATCAACTCGTACGGTCTAGTGGAACGATTAGTTAATGATCGTGACAATCTTCTCGTTGTCACACTAATTCCAGTTAGTTAAGGTCACGGCTTGGAAGCTTTCGGATCGGTTTAGAGGCCGGGTAGAGCGCAGGTTTTCTCGTTGGGCGTAAGCGGTGCGCATCAATGTTGAAAATACAATTGCATCAAGTTTACAGAGATCGAAAAATGACGCTTCTTAATCGGTCCTACCTAAGACGTGAACCTTGAAACATTTAAAAAGATGTCCTCGCATTACAAGTTTCGATGGGGACAAATAAAGAAGAGTTCTTGGTCCATTGAATGAATTCAATGTGCATAGTACTGTAAAGATATTAACTAATTCTTACAGTTAAATGTTATTCTGTATATTTTGATTATTTAAGATGAAATTAAGAAAAAATTAAGAAGGAACAATTAACAGGGGACATTTTTATTTTGCATAAAGATCGGTAGTCTAGTAATAATGAGTAGAATCTTTATGCAAAATAGCTTCCTTCATTTTATAATTTTAAGAGAGAAGTTAAAGCTAATATATTGATGTCCTTAAATACTTTTAATCTACTATGTATGTATACTGTTTCAAATTGCACTTATTTTTTTGTCATAAACATATAAAATGCCCGGCCTCGTTATAAGCTAGTACATCTGTACTCATATCTATAAAAAGATTATTTTTGACATTGGCCTTGACAACACATTTCAGAATCGTTACAGTCAATGAGACATACCTTGGTCCACATACACGCTTATCAAGTTCTTGTTTTATTGCAACGTGCACACGTCCGGATTATCTGAAAGACAGAAAGGAGCGCAGAAGTTGATACAAACCTTCATAAAGGAATATTTGCCCAACCATTGTGTAAGTACACATCAGTTGAACTGCACGTCGATGTTATAAAACACATATTTGTAGAATCAGCAGACGTCTGCGACGTCAGGTTAATTCTAATTAAATAAATAAAAAGTCGAACAAAGTGTTGCATCACATCATTTATACAGTATGCAATGGTTATCTGCACACGTCAAGAATTACAAAAGTAATCCGTTTTAATAATCAGAGCAAATCCAACATTCCCATTTTAGAACTCCGTGCATCAAAACCAAAAATATCTTTTACGACGTCAACGTACAGTTATCGTGTAAGTAAAATATTGAATTTTTACTTAGCGTTCAGTCAAATGTGAGACTGCCGATTGCAATTGCGATAATGCGTGTGTTCCTTTTCAATTCTCGTGTTTACCTTGCAACGGAGCTCGAAAACAGACGCCTGGCGTTTAATTCACGACTGATAACGCGTATTGCGTTACAATCGGCGATAAATTCTGCCAGCGGATTTTCACGTCGACATGCTTCGTTCCTGACGTTTCGAACGAATCGACGAAATGAGCGCTGAGATTGCTTCTAATCCCGATAAGCGGCTGATAAACGACCGAAACAATGAGATCATCGCCGTGAGGAAAAGTCGGAAAAACTGAATGCAACCCTCTTGGCGATCGCGCACGAGTTGTAGTCGACGTTCATGGTCGTGAAACGATTCGTAAAATGCAACATACAAAAGTTGATGCAACTTACAAAATAAATTAAATAATACCATACACTTTTTCCTCTGTTTATGCTCTTTCATCAGTGGCGAATAAGGAAGGAGACGTCAGGAAACACGTTGTGGAAAATTATGAAATGAATCAAGCTGGTAGTGCAATCAAAGTCTTGATGGGCGCTATTTTCTAATTTTTATAAGAAGGCAAAGCCTCTAGTACTACTAGTAGTAGCATTTGTATCTAATATCCCAATTTGATCCCAATTACATTGATTCTGTTGAGGCTGTACTGTGGCAATCTCCGTGTTAAGGAAACTGTACTGATAAATATAAATTTTCTCCCTAAAATTAACGAGAACAAAGAAACTCACAGCTATGAAAAAAGTCGTACAGCAAATGCGACTTCTCCATTGGCGCCACCGATGCATCAGGCGTCGATTGCATCGTGTGTATCGATTCTGCTCGATGAAATCATTCGGATAGTTGTTTTTTTGTTGGCAGCGCTTTCAGCACGCCGTCAAACGCGGCACGAACCTAATGAGTGCGGATTAAGTCAGTGAATGACCCGCGCCGGTTGTATACCGGTTATTAGTAAATCGTTAATGATGGTTTTTCTAGCGCGCAGACTCGATTCTTCGATGACACACGTATGCACTGTGTGTACGGGTCGTTTTCCGTTGCACAACAATACACTTTTTCTGCTTTCTTCCTCGGCGCATCAAGCGGCTCGCGCTTTGGAACGCACGCGTATGTGTGTAATGCAACGCTGATCAACAGTTACTCACTGTTTATTATCACCATTCACGAGCACGTGAACGCGATTTGCTAATCCGTGATCTCGTCTCGCATCTCGATTCGAAGGAAAACATTCCGGAAACTCGATCTTCTGTCTCGATGGTGGCGAAAAAAATTAGATTCCCAACAATTTGTATCACGATTTAATTAATCAAATGTACAGGGCGGTCCGCGCCAACTTGTACACCTTCGAAGTTTCCGGTACTTGCAACAATATGCAAGAATGATATACACAATGATTGCATGGTATAGAGGGGGAAATATTGTGAGGTAAACGTTTTCGCGCTCTTAAGAAAAATAAAAATTTTGTGTGGTTGTGATAATCAAAATGTTTGGAACTTAAACGAAATTTAGAAACTTTATCCAATATATTTGTGACACTTTTCTGATTAGTATGAGTCCAAACATGACTATCCGAAGATTTTAGTGTATTGCGTATTAATCGAGTAAATATGATCCAAATTGTGTGGTGTTCAATATGTCGGTAATAAATCCACAAAAAAACCATTAAAAACAGATTTTGATATTTTTATAAGGTAACATTGTAAGATTTAGTGCACACGTGGTCGCAAATGACTTCGCAGTTAATGCAACCACACGTTCACTTAAACTATAAATAAATAATCGAGGGGTACATATTTTTGGCTGACTATATGAGTCGGACAACGCAATTGGTCAGCGCGATCACGATGACGTACGATAGGAAACGAATCGAACTAATTCCAGCGAAATTCTTCTGGTGAGCACCTGTTCGGCGCATGCAGGTATAGTTTGCACGAAGCTGCGAGCGGTCGCGTGCGTGAGCCCACGGGTGCGTGTAATCGGCACGCATTAAGCAGCCGCGTGTGTTCTATCAACCCCTCCGGTTCCATTACCGTTCCACACGAGCGACGTGGCACCCAGCGATCATTCCCAGGGCCCCGTTTCGAAATTCTTTCCGCGACGAGCCGCGCAGACCGGCCGATAATATGTAAATGTTTGCTCCCGGTTAAATGGCCACCTATTTGCCCCGGGGGGACCTCTAATTACGTCAACTGTCGTTTATAATACCTATTAGGCGCACCAGATTTCTTCCCTTTCGACAGTCCGTTCCCTCCAGCCTCGAATTATGCGGAACCACTAGAAATTGCACGGTAGAACCTTGACTGCTGAATTTGATATTCGCGGTGACTTAGTACTCGCACGCTCTTTACAAGGGAGTAACAAAATTGAATTTATTTAGATGTAATATTGTAATGTATGCTCGAGTCGTGGGATCTGTTAAATCGATTCCCAGGAAGGTATTTTTATAACGATATTTTTATGAAATCTATCATTTGACCAAGTGGTGAGGTTTACTGTTAAAATGGAGTTTTATAATTTATATTGTTTTACTGTTTATTTTATTATACGATTACTCCTTTATAATGTTTTTAAAAATATTTTATTGATGCACTTATAACAGAATTTAGGGGATGAAATACAAAAAACAGTTAAAATATCAGAAATGTGTTAACAAATACAATTATTTTCAATTTATTAATATATTTTTTAAAAAGTACATTTTTATTGAATCTTTAGATTAGCCTAATTTGCATAATAAAGAATGCACTTACCTGTTTCATTTTAGAGTTTTCATGTATTGTTAGTATTAACTTGTTTCATACAGAATTATACATCATGAATTATATACCACTGTATTCCTGCGTTTCTGAAACCTCCAGCCAGTAACGTGAAATTCTGTTGTCTTATTTTTCTCCGCGATTTAAGTCATTTTTAGCGGAGTGTCATTAGCACAGTCCGAATGGCCCGAAAAAGTGACAACGTTCGTTTATATCGTCACTTCTTTCTCCGTCTCATGTTGCAGTAACAGGAAACCACAGATGAACAATGGTCCATGGAACCATGAAATTGCCTAAAAAATTCTAAAAAATCCCCAACTTTTAACGATCTCTGACAAAACATTGCTTCACTTCTCCTGCGACAATAATTATTATCAGTGACTCTCTCTCTCTCTCTGTGTTGGTCGCACGTTTGTGAGTTACCAAAAATAAATTAATAATTGGTTAAATTCTTTACAACTTTTATATTTATGTTATACTTCTACATGGAATATGTTTAACATTTAAAAGAGCTACAACCATTAATCGTTATAATTTTCAAAGAAACTGAGCGAGTATAATTTTACTCTTTTCATTTACAAGCAATGAAATGTCCGTTTATTTTCCGTATGTGATACTAGAGTTAACTATACCGTCCTTCAGTCGACTCACTGACACAATGAGTGACCACGAAGGATAACACATTTTCATGGTTAAACCCACCGCGGATTTTTAAACTAATAAAACGAATTAGGCTGCTCCCTCAATTTATTTGCAAATTTCGTGCCGGCTAGTTGTTACCGTTCGTGCAATGCGGATAGCTCTAAACGTTAACCATTAGCGGCCGTAATTGGTAATCGATGTCACTCAGCCTGTTTCGATATTCGGCCCTATCAAGGAAGCTTGTTCTCCGATAACGAAACGCGAGTAAGAGCCTGCAACGATTCAGAATACCTCGAGGATACATTACAATCGAAATACTATTTAATTTTACTTCGAGCGCGACGCATAAAGAACGTTCACTTTCGCGCATGACGCCTTTAAACCTCAATTAATGACATGATTTTTAACAAATTTTAAGTATCGTCAATTCTAACAATTTTCCAGAAAATGTCGAATGCCACTTTTGTAGTAAACGTTTGAAAAAGATGTTACTAACCTCCATGTTTATAAATCCTTATTTTTAATAATCATAATTATTTGAAAATAAAACTTCTAATCTTTTTACTGTTTTGAGTTTCACCAACTCATTTTTCTCATGAACGCATAAAATCCGCAGTCTAGTAATCGTTTAATTATGAAAACCGACTCGAATTAAAAGAAGACTAAATAATTGGTGTGTGTGCCGAGGGTAGAAAAATAAATGTAGAAACTCGTGACATTGATAAATTTATTGAAGGTACAGCACGAAGCCCTTCTCTGTTTGTAGATCTGCGCAAGCGCCGTCCTCTGACGCAGGGGTAGAACCTGTTTCAACAACAACTATGGTGGACGCATGACGCCGTAACACCTTGACTATCATGTCACGAGTATCTAGGCGGCCGAATTATTTGTACAGAATTGAAAATTAATTTGCTAACGACCTGTTAAATGCAAGAGGTTTAAAACAGTAATCAATATCGTAAATCTTGGCATCTCAATTTTTCTTCTATTAAATGGATTCCACTGATTTTAACAAATTTTTATTGTCGATACATATGTTGATCATACAAAATGAATGCATAATTGTCGTGTAACAACTACAAAATAAAGAGCTAGCCGTCAAAGGTCTGGAAGAAATGTGAAAATTATGTGGGTCAGATTGACACACTCGAGTATATTATATTTTGTAAAAAATATTGCCGTACTTTTTGTCGCATATATTGCTATTAACGACACTAAATGTCGTTAATAAATCGTAAATAAATATTCACGTTAAAAAAGGGAAGGTCACAAATTTTCATATCAATTGTAAAAATAGCAGAATAACATTAGGAACGGTTGAGGGTTAAGACATTTAAGATATTAATTACTTTTATGTGCACAAGTCCCAACGTGTTAATAGAGCACACTTCATTTCGACCAACCTGTGCAAAAATCGAAAGATTCTGGGGCAGTTTGATACGAGAAGCGACTCCGCGATCGAAGGGGTTGCACGGCCTCTACCCCCGCGTGTTCGAGTCCCCAGGTAAGCTGGGTAAGCACCGCCCTCGAGGCACCACAGGTAAAACCCCCACCATGATCGGAACATGGTGGTGGGCACGAGCGACCCTCGTCGATACGCGGAGGGCTACGATAATGCCATTCCGTTTCGCCACGGGAAAACAAGAGCCATGAACATTCTTCTTTCATCGGACCAGTTCTTACCTCTGTCTCGCCCTTCCGACTCGAACGAAAATACAATCGATTCCACAATTTCACGGAACGGTCCCGAAACTCTTCACCCAGTCTCGGACACGGCCGTAAACTTCTTCCACGAGTGAACAGTGACGTTCGATTCCCCAGCGAAGTCGCAAGAAGTGAAAAACGGTTCGATATTTCGCCGAGCGAGAAGTTGTAAAAATAACAGTGATACGATTCGCGACACGCGATGCATCAGATCGTCTCGGAGGGCTGGCCCGCGAGGAACTCGATTGGTTAATAACAGTCGCATGAGTTTTCCCATCGAAAAAATGGAGCGGCCGACGCGGACCGAGTTACACGCGACGTGGATCCTACCCCTGGAAGTTGTTTAATTATGTAGTGATTCGGTGTGCCCGTGATCGACATTAACACGTTCCCCATCCGAGAGTGATCGAGTTCATCACCATCATGGAATTCCCATGGACTTTGCAACACCAAGTCGCTGAGCCTGTTCAAAATGGACGGACTCATCCGAGCGAGCACCACGAGGACTCCGGGATTAATCAGGCTACCACGAGGCGATTATTGGCTGTTGCAGGTAAAGTTGCACCGAATCGATTCGGTAACGAGCGCGTGGAGACCGGATCCTGGGAACCGGATCCAGTACATAAAATGTGGAAAAAACATTTTCGATCCGCAACTGGAACACCTCTAAGACCGGTTGTTAAATATCAACTGACGTTGAGACATTTTAGGATATTTTAATAGCAGAACTGTCTGTTCTCGAGAAAGATACCATTGGATTCCGTAATTAGAAGTTATTAGGAAATCGCGGTTAACAAGTTGTCTGTCTACGTAAATCTTATCAGTTTGATACTAAACAAAACTTTGGTTCGCGATTTTGTTTTTCGAAATTTAGTGAACCTCTGTAGTTTTATTCCTTTGTAATCCTTCTCTCAACTTGTTCAAATTGGCCTGACCTCAAGATCATGTTCTCGCAATAAATGCGAACGTACGCTCGCATTCTCCTGCGTCTTCAATAGACGAACAATGATAGGAAGTTTGAGCGTTTATTACGGCTTACCGTAGAATTATGGCTTCGCTGTGACATCGCATTGTTTCCACGTGTAATGTTATGCAATTGCATGAACAGCTCGTCGATATTTTCATTAAGTCGAATTACACGTGCGTTGCGTTCCTCCGGAACGACCGCCGCCATTTCGGGGACGTTATGGCGATTTTCGCAAGCGAAGAAAATCCAAAATAATTGAAGTCAATTTTAGATTTCTGATTAGATAAGAAATTGCTTTGAGATTATGGTGTGCGTTTATTGTTCGAGATAAGATATTTCGAAATTGCTGTCGCCATTAGAATTAGAACGGATCCTGCGTTCGCGTTTACCACGGTTCGGAGGTGCTTCTGGCAAATTAGATTATTATGTGCGGACGAAACAATGGAGAAATGGGTCTCCGCCACTCTCTCCGATTATTAATGGGACTGTTTTTATTGTTATCGAAATGGCCATCAACAGAAAACGGTAGATCCGCGAACCGTGCCTACGGAATGCTTCCGGGAAGTAGGTAATTTGTTTTTAGAAAATGAACTGTAACGCGAGACGTCGCGCGTTTTCTTTTTGCATAGTGTACACACCACTGTTGTCACACTATTATAAGAAACGTGGAATTAAAAAGTCTGGAATGGACTGTTAACGAAGTTAAGAAAGAACTCGTTTAACGACATGACTACATCTATTTAGAATTAATCTAATCTGTTCAGACTAACTTTTCTAATTTATAATCACTTGTACTCGGATAACAGAACAGTTATTTAGTTACAGTGCTAGATTAAACGTGCATTTGCATACAGGCATCCATAAAACCCACTTATATCAGTCAATAAAAATTAAATACCATTTAACGCACAATGAAAGTGTCACAGCTAGTCAAAATTGTGTGATTAATTACGGCAATGAAAGTAATTGAAGTTATTGCCAGGAAATTATACGCCCAAATATATACCATAAAAAAAATTTTTTAGATTTTTTATTCGATGTTTACATAAATATTAAGAGAACTAATGAAATATATTCATACACAAAACGAAAATACGACAAACAAGAGTCTAACTATTGATGTTCTAAAATTTTTTCCATCTGTTTATTGTTTTTATTTGATCATAAATCTACACAAAATCCGCAGTATAGTAATTAATCATTACGTGACACTCTTACAACACCGGTTTCCGTCTGGAGTGTCGGTGGGAACGTGTCGCGAACATTTATCGCTCGAAATCGTTCGGATTGCGTGTAAGGGGTGTAACACCTGTCGGTGGTCCGATCATCCCACCGTGACCATCTAATTACCGTGAAAACAAAAAAATAAGTTGCATCGAAGCTCGCGCACCCCGATCGTTTAGGCGGGTAACTGCGACTTCGGCAGCTGCGCTCACCCCTACCGACAATTAAGGGGTGAAATCGTCGATTCGGTCCTATTAACTTCCTCTGTTTAAACGCCCTTCCGGTCCGGCTATCATACGCGATCGAGTCTCACGGGTCAGCTGGTTGAGAAGCGATTTCGTGGACAATTACACAGGTATAGTTTTGCACACGTGCGGACATTATCGGTGACAGGTGATCATTGAAATTTTAATAGAATAGTTGAAATTCCTGTCTCTCTGCGTGGCCTACTCTCTATGGCCATTAAGCAATTTCGACCAAACAAATTTTTAATTCTCTAAGAAATTCATATTTCACAATTGCATCTCGTAAATGGATTCTATTGAGAGACCGCAAAACCCGTCGTCGTCTTTGTTGATCTTATATGCAGATTTGTCGCGAATGAAGTCATCAGACAGAAGATTTATTTGCGTTTATCAATTCAAGAACTTCTAGGAGTACCATCCCCGTTAGAAAACATGAAGTCTTGTCTCCTCGAAACGATGCTAATGTGTACCGACTCTTCCGTCACTCGAAGGACGGTGACATTGTTCCTCTGACTACTAATTTTCACTACCGTTACCGTACTCTTCTAAACACTGTCAATATTTACCAATGTAAAATAGAAAGGGCGATGACAAAAATATAATTTACTCAAGCTGCACATAAATAACTATTTAATAAAAAAAAACTTCTAAATAATTTTAAATATACAAATCTTATACCAAAAATATAGCTAGAAAATGTATAACAAAATGGTTGTCTTTAGATTAATAATAATCAAGTAAATGTATTGCCATAATCGGCAACCGGCCTACTCATTTTTTTGTCATAAATGCATAAAATCCGCAGTCAAATCATAACTTCCTTAGAAGAACTTAATAATTTTCAAACAATTTGACTCAAATAAACATTGCTATATAATTCAGAATTCTATATTTCAGCAAGAATTTTCATTTAAAACTTTTATCTATACGCCAATTTAATTTTCCCGTAAACAATCGCTTCCGAACTCGGGGTCTTTAACTTCTGCAATGCTTGAACAATAATTTTAGTTCTCGTTTCTTTGAAACCGGACGGTTTGCGACGGACACACACGAACGCGCTTTCTTCTTGTTATTTTTCGTTTCCATTGTCATTATTATTCATTTGCCGTCAGTAACGATTAGCATAATTGCCAGTTCGCCGCGCAGAGGAATATCGGGAATCGAGAAACGGAGCTTTTTACGAGGCCGAACGAAAGTGAGCCAATTTTCATAGACGCGACACGGCTCGAACCGCCATTTACGGCGCATTTCTATTTGCTTTGTCGGAGAAAGTCGCCGTGGTGCTGCACACGGTGGAACCTTTTTGCATCGTTTGCGACCCGATCAACCGAGTCGCGTCGAAGTCACAAGCATTCTCGAGATATAATTAAAACGGTAGCCTTTTCTAATTTATTCGACGCTTTGTTAGTATTCGTTGAGAAATATCTTCGCGCGCGCGTGTAATGTCGACTTCGTTACATACCGTGATAAATCAACAATGTTGCCCGGCTAGTTTTTGCGCATCCTGCATTTTGCATATACGGGACTTTAGAATTGGAATATTCGCACGTTTCCTTTTTCATAATACACTTAATTATTTTATTCTAGTTTTCACAAAATAAATTAATAAAATATTGAATTGACCGCGTTCAGTAGCATTAGAATATCAGAAAATGTGCTTCGAGGTGACCGGAGTTTAATGCAGGTGTTTAGAAGCTTATAATACACCAGTGATTCTATGTATTACGCAACTCTACTATTGTGTTTTATTTTTGTTTGAGATATAGAGAATGTATATACACACACAGGGCACGGTCACCATGAGAAGCATAGCGAGAGACGCGATTTTTAATGCAAAGATAAACTGGAAGTGTAAAACAAAATTTTCTCATCGATACTTGCGGGAGAATTAATCTTAAAATTGTATTCGATGTTATGGTATAGATGTAATTACTGTAATATTTTTTATACTTCTGAGCGACGATGTACAGTATGTTATCACGCGCGTGTCAACATGTTTACCCAAGGCTGACCGTTTCTACTTCGCACCAAGTCAAAGAAATCTGCATATCTCAAAGACCGAGCATTCAACTAAAAAAATGTGAGCCTGCATTTATTTTAATAAGTGAATTATTTTATAATAACATTGGAACATTGTTGTTCTTAATGATGTCAGAGATGAATAAAGAAAATTAATATTTACCCACATAATGTATACATACAATACTTCCATGCTCAAATAGTGTGAACATAAAAACAGAATTTCATTTTGATATAAAAGAGGTTTTTGTTTAGCAAATTCCGTTTGAGATTTTCATCACATTACGATCCAGAATCATTTTCTACCTAGTTATAATAATCGTTCCGATTTGTTCATGCGTTACCATCAAGGAAATAGTCAGCGATTCATAATAAATGATGAAATTCGATTAATCAGCGAGATGAACACGTGCAAATAATTACTAGACGCACGTGTCGCGTTATCTAGTGTCGGCGAAACCCACCGGTTTCGACACGTGTTGGTTACGTTTGCAGTAAATGTTGTTGTTCGTCTGCTGTGCAAATTCTCGGCAAAATTCTCTCGTGCACGATGACGCTGGTTACGCGTGCAACTGAATGCGGACGCGCTAATTCAAAGATAAATGAGACGGGGGAACAAAAGGCGAAATTGTTTCTTGATCGCGTGGCAATTATTCCGAAAATCACGTAGGTAGCATTGTTTCGATTGCGTAATTTTTTTTCTGGTAGGAATATCGAATAATAGGATATACCAGAAAACTATTAAGTGTTCACGTACACATTGAATACATTAAACACAACTTACAAAAATAACAATACACGAACAATACACAAAAACCTTGGCCAACGATTTATTAGAACTTCTTTTGTAGAGAGATCCTAAAAAAAGAGAATATTGATATAAATTGTATTCCTATATGTTCTCCAATAGCGGTGTATTAACAAAACCAAAACAGAATTTTATTTCGGTTTAAAGGAAATTAGTAGCATACGTTTTTATCAGAATCTGTTCAGAATCTTCATCACGAGTCAGACACGATATTGTAAGGCAAGGGGTTAACGGAAAATAAATGTAAATAAAAAAAGTAGTATAAAGATATGTACATAATAGTGAATGGATTGCTGATCTTCACAATTTTATATTTCGCATATACATACATATACATATTCATCACTGTCATAAACAACACATCAAATCCGGAATCTACCGACAAGGTTCGAGAGTGTGTAATCGATGAATATTTATTCTCATCATTTTCATTTTTGACTCGATAAATGAAAGCGAACGTCGTCCGTGACATAAGCAGATAACTTGCATAGAATATTTCAACGTGGGAACCTTGACCGAGTAAAATAATGCGTTCGAACGGTCCGAGGTGGATCGATAGTCAAAAAAGATCGAATCTGAAGCCGCGAAGTCAAGGTTACGCGCGTTTGATGGACCAAACGTGATTTAAACTGTTCGCGCACGAACTTACATAAACACGTAACAACGTTACACCATCAACACTAATTATAACGTGTGCACGAAGCGAGGTCTAATACACATGATTCGGCGGAGGTTTGATGGCCGAGAGTGATAACGTCGTTACCTGCGTTTCGTTCGTCTCGTCTAAACCGTGACACTCCGAAGGAATTTAATTCTTAGATAAATAGCTATTAAAATTTGTTAACTATCCTACAAAAAAAAGGTATCTGTCTAGTAGTAATGACTAGACTGATTTATGACAAAAATGAGTAGATCGAATGCAAAACAGTAAACATATTTAAAGAATTGAAAACTATTGTATTATTTTCAACTCATTTTACAATTATGTAAACAATGAATGTCTGTGCAGTTCCTGTACCATTTTTATTTTGCATAGAAATTCGCAGTGTACTTACGACAAATTAATAGAAACTATTTTTGAGGGAACAATTATTTTATGAATGAGTGTAAATAATAAGATTAAATAGAATATAATTTTCTGTGTACTAGAGGACCAGTATTTTGGGAACATCCTGTATATGTGTATGTGAACTCTATAAAAATCTTGTCTTCGCCGTGGAGGAATGCTGCGAGGGTGCTGCGGTCTCATAAAAATTCGTAATCCTAGTTTTATTAACCTCAAAAACAGATTTTGTGGTAAATCATTGAACAAACCATCGTTAGAGTTAGATTTCGAAAAAATACCGGAGGAGGAGGAATCGTTTATAATTTCACGATGCGCCGTTTAGTCGACCGATCTAATGTGCTATCATGGCCGCCCGCTCGAGTCGTTAACGACTTCCTTTTGCTTTGTTCCTAATAACAATGTAATTATTACGCAAAAGGCAGAAACTCGGTGAAACTCGTCGTCGATGGTACGCCACACCGTGGAAAAAGACAATCCTTTTTATCTTAGAAAGTTACTCCATGCCTCATCCCGACGCGACCGTTTTGCCGGAGACAATAAAATTGTTACGGACAAACGTGGATGTTAGCCCGTTTCGCACTTTCGCGAAAAACCGTGGCCGCCGTTTTTCACGATTCAAAATCGGCTATGTCAGTACTGCCTCTTTTGATTTGGAAAAGCTTTCCGATAATCGTTTTAAAATAATTTGTTCACGTGGAACTTCTATTATACAGATTCGAAAATATCTGTTCTATGACAAAATGTTTTGAAGAAGTTCCTAAGGTTCATAAAACTTGGATAGATATTCCTGTCTATTGTATGTAAATTTTGTTTAAAAACGAAACATAATTGTTTCTTTCGAGCCCTGGTAAAAATTCTAGCTTCGCGGCCACGTTGTACGTGGTAATAATACATATTCAGATTCAAGTCCATCTTGCTGCAACCAGGGGCGGTGTTTGGTCGATACTTCGAAGAGGGATTGGTTGGCAACGGCCCAACCACTGCCATAATTCGCCCCTCGGATTTCTGTCGCGTTTATCATATTGGTCTACACGCATTCACCCCCGACTCGGTTGACCATTTCAAAATGGCGACATTTTCCGCTTCGACCGATTTTATGATAGCTATGGATCTGTTTAAAAACTTACGAATTTCTTTACTTATCTTTTAACATATTTCCTCGAGATTCTTACAGTGTATCAGCATTGTTCCTTCAATTTTTAAATTTATCGCACATCAAGCTATGCGAAACGAATGGTCGCTTTTAGGTGGTCTTGTTTGGGCAACCAATGCCACATTGCGATTTTTCTCACGTGACGGTGCGGCGCGGCGCGGCGGCGGCAATTCTTCTTTCACCTTCGATGATCGCCTCGGGATTTTCCTAAAGACACGGCCAAGAAAAAACGAGAGAAACGCCTGAACATACGCGTCTGCGTATTGCAAAACGTCTCTGTAAGCGTGCAAGCGATCGGGACAATGTACCGGGAGTTTCAAAATCATCCGTGCCCTCTTAATTGACCCATGAAGCAGAAACGGGAACTCTAACAAGTAAACTGCGGATCCTGCCGCAAAATTAGAAACTTTTCGACTGTAAAAAATTGCAAACTTCACTGAAGATTTACTTACAATTATAATTTCATGGAAGCATCATGTAGATTACAGTTGTTTTATTGTCCACGTGTATGTATGTATACATATAACTGTGTGAGAAAAAATATTATATCGCTCTCTTCCTGTAACCTGTTCCTCGAAATAAGAGACCAGTTATACAGCGTCGACCAAAATTATGGTTCCCACTCTTATTCCCCGTGTAATTCAGCTGAACTCATTGAAATGACGAGTGACAAATTATCACTGCATTTCAGAGACTTTCTATCAAAAAATTAATGGTAATATTGGTACAATTCAGTATTAAAGGTAACAGTAACAGCAAAATTAAGTGGGCTCGAGCATCGGACAAATAATATCAATTATTCTTGACGCACTCGCTATAAAATTCTTTCAGGAAGAGGATCGGAGAAGTTGTTAAACGGCTACCAGAAAACAGGTTCTCTTTTAAACTTGTTCCAATGCCTGGCCTTGTTTTGCCCTTATTTATAGGCAATGCAAACGGCAGTCACATATTCATATACATATTTCCACGATTTCGTACGCATCACGAACGATTCAGTTGATAGAGACTCCGTGTTCTGCAGGTTTGAAATTCGTTTGATCTCCTTAACGTTCTGTCGTTTCCTCGAACGTAAGTGTACAATGACTCACAAGTTCCTATTATATCTACTTATCAAGATTACGTGCTCACTTTGCGCGTTGGATCTAAGAAAGTCAAATAGAACCTTTAGGCATTCAACGGGAAGATAAGAGACGGATAGATGCAATGAATGTGAATGGAGAGATCTAATGAGAAATTAAAACTAACTTATTCAGATCGGTGGTTATCTATGAAAAAATAGTTCTTTGGATGATGATGCAGAAATTAAGATTTTCAATTTTCAAGCTCTGTTGAGAATTAAAAAATTCATGCCCATTAATAACAGCGAGAATGGTAGAAAAAGGTTCATTTCTTCAAAATTTTATAATTCTCATATTGCGACTCCAAAAAGTAAAACACTAAATCTCTGATTTTTGAAAAACGATTGATGTTTGTAAATGATTTCTTGCTGTTTTCAAGTTACATGGATATTCTCAAATTCATCACAAAATTCGGCCCATAGAGGGTTAACTTTGGGAGCTTTTATCCTTCAAGCCTACGTGAAGTATGAACGGATAAACCCGTCTCAAGTTCCACCATCTTGTCAGTGAACGCGGCGCAAATTTTTATTGACACTCGCGATTATCGGTTGCTCCATGTGATTAGCATATTTGATTAGACATTAGCCGTGCTCGCTGCGAACATGGAAGCAAATTTCTCGGTCGCAGCTTCTCGGTAAGCTCGCAAACGCCGCGAGCTAGTGTTTGGTTACGAAATTACGCGGTCGCCGGTTGATCGTTGAACGTTCCATTCATCGGCAACCCGGACTATCCTCGTACGATCTTCTCGTCCGAAGTCTTAAAGGCGCCCTTACACTTGGCGACCGCCTTGAATAGCCGGCCGGAAGTAACGAGTTATGACACTTGACGTGGAGTCTTAAACGTTTAAGTGTAGCCGAGCTACGTGATCGCATTCTGTTCTTCGGGCACGCACAGGGGAAATGTTTACGCGCGCCTCGGGAAAACAGCTGGCCTGATTCTCCCGACAGGATCGCGGACCCTTCACAAATAGTGTCAATAAGATCGATTACTCGAACCTGAACCACATACATAAACGCGTATACATGTAACAATGTTTAACATACTTGACCATCTTGACACTTTTATACGTAATAGTTATGTGACAGAACATTATTCCTGAATTGTTTTTAGAGATGATCATTTAAAGAGTCTGTACATACCACCCCTGAAATAATTTTTTTCGACCATTAGTAACCGATTCAAAATTCTGAAAAGAATATGCCCAACAAAGCTAGTTTGTAGATTCATTTTCGCTTTTCTTTCATGTGAGTATCTCGAGTAATAACTGAGAAAATAAAAGGTGAAGCGTTAAGCCTTAAACGAAGGGGTCGAGATCAGAAATTTCACAGAATAGTGTTTTAGGTAAAGAATTTTTGGATTTTAAATTAACGGTTGATAATTGTAGGTTCGATTTATTGTGTCAACAACCGGTGTGAACGACTGCTTTGTTCGTGGCCGGTCAGAAGTAGCGAATTCATGGCGAAGAAGTATAGTATTCGATGTCCGCGACGAGTATCGCGGTTTTACGAGCTGGTAGCAAGATTTCTCTCGACACGATCGAACAGCATTTTTCCCGCAACTGGAAACTCGTAAATCGAAAACAAGCGTCGCAACATTCACCGGGACGGCGACGACGACTGCCAATAGTCCCACCGGCACGCGAAATTTTCTGGCAGTTTCCTGGGAACACGTCTCTTGTACGTTGACACTTTGTTCATTGAACTGCGTCGTCGACAGGGTCCAATTGCCCGTGAAATTTCCTCCTGTCCATTCAATGAATCCGCACTTTCTCTTACGCTTGAATCATTATGGTGCACCGGCATAGCATCGCTACAGTTATTAGGCTACTGATGAATTGCATTTACCCTGCAGGCGGCTGTTCCCTTTCTCCTGGTTACAGGAAACGAGCTACTTTTTGGGATTGTCATTTTGTATTACGTCGTGTATCGAGGCGACTACAAAGTATAGATCCGCGTAATTATTGTGCCAAGCTTGGGTTGCTATAACCGAACACATTCTTAGAAAGCTTTTCGAGTTAACAGGACGTCGATAATTAATTCCAAATTACTCTGAGATTTAATGTCACGAACTGTAGTTATTTTGCGATTTAGGTCGTGGTTATTGTGATTATATGATTTTTGCTGATCTAGTATTGTAATTTATAATGACATAGGCATCATGAAATTACTGGTTCGAACATTCTTATACGTCATACCCCTTGCCCTACAATCTACAATATCGTGTCAGACTCCTGATAAAGATTCTGAACAGAGTCTAGTAAATATATACATACATATGTGTGTTATTAATTTCCTTTAAACCGAGCTGAAATTCTATTTTGGTTTCGTTAATGTATAGTTATTGGGGAACATGTAGGCATACAATATGTAGATGTAAATTTTCTCCTTTTTTAGGAAATTACGAACTACAAAGAAAGTTCTAAGCATAATTAATTGAGACATTAACCTTGAGAACACATTTTAAGGTCATTGGAATCGATTAAGTGCATCTTTATCGACCATTTTAGCCTGTTTTAGTTCTAAATAATAATACAAGTTGCAAGTTGCAAATATGTATAACTATGCTTTTTTAACTGTGTGATCGAATAAAAATTATTTTTAGTCAACGATTTTATATTCTGTAATGCTCTGAAATGAAAAGGGGATATTGAAAATAATTTATGTTATAAATTAATTAAATATTAACATGTTACCTGTTGAGTTTTAATGAACGTTTGAAAATTATCGATACAAAAGTTGTATGTATTGGAATCGTGGAACCTCAATGCAAAAGTAAAATGAGGATGTGGTGGATATTATAAGCTTCGTATTGCGAGAATCTGTTTTTTTGCACCGACGATGAGACATTGCAAGAATGAGGATGCAGGTAACTCGGGTATTCCGTGGGAGTGATATCCGCGTGGGAGTATCGGAACGTTGCAGGTGAGAACAATAAATGCAAAAGCATGAATCTCTCTCTCTCTCTCTCCCTCTCTCTCACGTCGAGGCCTTCGTAAAGGTCTGTCGGACGAGCACACGTAAGGAATTATGTTGAAACAATTTGACTATTCGCGGCAGCCAATCGTCGACCACTATGCTGGAATCTCTCGCGGTTTCACTTTGTCTTTCCATTTGAATAGATCTAATGATTAAGCAAATATTCACCAAGTTCCAAATAATGCCACGATTATCGTCACGCGATCCTACAATGTAGTTTTGCGTTATCTGCATTTTTATTAATACACATCATATTATTAACTCTTATCTGGTTTATCGTTGGGTCTGTGACCACTCAAATTTCTTTTTATCGTATCATTCTAATGCGCTAACAGATACATTGCTACAATAATGTACATTTAATTTAGTGTGATGTTTATGATTTATTATTGTCGTGATTAAAACTCGAAATTGACACGTGTGGTCACTGTTTGTTGATGTTCAGAATGATTAATTAAACAGAAACTATTTATTGTTAAACAGTTGCTCCTGAAAAAATGAAAAGGTGGCAATCGGGTATGCAAAAACGGTTGAATATATACATTATATGTACATATAGTTACGTGTGAATGTTAGCGCCGTTGTGGAGTGTCTCACGCAACCGGAACAGGCTTTGAAATAGTGAATGGTAAACAGCAATTATTGTTAGTCAAAATTAATGACTTTGAATAATAAACCATCTGTTAACGGAATATTGCATTGTAAACTGTAATCAGTTAATTTATTAACGAAATAATCATTTTTATTGTACAGAGATTGAACGCTCCTTTATTCTCTACGAGAAAATATTATACAATAGGTGATCAAATTATTGTAGCCGGTTATATAAGTTGACGACTTTGAACAATCAATTTTTAAATAATAGCCTGAAAGATGAAAATCATACTGCATTCTTATTATATTTTCATGAAGTATTGATGTTTAGAAATTGTAAACATATTTTCAGTTATACTATAGAAAACTGATAGTTTATGTTATAGTAATAGTTAGATAAAAAATAAGATAAGAAAAAATATTTGAAATTGAATATTGAATTTGTTTACTTTCCGAACGAAGTGATGATGAAGCTCTGAATTAAATTTTTATTACTTCCCTTTGCATATTCATACATTATATTTTATTATTGTATAAACCTGTAAAGAGCTGTAATTAGAGCTTGATCAGAGAGATTAAACGGAAAACAACTAGCAATAAAAATATGCGAATGAACGACTTTCTGTTCCACACTCGTTTGTTTATTATTACCATAAAATGACATAAGAGTTCGGTAACGTTACGTTAGCAAAAACAGAAAAAACGTCAGAAGAGCGAATCATTTCACGGAGAAAACAAGCGATTAGGGTAACCGTTACTTTCTGTTTCGCCGTTATTGCAGGTGATTACAAAACGGATGTCTGTGTTTGGACGACAATTATGTCATCGTGATATCTCGACCCGTTATCAGTTAGAATCCATTAATCGAAAGATAAGCGGACATGTTTAAATGATTTTTCATTTGTCTTAGGACGGGGCGACTTCGTCGGAGGCATAGACAACGAGGCCCTGGACTTCTCGCAATTGGAAGATTTCATTAACAGCGATAGTGAACAACCGGCCACGTAAGCAGTTTCATCCCTTATTATAATTTTAATAAATTAATCAATTACAAGTACAGTATTGTCTGGATATGTGGGAACACTTCGCAATCAAACTGTAACCGTTAATTTAATAATTTTTGTGACACATTTTACGATCAGATTTGAAATATTTCTCTGGTGAATTGAACTTCGGGAGCCATCGTTAACGCCTACATCGGGAGCACACGTGTTACATGCGCAGCATCTCTACCAGAATCTCGAGTTCACACTCGATCAATCATCAACACACTCCTTTCGATACCTTTGGACTCATAATCATTGTTATTTATCGCCACGCGCGAGTTCCATGACTGACAAGTAGATTGAACTGATTCTTTCACGTCGTAAAAACTAACACGCACTCTACTTGTGTAGGTAAAATAGTGTACTAACAATTGAAAAGGACTGAATCAATTCTTCTGAAACTACCTCATTCATATTTCTGGTAAAAACTATTCGTGTCTGGAGCAATCCATAAATGGCAAAAATAATTAAAGCAGTAAAAATAATTACTAATACTGATGTTAAATAGTGTTTTATAGTAAAATAATTTTTAATCAGTTTCTCTGCAAATTTTTTCTGGGAATATTAGAGACAGAAGTAACATAAACTATTTGAAATGATAGTGTGCATACTAGTCGAAATAATTCTGCGAATTTTCCAAAAACAAACAAAAGATATAAATGCAATTTTTTCTTCTACACAATAACAGTTTGCTATAAATAGTAATTTCACTTTGTGTAATGTTGATTTAATGTTTCTTTTTTAACATGTTACTACCATAATACGATACACAATCACTGCTTCAATAATAAAATAGAATACAGTATCAGTTTATTTTTATACACTGAGCGCGCAGTAACAAAAGAAACAAGTGTAGCAATCTGCTGAATATGTAGTATCCATTTAAAAATGTGCTCAGCCTTAAAGAAGAATTTTGCGAGCACGTGAACAGTTTCTGTCCACGTTTACGAGGAGAAAATGGCTGCGACACTGGTGCTCACGAACTCGGGCTAACGGCAAAACGTTCTCACTTCAAGCACCTCGTTCCGAATCAAGCCAATTAAAGAATTCAGATCTAATGCGCTTACCAGCGTGTTGCAAGTTGCAATGGCACGCGTTTCCTGCCAACCATAGAACTCGTCGCGTTAAATCTCTAAATTGAATGCTCTAGACACAATGTATCACTCAGTTCCTCGGTACATCGTGTACTCTTATCGGTTCATCCTGAAAGTTTCAATAAAACCCAAATGAAACCTAAATAAATGTTTCGTACTACTTTATCTCTTTTTAACAAGCAGGTACAATACAAGTACATACGTACTCATATTGCATACACAACGGATCCAGGAAGTAATTGAACACTGAATACTTGATTCTCGATGGCCCATATTTAAACTGCAATAGTTTCACGAGAAATGATCGCACGACAACAAATTTGTACTCATTTTTTCCCACCTGCTACAAAACGTAAAAATATTTTAGACGTACATGAACACGACTCTGCGAAAGTAGAGGCTCAAGCTTTAAAATGAGTACAGGCTCATGGTCGTACTATTTGTTTGTACGAAATGATCACAATGTCAATATCGATAATTTTTTGAGAAGGGAGAAACTTGGAGTTTAACCAATTTTTGGGTCTGCTTGTGTGTTGAAAATCTGAGATCGCGGAATAAAACACAATTGGTCAACCAGATGAGTAAAATGAAAGTGGATGGGAACTGCGGAAGGCCATTTTCTGCAACTAGTTTTGCGAGATGTATAAGGGTGAAGCTGTTAAGGCAAAGGATTCGGTCTAAAACTTCTGATGGATAGTGTACGGCGGCTGCATGAAACGCATGCAGCAGAAAGAGGATGAACGTTGATGTGGCGGGGCGAGCACACATCGCGAGCCGAGTGTACGGACTCGAATGTGGACGCGTGTTGAGAAACAGCAGACAGATATCATGTGGTAAGCGACCGCAGAGGTGTAATGATATAATGACAGGGACAGGCTGGTCGGAATTGATGGAATCAGTGCTTGCCGCGTTAGGACTGGTAATCCAGCCTAACGCACTCGATCCATTAAAGGCCCCGCACTGATCTCAGAAACAGATTTCATTCACGGATCGACCAGATAGAAGATTCACCCTTGATCTTTCCTGCTTCGTGAGGTTACGAAGAAACCGAGATTAACTGCGGAGAGCTCCACTGATTCCATAAATCATCGCGACGCGTGTATCCAGAACTCTGCGGAAAGAACGGATGTAGAAAAAAAGAGAGAAACTTAATGTCTTCTGTGCGGGAGATTCAGGACGTATAAGATCGGATGAAATCTGAACGGTGTAAAGGTCAACGTAGCAGGCTCTACTATCTGCCAAAGAAAGTGTTGTCGGGTTGTTGGTTATTAGGATCTGATATTACACGAGCGCAGGAGATTCACTAGACGTACATTCGTGGAATGTGACGAAAAGAAATATTGAATTCTTAATAGATGCCGGGCCTGTAGAACGTAGTGTGAACATAATTTATGGCTCCTCGTGAGAAGGTGATAAAACGGGATTTATGGTTTGCAGGACTTGATGAAGTGAGGTCTCCATGTTTTAAGACACTTCTTTATGATTTAATAAGATATATAAAAAAAAACTTTAAAAACCACGCTTATATTAGAATGCACTAAAAAGGAGAAAATAATTTTTTCCCTGGTTCTCCATAGAATACCGGAATCCAGTTAAATGATTAATAATATT